>CM022401.1:68497199-68877501 GCA_011833715.1 Carcinoscorpius rotundicauda | reverse complement strand
GAAAAAATCTTCCGAACGAGAAACGTACAATAATTCACAACGAAACATGGGGTGCAGTCAACTCATATAGATAAAAATTACCTTTCGTGATTTAATTTTATATAATTGCTGTTGTACTAATCAATACTTTTAGCTGATTACAACATTGTTTTTGTGAAGTAACTCATGACCAAATAAAATTCTGCCTTTTACGATGAAAGAGGTTGTCATTATGAGAACTGCTGAGAGAAAGCAGTAAATATAATAAATTACGAGAACATTTACTCTTCAAAAAAACAAACGCAAAATGGATATTTTTGCCATTTTTAAGAGAAATATATGTAATAACGTTACAAGCTCAGAGTATATGATGTTACACGTGTTAAGGCACTGATTGTCAGACCATAATGACAATAAAAGTTCTGCACTTCGAAAACGGAGGAAAATATCGGATTTTTCGCCAAAACGCATTCGTGTCAAATAAATTTGTTTGAGAAATCTATATGTTCTGCAAATGCAACATGTGCAAAATACCTATAAAAGTGATGGGTTCTCGGTTTCCATAGCTCAGTGTTAAACCACCGACACGCAATACAGTTACGCCAAGACCGAATGAAGCACAACACATCAACACCATTGGTCGCTGGAAGCAGGCGAATCTCGATCAGATGTTGTCAGGGCTATGAATGTCGAAACTAGCACCATCATAAGGCCATGGAATCGCTCCAACAACATGGATCAACTCGTGACCGTCTACGATCTGACAGACCTCGAGTGATCACGCCCGCACAAGATCGCTGCATCCGGTTACGTCACCTTCGGGATAAAACCATCACTGAGACGTCTACTGCCTCAACCATACCAGGGCTGCGTAGGATTTCCGATCAGATCGTACGCAACCGTCGACGAGATTCTTAGGCCCTATGTGCAACCCATCATGGTGAAAGTCTACGACGGGTTTCAACAAGACAACGCCTATCCTCACACAGCTCGACTCACCACTGTCTTCTTGAGACACCACAACATCAACGTTCTTCCCTGGCCCTTCAGATCACCAGATTTAATCTCCACCGAACATCTTTGAGACCAGTTGGACCGACGTCTGTGACGGCGACAACTTCAACTGCAGACTCTATCTCAGCTTGCAGCAGCTTTGAAGGCTGAGTGGACAGCCATTCCACTGGATGTGATTCGTCATCTCATCGCTTCCATGGGTAGGAGATGCCAAGCAGTTATTGATGTTCACGGGTGGCATACTCGTTATTGACGTTAAGAAACGTTAAACGTCAACTAGTGAGCGTTGACTTCGCCTTTGCATACTTTGGATGTTCAGCAGTGAATGTGCAAAGTTTCACACATGTCATACAGACTACCCGGAGTAAACTTGTTGACAGTTTGTTTCAAATTTTGCCTTTTGCGTTTCTTTTCTTGAAGATTATAAATCAAAATATTTTACATACAATAATTTCATTTTTTTTCTTTTGGTTCGTAAAATAGATTTCACGACGTGTTTACGAATTAAAAGCACTAAAATTATTAATTAAAATGATTTCGCATAATATATATATATTATAAATATATTATCTCATATATATTATGAGATTGGTCTCTATAAAAGTTTCTACATGGATTATTTTAGGTTTGTTTGTTTTTCATTTTTTTAAATTTCACACAAAGCTACTTGAAGACTAGCTCTGATAGCCGTCCCCAGTTTAGCAGTGTAAGACTTGAGGGAAAGCAGTTAGCTATCACCACCCACCGCCAACTCTTGGGCTACTCTTTTACCAACGAATAGTGAGATTGACCGTCACATTATAACGCCCTCACGGCTGAAAGAGTGAGCATGTTTGGCACGACGGGGATGGGAACCCGGGACCCTTAGATTACGAGTCACACGCCTCAACACGTTTGGCCATGCCGGGCCTCATGTCACAAGGACATTACAAGATATACACATTTATCTTCGTGAGCTGACTTTTGTGTTTTTATCATTTCACTTCTTAATGCACGAAAATATCATTCTACATTTATACATAATTTAGGATATTTTTATCCTTTAAGCTTCAGAGAAAAGATATTATGTAATAACCTATAAAATATGAAAACTTTGTTTAGTGAAATTCAGAGTCGCACGCCTTAACACGCTAGGCCATACCGAGCCCATTATTTTAAGCATGGTTAAACATAACTTATTGGGAAGTGTAGACGTCTACATGCTTATGGTTAAATAAATACAGCTACTTTATCCACAAGAGTTGACCCAGCATGACCATGTGATAAGAGCGCTCGACTTTGCGGGTTTGAATCCCTGTCCCATTAAAGATGCTCACTTTTTTAGGTATGGGGCGTTATTATATTATAATTAATTCCATTTCTTGTTGGTAAAAGATTAGCTCAAGAGTTAGCATTGGGTAATGATGACCAGCTGCCTTACCTCTAGTCTCAACACTACTGAATTAGGAACGGCTAACACAGATAGCTCTGGTGTAGCTTTGCATGATAATTAAAAAAACAACAACTATTGTCGACACATAGGTATAACACAGACAGCTCTTGAACGATAATTAAAAAACAAATCCACAACACCAAACTTCATTAGACGAAGACAAGTACAGTAGGTATGGCAAACACAGCGAAACATGGGTTAAAGTATGGACGTTAATAAACTTTTAATGACTATTAACTAACAAGTTAACAATTTAATCAAATACAAATGTTCATTCCTTCAAGAACCATTGCAAGTCAATACTTTTATCACATGCTAATGTTCAGTCGTTCAAGAGACATTACAAGATTTTAAACCAACCTTGGAACTCTTCTTGTTGCTCTATTTAGGACTACACTTGTGAAAATAGTGGATGATGTGAAAATAGAGTGTATTCCAGTTATTTCATTGTAAGATGAAATAATAGACGAGAAACATAAAAGCTGTTCCGCCTGAAAACTTTCTATATGATAAATATACTTGCTCACGGTAAATTCTTGAATGCAATAAAATCTTTAAAAAATAACAAGGGAGCAAATTGCTGAATTATTCTCCAGTATATAAACTGTAAAATATTTTAGTTTTAGATATGTACGAAGATACTTCCTTCACGTTAGCAAGCATCGCCATGACTTTGGAAAGTCGTTTTAAATGAATGATTTCTGAACACGGTTATAAGAAACAAACATTTAATATATTCCTTCTCACTATTCTAAGGCCCGGCATGGCCAAGTGGTTAAAGCACTCGAGTCGTAATCCGAGGGTCGCAGATTCGAATCCCCGTTACACCAACATGCTCGCCCTTTCAGCTATAGGTTGTTATAATGTGAGGTCAATCCCACTATTCGTTGTTAAGAGTAGCTCAAAAGTTGGCGTGAGTGGTGATGACGAGCTGCCTTCCCTCTGGTCTTACACTGCTAAATTAGGGACAGCTAGCGCGAATAGCCCTGGTGTAGTTTAGGTCGAAAATCAAAACAGAACATGAAGTAAACTCACTATGCTTCAGCACCAAATAAAATTTATTATCATTCCATATTTCTGCATTATTACAGAATAGTTATCGTAGATACAGTAATTATCTTGTTCTTTGTCTTTTAAACGACCAAAAATATTAAAGTATGAGATATAAGTTTAGCTAAAACTCGATATGGAGTGTTCCTGAGAGAACGCAACAACAGTAGCGAAGTACTTGAATAAATTATTTTAAATATCATGGGTTATTTTGCTTCACTACATTAATTATATATATTACCAGATAACACGCTAATCCATCTTTAGTGTTATCCATTTCTAGAGTTATGCCTCAATGATTGATATAAATAACGTTGCAGCTAAGACTTTACCAGCCAACTCTACGATACCTAATTTTGAATATAATAGTTACCCCTCAAATCTCTTGTGAAATAAATATGTGCGATCAATAAGGATCCTCTTTCTCAGTGAATCCAATGACGATGACAGCAGAACGAACGAACGATCTTTAGAACTTCCCTCAGAACACATTTTTAGCCTTGATTAATTAAACTATGTGAAAAATAGTTTGAACGATTCAGATATATACTTTGGAAATTTATTTTAAATGTATATTCCAAGTTTATTTTTGTATGTGGAATATATATCTTTACACACAAAACAAAAATATAAAAGTAAACATGAAAAAAATGTTTCTGTTGGTTTTCAAAATGTTCTTGCTAACAACTAGAACTGTAGTACCAAATACATCAGGATCTCATGTTTATTTGTTTTGTTTCTGAATTTCGCACATAGCTACACGAGGGCTATCTGCGCTGGATTTCATGTCCAATGCTACATACATGACATGTTACTTAGTCCACTAAGAATGAGATTTCAGATAAGAATTCCTTTATTTTATTGTATTGCGTTACATAACGTACGTTTCTTATGAATTTTAAATTTATTTAAAGGTATGTCGCTAACAATGATTTGACAAAAAGGATTATAATTTTCGAGCTTAATATATAGAGTTTGAGTACATTATATGAAAATGGCATTAGAACTTCATCACTTTTTGTAATCCATCTAAACGACAGCCTCTTTTCACCACACTGTATATGTAAATACAAACGATGTTATAATGAAGATCTGGAACGCGCAATTTACCTTGACGTATCGTTTGTAGTTTTCACAACACTTGTTAATTTGCAAATTCAATATTATTTTAATATAATATACTCAGTATTCTATATTTATAAAGAAATTTAAAGAAGATATCCCTATACTGTGTGAAGTACTTTATTTCTGTTAATGCACTGTTATTTTTAAGCCTACATGAAAATAGGTATTTAGTAACAATAATGTCTAGTAACATTAAAACAGTTACAAATGTGAATTTTTTTCATGGTTCTTTCATGTGAGTAGCTGACAGTTATGTTTCATGAAAAATTATGTGTAACAGCGTGGGTTTATATCAGAAAAGTAATGTTTATTGAAAAGCTTTTCGTGGAATATCAAGATGCGTTACTAACAATAATACATCAAATAAATATGTGTATCGTAACTACCTAAGTGTACGATCAGTAAGCTTCTTGTATCATATTCCTATGTAACATACAGAAGCAATACAGGAAAAAAATCACTATACTCTCAACAATAAGGTTTGTTTTTTGCGTTACGTATACGATGTTTACAAGAAGAAATCTTCTAGTTAACACTAAGTTTCAAGAAGAGTTGGTATCTTTCTAGAATATAAATTACAAACATTATGGTTTAACGAGAGACTCATAATACGTCAAAGTAAATGAATAGTATTTATTCGAAAAACTTTCACTTCTGACATTAGGTAAAAGTTAAGAACCATAGGTTTTTTGTTACAATTTTGTTTGTCATTTACATAACATTATTTATGTCTTTACTTTATCTATAAATTCTTAGTTACATTAAAAGTCTTACTTACATTCTACCTGATCACTTTGGTTTTGAGCAAACAGTAAGTTTAATAATGTTGATCAAATAGCAGTAGTTAAAGGAGTCTGTAATATCAACAAGATACAAGTTATCAAAGCCAAATGCATCAACACCGTCTGAAGTGTTACAAGTCATTTGAACAGCAAAATACTAACAATGACATTTCTGTACAACAAAGTTATTCACAACTGTGATATTTACATTACAAACTCAATGTAAAAGGTTCAAAGGGGCATACGTTTATCGTCTATTTGCCAAGAAAGTTAGGTTATCTATCAAAGTATATGATTTTTTCTGAATGAAAATGAAATAATGTATTTCTTTACAATACAACGAAGACTCCACACACAAGAAATATTAATATTAAATCTTTATATGGAAATTTCATTTGTGTTTTCTAGTGTGTCAGGGTTCGCCTCGAACATCAGTGAGTCTGTAACGGACCAAACACTACAAATGTCATTTATTAATGGTAAGTCCATGTGTACATAATTTAAGAAGTATTTTATTTTACCTGACAGATCCGTATTTTCTCTATTTAAACTTTAAGAGATTTTTCACAACATAAATAAAGAAACGGAAATTGTTGTAACTTTAGTGAAAACTATGAGTTTGTTCTTTTTATTAAAATAGATTCAGAAAGTGTTACAGTAATAATTGGGTTGGTAGATGTGAAAGACATAAACTTCAGGGAACAGAAGGCACGATTTTTAATTCACCTTCGAAATCAGCTAGCATTAAACCTGGGGATCCAAGCATCACAGATTGAGAGGATTGTGTTAGAAGAAGGTAACCAACTCTGACCTAAGTTTGTAAAGCCGATTTTCCTTTCCATATTTAACTTCTTAAAACCTATGGTGTTAAATGTCTTAAGATAAGTAAAGTGTAAAATACTTGAACAATGATAAGTAGCTTGGTAATTATTATGTTTTCTTCGTTGTAGTTTCACGCAAGAGTAGTTTGAATATCCAGTGTATGAAACTCATGTTTAAAATGGAAATTTAAGAGAAGATCTTATTAACCAATTTTTGTGATTATTTTTTGTAAGGTCATTTTGTAGTTCTGCAACTGATGCGGCGTTTATTTTTTTTCACTGTTAATGTTTTATCGGGGATCCTTTCTTTGCTTCTAAGTGAAGCAATCAGGGATATTTTGCATATAGACCTTTTCAGTTTGTTACCTATCACAAAGATTATTACTTGTCTAGCTTACAACTAAGAGAGTAAATAGAAAATGCAATGTTCGATCTCTATTTATGGAAACATTTAGTGTTTTTTTTCTTTCTAATCATTAAGTTTTTATTCTGTCGTTCCAATCAATTTATCAAGTTGAAGGAATGTCGTTGGTGTTTGAAATATTATGTTCTACCCAAAATACGGTGGTGTTGCCTGTCGCTTGTATTATCACACAAACAATTACTCTGTTCTCAGATGTATGCAACTAATAAATATTTGTGTTTCAGATGAATTGTCGCTGAAGTTTATAGTTCTGCCTGGATTCAACAGTTCAACAGCTTCTCTGACTTCAGTTGTTCGTACTCTCTACCACATGGTCAACAACGAAGTTTTAAATCTGACGGACCTGTCTGAAGAAAGAGTGAGGGTTATTCCCTACACTTTGTCATTAAGTAATTCCCTTCACCTGGCCTCAAATGATATTCTAGGAAATACTGTAGGTAAGATAAGCTTCAAAACAGATATGTTAATAAATACATTTTAATTTAAACATTTGTAATTTCGACTTATGTCAGTAAAATTCAAACTTCTGACATAACCATTCCTTGTATATCTTAATGGATAATGTCTGCGATTCTTCAGATTAAGGATATTCCATCTATTCAATAGGATTTCTACAAAGATATAAAACTCTTCAGCATGTAGTGGCCTCAGAAGAACACACCGCTGCGATCAGGGTAAAACAACAAAAACATTTTTTTTTCACAATAAGGAAATAAATTCAACACAGTAAAGAAATATGTTGTCAGGGCTTGATGCTAATTCTAATGAATAATTTATCATAAATGTAGATAAATTGATAATAATAAACTGAAGAAAACACAAAAACCTTATTCAAAAATCAAAAATATAATAACTACAATATATTCAAACAATATCTTTTAATGTAAAAAATATGAACTATCTTGAGTAACAAACAACACACTTAATGAAGCTTTTCGTAGGTTAATCACAATCGGACTAGGTCACAAGAATACAACCTCGTGTCATCATGAAGTTGCTTACTCTTCTGTACATCACTAATATCTGTACGTCACTGCTGTGAAAGAGATGATATCAGTTTCGTCATACTGAAGATATAAATTATTATGTAGAAGAATTGGTTTGTTTTGAATTTCGCGCAAAGCTACACCAGGGCTATCTGCGTTACCCGTTCCTAATTTAGTAGTGTAATAATAGAAGGAAGGTAGCTAGTTATTACCACCCACCGCCGAATCTTGGACTACTCTTTTACCAAGGAATAATGGAATTGACCGTTATTTTATAACACCTCACAGTTAAAAGGGCGAGTATGTTTGGTGTGACAAGGAATAATGATAATGAGTCAAGTGCCTTAACCATTTGGTTATGCCGGGCCTTTATAAAATGCAGTTAATAATTTATAGATAAATTAAACTATAGAAGTAAATATTAAATCAATAATAATGACAATAGAATTTGCAATCTTACAAGCAGCTACGGGGAAACTTATAATATTAAATAAAAGGTAAAAGTTAGGAGTTTTACATTGTACAATTTCAAAGTAATTAATTTCTTCTTTAAAATTGCTCTCCGCTTGTACAGCAGTACGTTTACGGATTTACAACGCTAAAATAAGGGGTTCAATTCCTCTCGGTTGACTCAGCAAATAGTCCTATGCGGCTTTGTAAGAAGAAAAACAATTTTTAAGACTGTGTATAAATATTATTGATAACTTCTTTCCACAACTGGCGACAGACAGCAAAAAGAAGTGTGAGTTGAGTGATTGTTAAGTTCAAGCAATCACGTCTCAACAATTAACTGTGATATAAAAATTGTTTTTTTCTTGCAGAGTATAAATAGCATTTAACATTTAAATACTTTATGATTAAATTCGATATTATTAACCATTTTATATTCAATTTTTTTCATTTATACTGCATAGAACCTGGTTCACTATCATATAATTATTTATATATGTTAAATACATAACTCCAATGATCAATAAAGGGAAAAGGCTTTTTAGTAACTTTAATTGTCAAATTTGGTATCTAAGAGTGCGTTAGCACTTTCTCTGTAGGGATTGACAGGACGTCTCCAATAAAGTAATATAAAACTCGTCTAGATTCTTTTCTCTAGTCGTCATCAAAGCTACACATGAAGAGCTGCCAAGCATAGTCACCCTATCATTGGTGTATCTGCTGCTTTTCAGTTATCCAGAGCATCCAGAAGTAAAAAACAGGCGAACAGCCGAACCTAAGATTGGTATCTCAGAACGGCAGGTATGGGTATTAAAACTTTTACTAATAAAGCAGAGAACAAAGTCAACCTAAGGATGACCTAGGTAGGTCGAAATGTTGTACTTTGATTTGTTAGTAAAAGTATTAATACCCATACCAACCATTCTGAGACACATTTTTATTTCAAGTTGGTTTCTAGTCATCAAAAACTATTGTCGTTCATCATTCTCTCGCAGTTACTATAATGAGACTAAAATTTCTACATTAATAGTGGATACACAAGGCCAGACAGCGGGTTTCGATGCTCGTGGTGGACATAGTTGTGTATATTTGTGCTTCACTAGAAACAAATCCCTACTTTCTTTATCGAAAGCCTGGTGTTTGAATATAATACCACATTTCGTCATTATATTTTTCCTTTAGATACTTTTAGTATACTACTTTCACGACTACTTTACAATAGTGTAACATTTTACGATTAGGAATTCTGGTTCTACTTTACATGCTATTGAGGAACTCAGTAACATAAGAATTATATTTTTCATGTAAAGTCGAGACAGCTTAGTTGCTATTAAGTGATATGTCTACTTCCATCTTTATATTGTTTTATTCGTGTTTTTTTCAAGTTCAGTGAACAGCCCTACATGGGCATTTTTTATTTAGCAATCATTTTTATTTATTTTTCTTGGTTTGAACATGAAAGCAACATTAATCAACCAAGAATTAAGTGTTCAGATGAAAAACCTCTCAGATTCAGGTAGAATTATCCTTAAACTAAAACTTTTGGTGATGGACAAACAACTAGTGATTATTACCCACTGATTTTGTAAAAGTCCTAAAACAAATAACGAGATGAGTGTCATAGTTATATTGACTATAGAGATTAAAAGAGCGGAGTTTGTTCAATGATATATTGTGGCTAAAAAATGAATATTTCGATCCATAGTCATACATGTTAATCATGGGGTGAAAATCTTTCCTGTGATAAGTGACCACATATGTGATAAAATAGACGAATAAAGAACCACACATATGAAACTTTAAGTGATAAAAAGAGAACGTTCAATTACTTACCTGCAAAGTCTATGTAGATCCAGCTGATATACAGGAATATATTCATTGCTTAGAGTGTACTTCGGTACAGTAATTACCTATGTGAAGACCAGACGTAACATTAGGTGTTATACGTGTTAGAAGGTCACAAGAGTAGATATGATAAAGACGTGAAAAAAGTTAAATCTCTAGACTTGATAAAAATCGGTGAGTAATTAAAGCTCATGTACAATGTACAATGACTCTTAACTGATATCATATTGCTGTTTACTATGTTTCATAACAAACTCGCAATAATTAACGATGGATTCTTTAATATAGTCACTCATCAAGAGATTTTCCATACTATATCCAGCTCTGAAGTAGCACTAACTTTCTGGCTACCTGGTAGCCTGACACTCAATATCAGAAAGTATAATTCCAAACCTTGGTATAGTGTAGGCATTTTATATACAGCTTTAAATATATGTAATAGCAAATCTTGTTATAGGACAGACATTTTACATACATCGTTTCAATAACATTATCAAAGTTTTGTTTTGTATCGAAATTTTAAATGTAAGTGTTTACTAGTGTGTAATACGAAACCTTGTAATAGTATAGACATTTCAGATACAAAATCACTTAAAACTGTAAACGGTACAAGTAAAAGACATGTTTATCTTACATGTATATTTTACTGTTTTTATGTCTGCCGAATATATCGACGTTAATGAACGTTATTTCTGAATGTTATTTTCTGTCAAATGTTTGTATTTTATAGTAAGATTAACATATTGTATTTGTTGAAATATTGCCTAACAAAGTGTTAATTTCATTTATTAATTTGACCTAACGATGCGGATCTGGCAGAGAAAGGCTCAAGAATGAGCATTATACAAATTCTAATAATCGTCTCAGCTGTGACAAGCGTGATACTAGTGACTTCATTCGTCGTTCTCAAATACAAACGTAAAAAACTGATAAAGTAAGTAGATTTCTTCTCACATGGTTATCATTGTGCATTAGATAATATAATTTTAATTTCAAGAAGTTTCTTATTACGTGTCAATAAAATAAAATTGTTTTTGCTCTTTTAATTTTATTTAAGTCTTATGCAATTATTTAGAATTGTTCGTTAGCATTGTTTTTCAAATAGCTTGATACCGCATTCAGAAACATTGCACTGATAGAACACGTGGTCTTTCACTGGAAATAAGAGAAAACGAAATGAATCAAACGTCGCTAAGTTGTTTGCTTTAAAAGGTAAAAAGGATAACAGTACACATTCTATAACTAACATACAGCTAGAAGAAAGAACCTGAGTTTAGAGACTGTGATCTTCTAAAATATCGACAAAAACACATATGGCTGAGAGGTTTCTTGACAAAGGTTATAATTCAGTTTCAGTACTAATCAATCTGTCGTTGTGTCCAGGTTTAACGCACACCTGAACTGTGCATATAATATGTCTGACCTAGAATGAGTTGTGTAAAAATGAAATGTTGAATTACCACATTATTTTAATTTCTAATAACATGCTTCTGTATAATTCGTATACTGGGTATCAATTATTGCCTTGGAACTATAATAGGGGCTGGAATGCCAACTTCAAGAAGTAAGATTATTTAACTTACTTACCCCCTGATTACGGTAGTACCTTAATTTTACTTAGTTTTGTTATCTTTATGTATTTTTCTTTTGATTTTTTATTTTAATTTCTTTCATTTTTTTTCTATTCTTTGGAAAGCAGTCACTTTCCCACAATTGTCTGCAGGCAATGAAGAGATGTGAGAAATTGTGTGCTTGAACATTCAGATCTCACTCTCCTAATTTCTATTAATTTTATATCCCAGACTGTAGTCTGTACCCTGGAATTTTTTCGAGTGATGTAGTGTTTTTTTATTTTTGTTTCGGCTTATGTTTGATTAAAAGAAACTAATATTAGTCACAGGTTTGGATTTGCTGATTTTAACACAATCCATTATTTATATTTTGTTTTATTTTACTTAACTATTCAATATTAATATTCTCATATATATTTATATATAATAGATTATATGTATTATTGCAGGTACAACTGAAACATTCCACTGTATTAAACTTATGTAATTCAATTAATCACAGTATTGTACAACATTTAAAAGATTTAATTGAAGTGTCATCAGATTTTCATCTATTACTATTATGACAGTTATTTTTTCTTGAGGAATTCAGGTTGATAAAT
Source organism: Carcinoscorpius rotundicauda (assembly GCA_011833715.1). Lineage (NCBI taxonomy): Eukaryota > Metazoa > Arthropoda > Merostomata > Xiphosura > Limulidae > Carcinoscorpius > Carcinoscorpius rotundicauda. The sequence continues at coordinate 68,865,420 of CM022401.1, read as the reverse complement.
TATATCATACAAAATTTATAATAAGCGGTTATGTCGTTATTTGCCAACAAAAAAACGACAAATATACTGGGATTTTTATAATGTATTACAGTAGACAGTACTTCTTACAGTTGCACTGTTACTTACATTATATATGATACAAATGGTTTTACCGTTATATATGGTGGTAAATACAAGAGCCGTAGAAATATTTATAGAATGTTATAAATTACAAAGTGGAAATTGTTTTTAACATTTGTTTTTGGACTTACTGTAATGTATCGAATAGTTTTGAATGCTGTGTTTTTAAGAATTATAAAATGCATGATGATTGTTTGGAGATGTGGGATTATCTTCCATATATAAAATGCAACTATAAAATTAAAATTATACTTAACATTACAACTAGCATGATTTTAACTGGAGTCATGATATATGGCATAATATATTGAACGTAGTAAGGATTTGAATGGATAAATTAAAAATAAAATATTTTCTCTCTGAATTATAATAAAAAAACTTCTATTTCAACAAAAATTTCACCAATGCTGCCTCATCATTGCTACGAGTATTTGTCCTATTAGTCATGATAAACCAGAAATTGTGAAACGTTGCCTCAAATAAAAGTGTTTTTTTTATATTATTATCATTAGTGGTATCTTTAAAGTAAAGGTCATATTTCGTATATGCGCAACATGTTCTGAAAAAAAAATATATCGCAAAGATTATTCAATTTGCTATATCGTCGATAAGAATATAGAATTCTGTTCCCTCATATTCCCTTTCTGGACCATTTTGAATTATTAATTGATGATCTGATGAAGTTTATGTTATAGCTGTTAACTGCATACTGAAATACACTAAACACAACAAGAAGTACTTGTCAAACTACGACAGACGGATTCTTAGTTTAATTCATATCAGTAACAATAAATATTTCAAGGTTGTAGCTTAAAAACTATTTAAACGAACACAAAGAAGAAAAGAGCTTGAAAGTTATCGTTATTTGATAATACATAGACATTTGTTAGTGTCTTAATTATGTGTTCCAATTAATGAGATCTGTTTACAAGAGATCTGTCGTTTTGTGATAATATTTTCATTTACAAAATATTCTTGCTTCTAAACGGTTAGTTTATTTGGGACTTTATCCCATAACATACTCAGTTCAGTGAGATGAAAGTCGTAGCCAACAGTCACAAACAATAAATGCTAATGTCACCTTTATGTATGGTGTTTAAATCTCTCATTAATCACCACATAGAGGGATCTGAATAATAAGTAACATTTTTTTCTTCCTTGATATTTCAATAAAAATTTAAAGAATGTCTTTTTGAGTATCACTAACATTTTGAATTTTAACGACAGTTTTTTCACACGTTAAAGACTTAAGACAGCTTCAAGAAATTTATTCCATAGTCATTGTATCTCACAAGAGCCAATCTAAAGATCAAGACCAGACTTCATGTAGTGACGAATTTTTGTAGTTTTTTTCTTTTTATCTTCATAAACAGAACTGTGAACATCAGAGAAAAAAATAAAACTTTAATTTTGTGTTACAACGACTGAATCATGAATTATAATGATGCATATAATATTAAGGTAGAAAACTAAATATAAGGAAAATTTATATCGTATTTTTATTTTCATTGTTTTCAAAGAGTTCGTAGATTTCGTTTAATATGTAATGTTGAAAAACATTAATTTAAAAAAAATATCTGAGATTTATTTGAAATTTCAATAAGCAAGTATAAATACATAGTTTTCTTACAATAAGCACGCTTCTTAACAATCTCTACTCTTAAGATTAACGCTTACTGACATTGGTACATGTCTAACAATATCTATTAAATTTAAATAAAAACAAAGAAACAACAGACCAGATATGTTACAATTTATATCATGCGAATTTTAATAATTCATCTAAAGGTACTGATTATGTTCTAATGGCGTTTTCTCTATAATTTAGAGTTATCCCTATAACCAGTCGCATCGATGCTTCGTCTTATTCAGGTATGTTCTGAAATATACAGACTATCAAAAATACCTCATTAATAAAATTCTGCTCAAAATAATTTTTATCTCAATACTTCGATGTGTTTTCTTCGCACTCTTTATTATATTTATATATTACAAACTAAATACATAATAATATCCAACACACATGCATTTTATGTCTATCCTATCCTATTAGATATGCTTCACTAATTATGATTCTCAATCCATACAAATATTCAATTGCATAACAAGAGTGAAAAGAGACAGAATTTCTATCAGAAAAGTTACAAATTTACTTAATGAAGTTCAATAATACTTCTCTTCGTACTTTATACTTCATCATCTTTATATAATTCTGGTAAAGTTTTGAGCTTCTACTTCTCCTAATGCACGTGATTCTATTTAGAAGATAAAAACTGATTTAAACAGAAAGACAGTTATATAAAAGACTATATGACAAAATAGAAGTCAAATTTACCCTAAGTTTATGAGTATTATTTATCTTTTAAACAAATAAATACAGATCAGTTACACAAAGAAAATAGGTAGAAATAAACTATATTGATTCTTCAACAACAAATATCATCAAATTTAATTTACTTTTTAAAATAGCCCACCTAAAATATATCAAATTATTTTAAAGAAAGCTTCGAATGAGAAACTTGTTGTTACTTAAATTGTTTCACAGTAAAGCTCCGACGAAATATTTATTGTAGCTTCATAAATTATTTTACAAGAAAGCTCCGAATGAGATACATATTGCTTCATTGGAAAATACATCGAAGAAATTAATACTCTCGAAATTTATCAATTGGCAGAAAACTAACACATTGTGGAAAGAAATAGAACTTTTATTCAAAATAACAACAAAAAATACATTTCGGAAAATTTAAATCTCTCGAGGAATTTTAATCTTTAATTAGGATTTTGTAAGGTGATTTAAAATTTAGTCATAAAAGGCTGTTTTTTCACCTGTAAAACGGCAACGAACTGGGCCAGGAAAAGCCAAGCGTGTTAAAGCGTGCCACCCATAATCTGCTTTAAATATAAATGTTATTTATTCACTATACCCACATGGCCAAGCGTATTAAGGCGTGCGATTCGTAAACTGAGAGTCGCGGGTTCGCATCCCCATTGCGCTAAACACTCTCGCCCTTTCAGCCATGGAGGCGTTATAATGTCAATATCAATCCCACTATTCTTTGGTAAAAGAGTAGCCCAAGCGTTGGCGGTGGGTGGTGATGACTAGCTGCCTTCCCTCCAGTCTTACACTGCTAAATTAGGTACAGCTAGCACAGATAGCTCTCGAGTAGCTTTGTGCGAAATTTACAAACAGACAAACACAACAAGCAACGAACTAAATTTCGTATTTTCCCCATTAGTTTGTTTGGAATTAGGCACAAACTATACACAATGAGCTAACTGTTTTCTGCTCACGTTGAAATTAAAAATCTTGTTTATTGCTGTATGGACGCTATGCTACTGGGGGAAATTTCCAATATTAGATGAATTTATTCTTTATTAAACTAATGAGCGATATTTCTGTTGGAATAAATAGGTTTCAGTAACAGTTTCAATACATTTGTTAAGACTTTTAAAAGATATAGCTATTCCCACTCCTAACTTCACACTTAAGAAAAAACAAGCAAAGGAAGTTTTGAAGTCCATCAGACGTTATAATTATTTATGACATAAGCGTTACATAAATAAGTGTTACTGGATCAAAAGTTTTGCAAGGGTTTCGTTTACAAGTAGTTAACCATAAACATTCATATTTATACCACTCCTCTGTAACCCTTTGCATGTCTGCGAAATTACAATGTTAAAAACCGGGTTTCAACACACGTCGTGGGCGAAGCACAGATATCTTTGTGCATTATTCAATAAGATATTTTTATCGTCCATTTTATTTGAAGAAAAAACCTTCTGGACAACGTACACTGCTGGCCAAAATCTTAGTCAATTAACATAAAGAAAAAAATATGCATTTTGCGTTGTTAGACTCAACCACTTATTTGAGTTGAGCTTCGAAAGATGAAAATAAGAAAAGGGAAAATAAAGATAAAAATATTTTAGCATTTAATAAGGAAAATGTGAACACTATGAATATAGCCTAAATACTAGCTGGTCAAAAGATTAAGACCATACTGAAACGAGGTCCTAAACAATATAGGAAATGCCTAACAAGAGGTCTAGATAGTGAGTTGCATGGCTGTCATTGCGAATAACTGCAAACATACGCTTTGGCATGGGCGATATAAGCGTTTGCAAAAGGTTGGCTGGAATGTTTTTCCAAGTGGTGAAGGTAGCTTCATGGAGATCATGCACTGTTTAGAATTGACGTCCATTTCTATAGACTTCCCTTGCAATACACCTCAAAATATTTTCAATGGAGTTCAGTTTGGGCGAACACGCTGGATGCTCCAAAACAATCACGTTATTCGCCATGAAAAATTCCTTTGTTCTGCGGGAATTGTGGATTGCAGCGTTGTCCTTGCTGAAAGATCCAGTCATTTCCACACAAGCGAGGGTCTTTTGTCAAAACGGATGCTCTCTCCAACAGGCCAATGTAGCCAGCTACTGTTTGACGCCCCTGTAGAACCTGAAGCTCCATTGTTTCATGGAAGGAGAAAAATCATGATGAAACCTCCTCCTCCGAGTAGATAATGTCTCAGGTGAGATGTCCTTATCGTGCCAGTAGCGTTGGAAGCCATCTGCGTACCGAGTATTTTTCTTACTCATAACATATAAAGTATCACGATTAGGCTAATAGACTTAAAGTATGCCCCCCAGTGGCACTGTGGTATGTCTGCGGACTTACACACTCAAAACCGGGTTTCGATACCCGTGGTGGGCAGAGCACAGATAGCCCATTGAGTAGCTTTGTGCTTAATTCTAAACAAAAACGTAAAGTATATTATAAACATTATATTAACACATACCAACATACAATTTTATGGAGATTAAACGACAAATAAACTGTTTATAAACAAAAAATAGGAGGAGCAGAACATGTTCGTATAATCCAGAACGTGTGAAAAAACTGATATTCCGTAAAAATTTTGTTTAATTTAACAAATAAACTACATTATACCATTCCAGAACTTAACACTTGGTTCATAATTATTGGAATTTAGCCAGTAAAAATTTATCTCCGGCAATATAGCGCCATCTCCGTCACTATCTGCTTGGTTATCATGGCGAACAGGAAACAACTGTTCAATGATTAAAAAAACGAATTATTGTTAAATTAATAGGAACCCTCGTTTAACACATAATGACCTAGAAAAACTGATAAGGGAAACTAGGGTAAGCACCTCTACAGTTACAAACATGTTACGCTCTTCTGGGTTCAAAGCATGCCGTCCTCGTGAAACTCCAACTTTAAAGCCTGTTTATTTAGAAGCACGATTGAGATATGCATGAAACATGTAGATAAACCCTTTCCCTATTGAAAGAGTGTTCTTTGGTCAGACGAGACTAAAATCGAGCTTTTTGGCCACAAAATATTCGCAATATTTTCCGTAAGGAGGGTAAACGAAATCTTCCAAATCACGGAGGTGGCTCAATCATTCTATGGGGTTTCCTCAACTCTTTTGGTGTAGGCAGCCTATATCGCGTCAACGGAATCTTGAAAAAAGAAGAGTACGTAGATAAATAAGGCACTTATACCAAGAATGATGCTCAGAACTTGCAGTTTGGGCATCATTGGATTTTCCAGCAAGACAATGACCTTAATCACACATCGAAAATATTCAATCCTGGTTGTAGGGAAACCATATCATCGCACTCACCCGATCTCAACCCAATTGCAAACGCGTGGCATGAGTTGTTCATCAGGGTCATCCGAAAAACTTAAAAGAGTTGGATATCTTCTGCAAAGAAGAATGGAAGAAAGTACCATTCGAGTACTGTCAAACGATCATAGAGGGCTATGAGGAAAGATTGCGCCAAGTAAGTCACCTGAAAGGCTACACAACTGACCATGAAAAAGGACGCACGAATAGTTTCTACCCCTACGATGTTTGTTTTTATAAACAGTTTAGTTGTCATTAAATTTACATTCAAATTTATGTAGATGAGTATTAGTATAATATTTATAAAGTGCTGTACTCTCATGATTCTAATAATGATACTTTTTAAGTTATAAGGAATAAACTACTCACGACGCAGGCGTACGAATACTTTCTGTCTTAAGTTACGTCCCATGTCTGGTGCTTTTCAAAAAAAGATGTTTTTAATTAAGCACAATGGGCTATCTGTGCTCTGCTCACCAGGGATATAGAAAACCGGATTTTAGCGTGTAAGTCCGCATACATACCGCTGAGCCACTGGCTGGCTTTCAGAAAAGTTTAACCGAGCTGTTTCGTGCTGTGGAAGGCGGCGTGGCGTCTTTGAAGACGTTTATGGTTTTTGAAGTCTTTCTCCCGAAGTTGCCGTCTTATTGTTTTGAGCTGCATTCTGTGTCCGTAAGGGACTTAATATGGTTCGACGATCGGCTGTTGTCTTGCCGGACAACCCGTCGAATCCTCCAGCTCAATGCCGGCGAAATTTTCTTGGGCCGACCACTTAAAATTCTGGTTCCGTATCCCTCAGACTCTTTTAAGCAATTTGCAACAACAGTTTTACAACACCCAATCTCACCATCGATGGCACGTTGATAGACACCTTGCTTTTGCAGCTCGGCAATTCTGCTACGTTCAAACTGTGTCAGTTTTTCGCCTTTGCCATGTTTTTACCCAATGTAACACAGGAGATGTTGTCAATGCTAATGCTTGAACACAAATGACTAAATTTCGTTACGTGTTTACCGATTAACGCTTCCTTTCAATATGGTCTTAAACTTTTGACCAGCTAGCATTTAGGCTAATTTCATAGTATTGGCATTTTCCTTATTAAATGCTGAAAAAGCCTTTTATTTTTATTTTCTCTTTTCCTATTTTCATCTATCGAAACTCCACTCAAATAAGTGGTTGAGTCTAACAACGCAAAATGCATATTTTTTTTTTATGTTTATTGGCCTTAAGATTTTGACCAGCAGTGTTTTATTGGAGTTAAAAGACAGATCTGAAGTGTTATTTTTTATTGGGCTTTGGTTTAAAATTATTAAAAAATAAATGTAATGTAAATAAAAAAACAGTCTAAGTTATTTATAACACCAGATACAAGGCCTGACAGGTATAACTAATTCTAAAATACAAAAACAAATATATAGTTTTTAGTTTGACATCACATTAACAAATATCAACGGTTGCGCAATATGTGTAAATACTAATGTGCGTACGTGAACATAACAAAATACGGAATTAAAACTGACAAGTGATGTGGTAAATATTGAAACTTCATGTACATAATACGTATTATAGTTACTCGGGATTATTCTTTATTCATTCTGGTTGAGTGAAATAATGTGAATACATTGTTTGTACCATATCACATTCAGTTGAATTATTTATAAATTTTATTAATAACACTTCTTTTATTTTTTTACAGCAAACAGATGGGAGAAATAACCTACTGGATGTAGGATGCAACCTAAAATTATTGTTTGTTTAGTTTATCATTACTAAAGCGGTTGCTACTGTGACTGCTATTTTTTCTAATTACAAGCTACTGTTTCTAAGATACTTAAACATATGACTAATTGACTAGTTTTTAAAGACTTACTCTTACGAACCCATGTTATTATCATCAGTTATTTAAGTTAAGATACTGTATACAAATGTGATTATTTAATTATTATGTTACAGACTTTTCTCTCTACGAACTCATATTATTAATACTTGCTAAGGTTGGGAGTTTGCACACAAGTGTGATTATTAGTTGTTTGTTTAGAGTTAGGATCTAACATTCAAGTGATTAATAACCTATGGTATTTTTATTATTTGACATAAGTGTGATTAATAAATCCTGTAAAGATTTTACACTTTCTGAGATTTTTATTTGACATTCACGTTTGATGATAAACAATTCTAATTTATTGGTTATAATAAGGTGAGATGTTGAAATGTTGTGTGGAACATGAAATTAGCATTACACTACTTATAACGAGTTGAAAAGTTTTTGGTACATTTCAGGTTCATTAAATGAAATTTTACTTATTTGTTTTAAATATCCTGTTGACTCTTGTTAGTTGTAGTCATTGTATATTATTCTTGTTTGTGTTTAAACTATAGGTTGTAATAACAAGGTAATTTGTATTCTATGTTAAATTTATTTATATAATGCTTTTGTTTGTCATCAAGAAAATAAATAATGTTTTGTTGTTATTCGAACTATCAAAACCCCATGAATTATAATATTCTACTATTAATATTTTAAAGGTCAATAGTGATCACAATCTATTGTTTAAATCATTTAGTTCTTATATAATGTAACAAAGGTCATAATGAGACAGTTCTATGTTATATATTTCTTATGAAAAATTTTGATTGTTTTAAATAAGTGTATTTAGATGAATTTATATATATCCATGCACATTTTAAGTAAAGTATGATTCTTACTTCGCAAACCGCAGCTTGATGTTGCTTTTTTCGCATTATATAGATTCACATCACCTCATGCATAATAATGATACAAATTCGCTATGTAAACATTTCGTAACACCAAATTTCACTATTATCTGTATAAATTACGATGAGTACTTAATTGTTTTGTAGAATAAAGCTGAACTAGTGTACCCTTCTAAATACAAACTGTACAGTGTACCGAAAAATCTTAAACTCAGCCCTCTTGTTACATATGTTCGTGTATAGTAGATATTAACAATCCAAATAATATCCCAATATCCTGGTTTATTAATTATAATAGATGTGAAGACAAAAGAGGTTCCTAGGAAAGAAATTCCACTTCCTCTGTGTATGTATAATCAAAAACCTTAAATCTCACTTTGAAGATCAATTCAATATTGACGAGTAGTTTATTTACTGCAGCATATTTGTCATATAGTTTTATAATAGAACCAATTAATTTAATGTTTTTATGCTGCTTTAAAATAATTATTTTCTTGAACAGACATTTTAATCAATGTCGAGAAAATCATGAAAATACCCATACCTGTTTTATTGCTTGTAATTAAACAAGTTAGATTAAGCCTTGCTTTCTTTAAATGACAACCTGGAGACCACATAAATGAAAACTGTCACCTTGTTATATAAACCTGAAACAAAACGTCCTATTTATCATTCAATATTTACAAGAACAGAACCTTATCACTCAATTGAACGCATTTGTTGCTACGCTGTGAAACTCTCATTACCAACTCTCTTAGGACCAGAGCGATGGATATTTTATTCTTGTAGTACTGCAATAAGTTTAATGTTTTTCATTACAATTTTTTATATTTTTATTTGTGCCCAGGAATAAAGTTTTGGGAGACACAATGATGAAAGTGCAACTTTTGTAAAACCTCTCATCCAAGACTGAAATTATCGAACAGTAGCAAAATAGAGGATCTTGTCAAACAAAATTAATATTATCTATACCTTCATATTCTAAAATCACTGAGCATTTATAACACCACCTCTCTCGTTGTGTGCCCCCGAGGAAAGGTCGTCTGCTCAGAATAAGCAAAATGAAATTTGAACTAAGCGCTCAACTTTTGTTCCTAGAATGTAAAAATATCTTGTTTTTATTCCGGGACTCGCACAATAAAATTTTTCTCAAAATGTGTTGTTACAAGCTTTTAAAATATTCTTGAAATAAGAGGATAGTTAACAGGCTACAATAATTTACTGTAGTTATTTCTTTAGGAATCATGAAAATTAAAAGATTCTCATGCTATTGTTATTTCGTATAAAGTGCGACATTGCTATAAAACCGTGGAAACTAAAAGTGAGTAATCAGTGAACATAGGTGCATGTGTTAACTTTCTAAGACTGAATATCGGAAAAGGGAAGTACACAAATATTCCATATGGAACATTAAAAAGATACCATTCTTCTTAACCTGACACTTCGTGACATATTCAAATAAGATGATGAAGTAATCATTCTGTTGAATTTAATGAAACAAAACAAATCAGCGTACAACCTTTTGTGTTAAAGAAGCCATAGCTTACCAAAGGAAAACCAGTTAAAAACAAAGTAAAATCGTAAAATTTTATTATAATGTGATTTGAGAGATTCTAATAAACAGCCTAAACATCCATAATTGTTAATTAACATGGATCTAGTTCCGCTGGAGACATTTAACGTTCTTAAACTATTTTTTATTGAATTTTTCATCTCGTTCATAAAAATAATGAAACTTTTCCAAGCTAATTGATTAAAACGTAATTGCGTTCAGCTATAATACAATTTTTTTGTTTGTTTGGAATTTCGCACAAAGCTTCTCAAGGGCTATCAGTGCTAGCCGTCCCTAATTTAGCAGTGTAAGACGAGAGAGAAAGCAGCTAGTCATCACCACCCACCGCCTACTCTTGGGCTACACTTTTGCTAACGAAAAGTGTGATTGACATTATACACCCCCACAGCTGGGAGAGCGAGCATGTTTTTGCTCGACTCGTGCGCGAACCCGCGACTCTCAGATTACGAAACGTGCTACGCCATGCCAGGCCTCAAAAATACAAACAAAATTGATTAGAATAGGAACCATTTCTGTGAAACTTAAAACTTGTTTCAAAATTTGGATTTTGAGAATACAGTGTACGAAATTAGCACTATTAGTTATTTATAGCTGTAATTCTTTTTAAACGGTGTGGAATCAAGTTTTCACAGCTACTGGAACACTTATTCATATTGTAATAAGTAAATATATTTGGGATTATTCGTTGTCTTTGTTTCGTCACAAACTGGAAAGCAAAACTGTGTAGAAAAAGGGAGGAGACATAAGAATGGCAACTTCCCTAGGATAATAATATAGCAAGAGTCGGGTCTACTTTGTATTAAACATGAACTTGTTTTGGGAAAGAAAGTTTATTAACTACATGTGAATAGCAAATGTGTTCAAATTTTGTCTGTATTACCAATGAAACTTCTCATGCCTCGTACTCTAACAATTAAAACATTCAACACTCTTACATTATATTATATAGGCAACAAAGTTTCAAAGTTAAGCTTGTTCTCATTCATACCTTCTCCCGGCCATGTCATGGAACATATTCATTCTTATTATTTTCATCAAAGTCAAATATTTTACAATTAATATTCTATAAAAGAATATCGTTGGAAGAAGAATAAAATAAAGAAAAATCATCAATTTTGAGGTCTAACACAACGTTTTACATCCAACAGTTATAACGAACATTGAGAAAACTGATCAATTTTTGTATAACAACTGATACAGATTGGTCTATACCAACAAATGTCTAGCTGCTAGATCTTCCTGAAAACAACCTCAGACTAGAATGTAAAACAAACAATATTGTTAATTGACTAAATTCACGGTTTTCGAGTTCTTTGTCTTTTGTTTATACGAAAAAAAATTAATACCTTCTATGTATTGCTTATTTCTTTTATAACAAACGTTATTGTTTTAATTATCAGTTAATTTCTCTTTTACAACTCACAACCTCGTCCAAACTAATAGTTTTTATTTGTTTACTCCAAAGATTTTCCTAATTACCATTAAAATTTTCATCAAGTTTTTCACCTTAAATTAACCTCTATCTAATAATCTCTAAAATATTTTCACGTACAAAAGAAATGATATGAACAAAGATATTATATTACATGAAGATAAAGTTTTTTAAACGTCATTTTTACCTCATAAATATTCTAAGTTTAACTAGTTCGAGAAATCACTTGGGCTACTCTTTTACCAACGAATGGTGGGATTTACCATCACATTATAACGTCACCATGGCTGAAAGGCGAACATGTTTGACGCGACGGGGATGCGAACCCGCGACTCTCAGTTTACGAATCGCACGCCTTAATACGCTTGGCCATGTGGGTATAGTGTATAAATAACATTTATATTTAAAGCATCATAAATATTAGGATTTATAACACTTGTGGAGCATAACATTAATTGGTCATAAACAAGATTTATTTATTGATATATCACGATATGACTGAAGAGTAAATTATGCTAAACATTTCTTATTTGAAAACTGGACTGGGTAGATAGAAACTATTTGATTTAAATTACTATCCTTGTTCCTATATATTAGAAGTAAATATATTAGTACTAAATGTAATATAAGACATTCTACACCCTACACCTGTTATCAACGTCTAACAGGGCTCAGTAAGATACATTAAAACAAATTTTATTATACAAGTAAGCAAGTCACTTGAGATACACTTGTTTGTTTTGTTTTGGAATTTCGCACAAAGCTACTCGAGTGCTATCTGTGCTAGCCGTCCCTAATTTAGGAGTGTAAGACTAAAGGGGAGACAGGTAGTCATCACCACCCACCGCCAACTCTTGGGCTACTCTTTTACCAACGAAAAGTGGGATTGACCGTAACATTATAACGCCCCTACGGCTGGGAGGGCTAACATGTGTAGCGCGACGCGGGCTCGAACCCGCAACCTTCGGATTACGAGTGCACGCCTTAACGCGCTCGGCCATGCCAGGCCAGTTCATGACTAAACGTACTGTATATATATTTAATTTACGCCACCAACTCAAACAGGTAAATATAAGCTTATGGTGAATCTATTGATACCTACCGTTTATTTTAGACGAAAATCGAAATTAGTAACTCAAGTTGAGAAACGTTTCGTTTATAGTAGGTTTTTTTTCTCTTAGTGAGAAAACTATAAAACTCATACATGCCAATTGTATGTTTCAAACCTTTCACTGTGATATAGGTTCAGTTTATTTGTATTTGGTTGATTTGTCTCCAGGGTTATTGGTGAGGAATGGAATTATCCGAAACTACTATAAACCAGTAACATATGTTGATCAAAGTGTAGATTGAACTGGACCTTCCTTGAAGTTAGAGGTTAAACAGTTTTTAGAATATTAAGTTTATTTGTCAAATGCATTTTGTCCACCACGATAAATCGAGCATCGAATTTTATCGTTGCAGGATCGTAGACTTGCAAAAAAGTTAGACAAAAAAGTGTTTTGGTAATTGGTGATGCAATAGTAAGTTTATTTATTCTTTTTGTTTGTGCACATCTATATAACGTAAAGAAATCAATAGTATGCAATGAAACTTTTTTTTTACTTTACCTATCCTGTGTATAAGTTTTTCTCTTAGAAGTATAAACACATTCACATCAACACTATATTTAATAATTCATATAACTCATTATTGTTGTATTCAAACAGCTAACAAATCATGTTTGACACCCAGCGAATCGTGCGAAAAGCTCTTACTATAACAATTCCTATTTCGAATTACTTTAGCTCTTTCTCAACAACACTGTGTAATTTGTAATCTCTCTAATGAACTTATATATACATATAGAGATATATTGTGAGCGAGTATATATATAATATTTTTAATAAAATCTACTCTTGAAAAAAGAAACGCAAAAGGAAAAATATGAAACAAATTGTTAAAAAGTGTATACCGGGTAGTTCTGTATGACATTTGTGAATCTTTGCACATTCACTGTTGAATATCCAAAGTCTGCAAAGGCTAAGTCCGCGCTCACCAGTTAAAGTTTAACGTCACTCAACGTCAATAACGAGTATGCCCCCCGTGAGCATCAATAACTGCTTGGCATCTCCAGCCCATGGAAGCGATGAGATGACGAATCACATCCTGTGGAATGGCTGTCCACTCAGCATGCAAAGCTGCTGCAAGCTGAGGTATAGTTTGTGGTTGAGGTTGTCGCCATCGCAGAAGTCGGTTCAACTCGTCCCAAAGATGTTTGATGGGGTTTAAATCTGGTTATCTGGAAGGCCATGAAATAACTTTGATGTTGTGATGTTTTAAGAAGACAGTGGTTAGTCAGGCTATGTGAGGACGGGCGTTGTCTTGTTGAAAAACGTCGTTGACGTTCACCATGATGGGTTGCACATGAGGCCTAAAAATCTCGTCGACGTATCATTCAGCCGTAAGATTTCCTCAAATATGCAAAATGTCTGTTTTGGCATTTTAGGCGATGGCAGCCCACATCATGATGGTGCCACCACCAAATCTGTCAACATCCTGCACACAGTTTGTTGCAAAATGTTTACCTCAGTGACGGTAAACACCGGTATTTTCATCTTGCCTACGAAGCATAAAACGGAATTCATTACTGAACCACACATGCCTCCATCGTCGATAAGGCCATACCCGATGTGCCCGAGTCTACTGCAACCGTGTTTGACGATGTTGCACGGTGAGGATGACACCTCTGACTGGATGTCGAGGTTGGATTCCTGCATCTCGTAGACGGTTGAGTACGGTCTGATCGAAAATTCTACTCAGCTCTTGTATGGTTGAGGCAGTAGACGTCACAGTGGTGACGTAACCTGATGCAGCGATCTTGTGCGGGCGTGGTCACACGAGGTCTGCCAGATCGTGGATGGTCACGAGTTGATCCATGTTGTTGGTGATGATTCCACAGCTTTGTGATAGTGCTTGAATGAAAATTCACAATTCTGGCCACATCTGATCGAGATTCGTCTGCTACTTATTGACCAATGGCGTTGTTGCGTTGTGCCTCAGTCAGTCTTGGCGTAACTGTCTTGCATGTCGGCGGCTTAACACTGAACTATGGAAACTGAGAACCCGTCACTTTTGTAGGATTTTGCAGATATTACACTTGCAGAACATGCATATCTCTCAAACAAATTTATTGGACACGAATGCATTTTGGCGAAAAATCCGATGTTTTCAAAGTGCACACCTTTTATTCTCATTTTGGTCTGACAATCAGTGTCTTAACATGTGTAACATCACATACTCTGAGCTTGAAACGTTATTAAATATATTTCTCTTTAAAATAAAAAATATCTCTTTTGCCTTTCATGTTTTGAAGAGTATATATAATTTTAAGTAACACATGGTAAGTGGGTAAATAATCAAATAATTCTAAATACAATATCGAACACTTAGAAACTGGGTAGTTTACTGTTGTAGTTCATTTATTCACTTATATTTTATCACATGATAGAAATATGATAACAAAAGCTTAGAGTATCAGATACTGTACAGAAAATTAGAAAACAATTCACAAACTACACAATGAGTAAGTTGATACATTGATCCAGTACAGAGAAATATATTTTAACGAGAACACAATATTAACATAAGTGTGAAAAAAAATGATGAAACAATTAGAAAATGTAAATGGGAGCACAAAAGTGTAGGATAAAAGATATGGATGAGCAAGATAACATCAAAACACTTCGTGGTTTGTGACAGGTGCAAGCTCAAAGTGCGTGGGACTGTCGTTCTTCTTATTCTTATTTCGTGTTTGACTTGAAACTTTAACACAATTATAGACTTGACTTGAATTTTACCAAAAGCTATTCATTTCCAAATGAGGCCCGACATGGCCAGATGGTCATGATACTCGACTTGTAAATATAATTAATAACTTCGCTCCATAACTGGCGACAGACAGCAAAAGAAAGTGCGAGCTGAAAGGTTGCTAAGTTCAAGCAATCACTTCTCACCAATTAACTATGATATAAAGTTTTTTTTGTTGTTGTTTTTGCAAAGTATAAATAGCATTTAACATTTAAATACTTTATGATTAATTTTGATATTACTAACCATTTTATATTCAGATTTTCTCCTTTTCTAGTGCGTAGAACCTGGTTCACTATCATATAATACTTTACATATGTTAAATACACAACTACAATAATCAATATATGGGAAAAGCATCCAAAAGTCGAAAACAGGCAAACAGCCGAACTTGAAATTTGTGTCTCAAAACGAATGGTATGGGTATTAAAACTTTTACTAATAAAGCAGAGAACAACGTTGACCTTAGGATGACCAAGGTAGGTCGAAACATTGTTCTTTGGTTTATTAATAAAAGTGTTAATACCAATACCAACCATTCGAAGACACATTTTTATTTCAAGTGGGTTTCTAGTCATCAATAATTATTTTCGTCAATCATTCTACAACAGGGGGAGCTCCTGCATACTCTGGCATTTACTATAATGAGACTATAGTTTTTACATAAATGGTGGGTTCAAAAGGCCAGATAGCGGGTTTCGATGCCCGTGGTGGACATAGTTGTGTATATTTGTGTTTAACAAGAAACAGATTACTACTCTATTTATAGAAACCTGTTGTTTGAATAAAATACCACATTTTGTCATTATATTTTTCTTTTAGATACTTTAAGAATACTACTTTCACGACTACTTTACAATAGTGTAACATTTTACGATTAGGAATTCTGTTTCTACTTTACATGCTATTGAGGAACTCAGTAACATAAGAATTATGTTTTTCGTGCAAATTTGAAACAACTTAGTTCCTATTAAGTGATATGTCTACTTCCATCTTCATCTTGTTTGTTTTTCTTTCAAGTTTAATGAACAACCCTTCATGGGCATTTTTATCTTGCAATTATTTTCATTTCTTGTTCTTGGTTTAAACCTGAAAGTAACATTAATCAAACAAGAATTAAATGGTCAGGTAAAAACCTCCTGGATTCAGGTAGAATTATCCATAAACTAAAACTTTTGGTAATGGAAAAACAACTAGTCAGTATTACCCACCGAATTTGTAGACGTACTAAAACAAATAACGAGATCCGTGTCATAGTTATAGTGACAGCAGAGATTAAAAAAGCGGAGTGTGTTCAATGATACATTGTGGCTCTAAAATGGATATTTTGATTTTCATACGTACATGCTAACCATGGGGTCAAAATCTTTCCTGTGATAATTGACCACACATGTGCTAAAATAGACGTATAAAGAACCACACATATGAAACTTTAAGTGATAAAGAGGGGACGTTTAGCTATGTATCTGCAAAGTATATGTAGATATAGCTGATGTACAGGAATATATTCATCACTTTATACGTGTTGAAAGTCACATGAGTAGATGTGATAAAGAAGTGAAAGAGTTAAATCTATAGCCTTGATAAAAATCGGTGAGTAATTATAAGTCATGTACAACGTCTATTAACTGTTATCATTTTACTGTTTACCATGTTTCATAACAAACTTGCAGTAATTAACGATGGATTCTTTAATACAGTTTCTCATCAAGAGACTTTCCTAACAATACCAAGTTCTGAAGTAGCACTAACTTCCTGGCTATCTGGTAACCTGACACTCAATATCAAAAAGCATAATATCAAACCTTGGTGTAGAGTGGGCATTTTATATATAGTTGTTTAGTTACAGACAACACTAAACCTTTGTTCAATAGGAACATCTTAAATATAACTCTTTAAATATAAGTAATACCAAACCTTGGTACAGACATTTTAGATACAATGTCAATTTAAACTCTAAAGAGTGAAAGTAAGAGACATATGTTTATCTTATATGTATATTTTACTGTTTTTGTGTCGACCGAATATATCGACGTTAATGAACGCTATCTCTGAATGTTATTTTTTGTTAAATGTATGTATTTTATAGTAAGATAAACATACTGTATTATCCAGAATATTATCTAACAAAGTGTTGATTTAATTTATTAATTTGACCTAAAGATGCAGATCTGGAACAAAAGGCTTCAAGAGTGAGTATTATACAAATTCTAATATCATCTCAGCTGTGATAAGCGTGATGCTTGTGACCTCATTGGTTGTTCTCAAATACAAACGTAAGAAACTGATGAAGTAAGTAGATTTCTTCTAACATGGTTATCATGTACGTTAAATAATGTAATTTTAATTTTAAGAAATTTTTCATTACGTGCCAATAAAATATAGTTATGTTTGCTCTTTTAATTTTATTTAATCCTCATGCAGTTTTTAGAATTGTTTGTGAGCATTGTTTTTTAGATGCTTAAAATTGCATGCAAAAACAAAGCACAGATAGAACACGTAGTCTTTCACTGTAAATAGAAGAAAACGAAGTGAATCAAACATTGCTTAGTAGCTTTCTTTAAAAGGTAAAATAGTACACATAATAGTACACATATAATAGTACACATTCAATAACTAACATACAGCAAGAAAAAAACGTAAGCTTAGAGACTAGGACTTTCTAAAATATCAACATAACACACTTAAAACTAAGAGCTTTCTTCACAAAATTTATAACTGAGTTTCAACGCTAATCGATATATACACCTAAATTGTGCGTATAATATGTCTGACCGAGAATGAGTTGTGTAGAAAGTCTGTCAGACAGATTAAAAAATATTTAATGAAGTTCAAAAATACACATCTTCATACTTTATATTTCATCTTCTTTATATACTTCTGGTGTAGTTTTTGAGCTTCTACTTCTCCTTATGTAAGTGATTCTATTTAAAAGATAAAAACTGGTTTGAACAGAATGACAGATATATGAAAGACTATATTATAAAATATGAAGTTAAGTTTACCCTTAGGATATGAGTTTTGTTTATCTTTTAAACAAATTAATACAGATCAGATACACATAGAAAATAGGCAAAAATAAACTATATTGATTCTGTAACAACAAATATCATCAAATTTAATTTTCTTTTTTTTTAGATAAGCCCAGATAAAATATATCAAATTATTTTACAAGAAAGCTTCAAATGAAATACTTGTTGTAACTTAACACATTATTTTTGTTACATTATTTATAGATTGTGATCACTATTGACCTTAAAATGTTAACAGTAGACTTTTAGATCTTACATACTGTACCAAAGTCATAATAACGCAGTTTTATGTTATATATTTGTTGTGAAATATTTTGATTGTTTTAAATGAGTGTATTCAAATGAATTTATATTTATCACTTCTCATTTTATATAAAATATAAATCTTACTTCGCAAACCATAGCTTGATGTTATTTTTTGTATAATATAAATTCACGTGACTTCAAGCATAATAATAATACAAGTTAATTACCTAAACATTCTGTGACACAAAATTTTACTATTATCTGTATAAATTAGGATGAGCATTTAGTTGTTTTGTAGAATGAAGCTGAACTACTGTATCCTTCTAAATACAGACTGAACAGTATACCAAAAAATCTTGAACTCATTTTTCCAGTTCATATGTTTGTTTACTGTCAATATGAACAAGCCAAATAATATCCCATTAGCCTGGTTTATTAATTATAATATATGTGAAAACAAAAGAGGTTACTGATAAAGAAACTCCACTTCCTCTTTGTATTGATAATCAGAAATGTTGAATCTCACTTTCAAGGTCAATTCCATATTGAGGAGTATTTTGTTTACTGAAGCATATTTTGATAAAGCGTTTTCATATATTTTTATAAGAGAACCAATTCATTTAATGATTTTATGCTGCTTGAAAGTAACTATTTTCATGAACAGACAATTGAATACAAGTCGAGGAAACAATGAAAATACCCACACTTGTTTTATTGCTTAAAGTTAAACAAGTTACAATAAGCCTTGTTTTCTTTTAATAACAACATCGAGACCACATAAATAAAAATTGGCACCTTGTTATATAAACCTAAAACAATACGTTTATCACAATCTACTCCTTTCTAACATCTAACATTCATAAGAACAGAACCTTGACATTCAATTGGTTGTATCTGTTGCTCAACTGTGAAACTGTTATCACTGACCCTTTCAGGACTAGAGCGATGGATATTTTATTCTTTTACGTACTGCAATAAGTTTGATGTTTCTAATTACAAATTTTTGTATTTTTATTTGTGTCAAGGACCAAAGTTTTGGGAGGTGCAATGATAAAAGTGTAACTTTTGTAAAACCAAGACTGGAATTACAGAACAGATAAAGTAGCAAAATATAGGATCTTGTTAAACAACATTAATATTATCTAGACATTCATATTGTAAAGTTACTGTGCATTTGTAACACCAACTCTCTCATTGTGGGCCCCCGAGAAAATGTTGTATGCTACTTTAACCAAATTGGAATTAGAACAAAGCGTCCAGCTTTTGTTTCTAGAATGTAGAAATTTCTTGTTTTTATTTGAGGATTTCGCGTAATAAAAATACCTCAAAGCGTATAATCACAAGCTTTTAAAATATTGTGAAAACAAGAGGATAGTTTACAGGTTACAATATCTTACTGAAGCTGTTTTAGAACTATGAAAATTGAAAGATTCTCCTGTTATTGTTATAAGTTCGAATAAAGTGCGACATCGCTATAAAATCATGAAAACTTTAAAGTGAGTAATAAGTGAACATAGGTGCATGTGTTAACTATCTAAGGCTGAATATCGGAAAAGGAAAGCATACAAATATTCCATCTGGAACACTATAAAAATGCCATTCTTCATACCCTGACACTTTGCGTGCAACTGTGTTAAAGAAACTATAACAAACCAAAACACAACCAGTTAAAAAGAAAGTAAAAACGTAAAATTTTATTACAATGTAATTTGAGAGATTCTAATAAACAGCCTAAACGTCCATAATTGTTAATTAACATGAATCTAGTTCCGCTGGAGACATTTGAAGTTTTGTTAACCTTTGTTATTGAATTTTTAATCTCGTTCATAGTAAATAATGAAACTTTTCCAAGCTAACTGATTAAAACATAATTGCTTTCAGCTATAATACAAACAAAATTCGTTTACTCGTAACAATTTCTGTGAAACATAAAACTTGCTTAAAAAAATGAATTGTAAGAATAAAGGGTACAACATTAGCAAAATTAATTGTTTATAACTGTATATTTTTAAACGGCATGGAAACAAGTATTCACAGCTACTGGAACACCTATTCATATTGTAATGAGTAAATATATTTGGGATTATTCGTAGTCTTTGTTTCGTTACAAACTGGAAAGCAAAACTGTGTGGAAAAAGGAAGGATAAAAAGTCGGAACTTCCCTAGAATAATAATATACGTGGAGTTGAATCTACTTTCTATTAAACATGAACTTGTGTTTTCTACTTTATTAACTATATAAGAGATTTTTGCACGTGAATTATGTCTGTATTACCAATGAATCATCTTATGATAGCAGCCTCGAACTCAAACGTTTAAAACATTAAACACTCTTATGTTATATTAAATAGAAAACAAAGTTTTAAAGTTAAGCCTTTTCTCATTCATACCTTCTCCCGGCCATGTCAAGGAACATATTCATTCTTATTATTTTCATCAAAGCCAAATATTTTACAATATTCTATAAATCAATAGCGGTGGAAGAAGAATAAGATAAAGAAAAATCTTCAATTTCGAGGCCTAAACACAACGTTTTTCATCCAACAGTTACATCGAACATTTTGAAAACTGATCTATTTTTGTATAACAATTAATACAAATGAATCTGTACCAACAAATGTCTAGCTGCTAGATCTTCCTGAAAACAACCTCAGACTAGAATGTAAAAACAAACAATATTGTTAAATGACTAAATTCACCGTTTTCTTGTTATTTGTTGTTTATTCGAAGAAAAATTCAAGATAGAATATCAGAACCTTCTGTCTGTTACTTATTTGTTTTTTAACAAACTTTATCTTCTTAATTATCAATTATGTTCTCCCTTAAAACCAACTACCCCTACTAACTAACAGTTTTTATTGTTTAACTATAACGAGCTTCCTAATTATTGTTAGAAAAAGGGCCGTTTGTTTATTAAGGCTCACCATTTAGGCTCGTTCCCCTCGAATTCTAAGTGCGAGTTGGATGTCTTTCGGCATGATGGTCACCCTCTTTGGGTGAATAGCACACAGGTTAGTGTCTTCGAAGAAACCCACCAAGTACGCCTCACTGGCCTCCTGAAGAGCCATGACAGCAGAGTTCTGGAATCTAAGGTCCGTCTTGAAGTCCTGGGCAATTTCTCTCACCAGTATCTGGAAAGGTAATTTTCGAATGAGCAGCTCAGTTGACTTCTGGTATCGACGGATTTCACGGAGGGCTACAGTTTCTGGCCTGTAACGATGAGGTTTCTCTACACCTCCTGTGGCTGGAGCGCTCTTTCGGGCAGCTTTAGTGGCCAGTTGTTTTCTTGGTGCCTTTCCGCCCGTGGATTTTCTTGCAGTTTGCTTCGTGCGAGCCATAATTTCGTTTTGTCCGTGCTATATTGCAAACATACGTAGAACTACAATCTCACAACACTCTTCGACTTCCGTGCTAAGAATGACCATCGTTGAGATGGATCAATGGTATCTGGGTATTTTGCCCTAGAGGGTCAGGTTCTCTTTGACCTCTTCCTCCTATTATTATTAGAATTTCCAATTAATTTTTCACTTTAAATTAACCGCTTTAAAACTATATATATATATATAATTACCAATAATCTATAAAATATTTTCATGTATCAAGATATTATTTAAGAAAAGGGCAAAGATTCTTAAACGTTTTTTTTTACCTCACAAACTATTTTAAGAAATCACTGCAGAAATAAAGTTATTAATCAAAGAAAAGGCGATTTTATATTATCTATTTCAGCAACAATAATTAACTCTACTATAATGTCCATAGCTAAGTACATTCACAAAAGTCTGTTTTGGAATTTCACACAAAGCTACTCGAGGGCTATCTGTGCTAGTCGTCCCTAATTTAAGAGTGTAAAGCTAAAGGGAAGGCAGCTAGTTATTACCACCCACCGCCAACTCTTGCGCTACTCTTTTACCAACGATTAGTGGGGTCGACTGTCACATTCTAACGCCCTCACGGCTGGGAGGGCGAGCATGTTTGGTGTGACTCGGGCGCGAACCTCAGATTACAAAACGCACGCCTTAACGCGCTTGGCCATGCCAGGTCTACCACAAAAGTCTCTCACGCGCTAATTAGCTAGATTATTCATATAAAAACAAGGTCTTCAGCGATGGAAGCTCAAATTTGGAAATAACTATGAACACTGACTAGAAGTAGAGAATTACCTCGTCTTATAGTAGTGATACAGTTTGAATTCCTGATCACTAAATTGAGAAATTGAACCACATTGAATGTATATACAACTCTCAGCAGGTTCCCTAGCTTCAGTACCAAAAATGATACTTTCACTTTCTTTTAGAAGAATAGGGATACCAAAAATGCCAATGCTAGATGTAACATCAGGCATGTGTGAGGACTTTTTCATAAGAAATGCTAGCAATGAATTATTTTCTATTTATACACTTCTGTCCTGCAGGTGAGAATTTACTGAGTCCTTATATTGAGAAAGTTGGACACTCCTTTTTCTGCATCATTTCATAGCCCCTTAAATTCATTAAATATCTTTGCCGGTGATGCCACAAGAAAGCGATGATGTTCTATAAGTTCACTGACAGGAGTGTTGTCAATGGCCAGTTTCCTACGATCATGCAGAGTTTCATCCAAAGTCCACTCTACAAAGATCACTTTTTTCTGCAATGCAGACGAGTTTTCATCCATTCCTTTTGATTTTCAGTGGAAGTTTTAGTCTACCCAACTGGCTTTTCACACAAGAATTGCTTTAATCCATTTAGCCTCCGCTCTGAGATGTGGTTTGAAGATGGTATTTCATCGGTTGCAGTTTTCGTCTTTTTCTCTTCTTCTTGGACAACAGGCAATGATGAATCCTTCTGCTTTCTATTATTCTGGAATTTCTTACGATGTTTCATCCTCCACAACTCTTGCAAATAGAATTCACATGATTTGTTCTATTTGAGAATGAATAACAAAACTTTTCTGGTATAACTATAATTATTTTAAACAGCATTTCTTTTAAACCACTTTCTAGCATTTTTCATGTTTCATCTGAGAAACTAAGGGTTATACACATACTGGTTAATAAATCATTTGAACGAGTTCATCTTGACAATGTATTCTCTTTAGCGTCAAAGTAGTTGAGTTTCATTAGTTGAGTCATGTTACATCGTATACAAAAAAAATTTCAAAGTATCAGAATAGTATTTTCCACAGCCCCTCCTTGCGTGTATTTTTAAAAATTTAACTTCCAGAAGAAGTTTCACTTGTTTCTTTATTAATTTTATGCAACACAAAAATGCCATTTAAGTTTATTTGTAAATAATGAACATATTTCTTGCAGAATACATTTACACCTTTACAAGTGGTGAAATGGTCGTTCCTGTTATGCATTTTAGGACGAAGTTTATTGGGCTCATAAGGTCAAATGTATTGACGAAATAATATATTTGTAATACAAATATATTTCACAAGAAACATAACATAATGCACATGTGGATTATACGAACACCTTAAGGTGTTAGAGTTGAGACATCTGACAGCTGGGGTAGCGCTTAAATATTTCATCCACAACTTGGTCATACTGCTTTCATGTGTCTGGAAAATAGAGGTTGAGCAGGGTATCAAGTACAGATGAACACATCTGAAGATATATAATCACACGCTTCTAATCAGAAATGGTATACATAGTATTCATTGCACGACACTTACAAGGTATAGTTGAAAACATCAGTGTAGACTGTATCCAGTAAATGGAAGCGATCTTCTTTCTCAACAAGTTTTCCTTGCAAAAACAGCAAAGCAGTAGATCTAGACAGACTCGACAAATTTTCCAGCTTAAAGGGTACTGGCCAAGGCTTGAATGCTGAGATTCTAACCAAAGAAAATATCAAACAATTCAACTTAATTACAAATTGGGGTTGACTGATTGCAATGAAATACTAACTAAGGCCTAATTGTCTCATGTAAAAGATGAAACTATTTCTCCAACAGATTGAAATATCTGTTTGTTATCCATTAGGACATATCCTACCATGATGATATGGATTAAATCTTTTTCAATATTGGGACCGGGTGAAAATGCACTCTACTTGCTTGAAGGCACTTCAAGGTTCCGTGGAATCTGGTCAAAAACACATTTTTAAAGGGCCAAAATTTGTAATAGAAAATGAACAACATTAATTGTGCTGTCTTGAATAATGTACATTGAACAATGTTTCTTCTTTTCTTTGGAATAAAGTTTCTGCAGAATGATTTCCAATGATTACATAAATTATTATAATCACTCAAATATAAATGGGTTGTGCATTCTTACAAAAGACTTACCACAACAGCTACATCTCCGTCAAAGGCCCCGTAATTGGAAAAAAAAAATTCACAGCAATTTGTCCTCCTTCAGGTCATTAATTCTGAAATCCACCAAACGAAAAAATAGCACTTCACTTGAAATCGCGTAGCTAATACACAAATGAGAATATCTGCAGTCGGGAAATGGCGTCGTAACCAGCTGATCTGTGCGAACCTAGCGACACCAAGGAGATTCCCTGGAACCAACTGGAGCCGCGCAATTCAAACAGTCCGCGTATTTTTTGAACAGACCTCGTAGTCTGACTTCAATAGATGGTGATGATAGTGGTGATTTTGGTGCAAATATGCATGATATATATTAATATGACACAAGTTCTCTCTGTTTGAAAGGTTTGATGAAATTTGTCACAAAAAAGTAGAAACAAATTTGCATGAAATATGTCAAATCTTTTGATGAAATTTGTCACCAGAAGGTACAAACCAAATTACATAAAATAGGTTAAAATATACCACTGATTACCGAGTTCTGTTTAAAATTCGTCATCATTCAGTCGCCACTAATGTAGTGATGTAGGATGATTATATTTTCACTATTGTTCACATATCAAGGCAATGGGTAATGATCATAAAGATCTGGAATGCTCAGGAGTTCAAAGCTTTTCATTGGCTCTACAATGTAAGAATGAAGATGTCTGTGATAATCAACAGTCTTGTGTCTTTGACAATACAAAACAGGTTTTTCCTCAAAGAACAAAGCAACAGATCACTGAAGAAAATTGAAGACTGTCGAATTCATAGCTACTGACAACCGTTGTCCCTGTGTTGTATGTGAGGCAGTTGACTGTACAACCTGATGGTTTAGTGACAAAATCTCCTTCCTCAACAAATGCACTGACAAGGTTTCGCTCTTCTCCGAGCGAATTAACAGGCAATATGACAGAATTAGTCAGACCAAAGGCATCTATTCCAAGAAATCCATTGCTTTCCAGATGTGAAAAGAGTTTATACTGGTGTTTCATTGCTATTGTTTTAAGCAAACACAATATCAATTTTATCATATTCAGCAGAGCCAACAGAACTTCTCATTTGTTGTTGAATTCTGGCACTGAATCGCCCACCATTTATGGAAATAAACTTAAGACACACCAAACTTGCACAGCTTTTTAATGAATGTGTACAGACCCTCTCAAAATAACAAGTTCAGGCATATTGATTCTATTAGTTCCTTTGTAGTGGAACTCCTTTACTCTGCCTGCAAGGTACTGAAGGCTAAAGTATTTAGACAAGACATACTGATTTATGAGTGAATTTTTTGCAAAGTTTAGCCCTGGTCACGTTTAAATTGTTGCATTTATGGAACAAAATGTATTTATACAGTCATTTGTTTGAACTGCGCCTTAATGTTATAAGAAACATCAAGGTTGTTAATGCATCAGTTCATGTTGACTATGGTATTGTCTTCCTGACCACAAAAAGTCCTTAAGACAAGCATAGCAGTGCGGCTATGAAGTAGTCAAGGTGACTAGGAAGTGGTCAAACAGACTGGGACATGGTCATTTTGACTGGGATGTAGTCAACCTGACTAAGGGTCAGTCAAGCTGACAATTCATAGAGCATCGTTACTACTTAATAGTCAATTTCATATCCATGACTACACAATGATAATCATCCTGATTATTGATAAATTTTGTATAGTCAATTTGACAGCGACCACGCATAATCAGTTGTAGTGGTGGATGTAAACAAAAATAATATGAAAAATGTTTAAAAAGGACCTGCTAATGAAATATATATCAAACTGTTGCATATATCTGTTGTTGTTGTTTTGAATTAAGTACAAAGCTATGCAATGGCTATCTTTGTTCTGCCCATCACGTGTATCGGATTTTAGCGTTGTAAGTCCGCAGACATACTGCTGACCCACTTGGGGACTGCATTGAGCATATATCTTTGCTTGAGCAACTACGTGTGTTTACAGTAATCTGGCTAAAGAAAGCTTCTTTATTATTTTACTGTGTAATTCTTATCCCATTATTTTAATTATTTCATAGTTTATTGTACAATCTTTTTCACTGGCATCAAAGACTCTTTAACGGATAAATTAATATCATAATATTTCTCCCCACTGTTGTATTCATATTAAGGCAAAATACCGTGAAAAGATTTTCACTTTTCAGGTAGTATTTCTCGTTCAATGTGTGCACTGTAACTGCAGCATTATATTAAAGTTTGCAAATACTGTTGTTTAGTGACTTTTTTCTTCCAGTAATATGGTCATGTTACTAGTTTTATTATTCGTATTTGTATGTTTAATTTTTTCATTCAATGGTCAGGATATTTATTGTCACAGTGCCCTGTTATTTTTTGTTTTTTATATATTTTAGCTTTTTTAATGTTACAACTTCTGATCATCTTGGAGATTAAACAGTCTACACAGATTTGACTGTTTAATCTGTAATTTAGGTTTCCTGTAGACTTTTGCAATATAATATTTAGGGTTTAGTGACTATCGTGTCTAAAAAGGAAGTTTTTCTAACCATCTTTTTCTTTTAGTAGAGAATTATGTTAGAGTATTAAGAGTTCAGTATGAATAGGAATTCTTGAAACATCATCCTATTAATAAGCACAACCTGATGGTGTCTTCCAAATAATTCATCTCTCAGGTTATCCATTAAGTATCGTCCAATTTTAGGTTTAAAACGTTTAGGTTTTAACATTATTTAATCAATATGTTTTATTGTTATTAATTATTTCCTGATAAAGATTCAAAAGCTTCTTAATGCCACTTGCATAAAATTCTTAGGGTTTGGAGGGAAGAAATGTAGAAAGGGTAGTTTGACATCTTTATGTGTTTCAAGCTCTTTTCCATCAAGATAGTTCTGAGAACTTTGGAATAGATGATAATGAGATCGGTCAGAATCTGAAGAATTAGGAGGATGTGAAAGTTTTTCCAGTCTAGTTGTTCCATGTTTGCAGATGTGATCTTTACTGTATGGGTTCGTGCATTATCTCGGTGTAACATATATTTACGATAGATCAAAACAGGCCTACTTTCTTTCAGTGCAACATTCAAGCGCTCTAACCGTTTACAAAACAAGTCTGATGTAATCGCTTTGTTTATTGTGAGTTTTTGGGTATATTTATTTCTTGAATACCCAGGAGAGTCAAGTGCACAAAACCTCTTCCTTTATCACCAGCTTTCATGTCGGCTACTAGTGAGAATTTGTTGTTTTTGTAGTGCTTCTGGGCCAGAGTATCTCATAGTACTCCGGCCATTTTTAGAGCAATGTCAAGGTATTGTCTTAATTTGCCCTTTCTTTTCGTTATCCATGTTTTTAATTTTTATTTTTTACTTCTATTTATTTTTTTATATATTTCTATTCGTTGTTTTTCACTTATACATGTACATTTTCCCTTTTTCCACATAAATTTATCGGAAAAATAAAATAAAAAAGCATAAACAATAAAACTAGTTTTAAGCGTCAAGTGCGTGGTGTTCAGCTTGATTTATTATTGTTAAATATATATTTATAGGAGAGAGGATCTAAGGACTATGTTCATTATGTCCGTAGTATCTGTCGAGATCACACATAAATTCATTTTTATGTCAATTTTTATTAAAATAGTTTAGTGCATCATGCAAGAGTCTAACAGATATAGTTTCTGTGTTTGCATACTTGTGCATGAATGTGGATGAAGTACCACATTGTACTTTATAGTATGAAGTTAAGATCGTTACATTGAGCGACAGCAACTCAAATATTCCACGAAACACTTAATAAGACTTTCCTTGGGTAGGAGTCCATTTTAGGCTGCGCTTTAGCCAGTTTACCTGCAGCAAACGCTTGTCTGTGGAGCTTAACATTTAAAAAAATATATTCATTTATTATCTCTAGTCACAAACCTGTACAAAAATAAAAGGCGAGTTATGTTCATGAGAGTAAAGAGAAGTGCAAAGTTCCACTCTTGCTTTAAGGTTGGCTTCTGTCAAACTGTGGGAGACACATTTTCCAAGTTTTAATACCTATCCAAGCTGTTACAGATGACAATGATCTGTTGAATAGATTGAAATAAGCTTCTGTGGTAGTTTCTCAACTTTCACAGCACAATCTTCGTCAAGTGCAACCAGCAGCAAGCAATCATTAAACTCAACAGGACGACCCAAAGGTGGCGCATCACTGAAGCTGCACTCACCAAATCTGAAATTTTGAAACCACATTCGACATTTTCTTTCAATGAAAGACTACACACCATAAACACCTTGAATGTTTCGTGTAGTTTCTTCTGTATAATCGCCTTTTTTAAGCTCACAAAGCATTATGTGCCTTATATGCTTCTCAGACACATCTATCTTCATGATGGTTTATTTGATTAAAGATTTAAAAAGTGGAGTTCCAGAGTTTCATTTGTTTATTTGAGCATTTTTGTACACTTCCTACTACATATTTTAGTCATTAAAGCCATCTACAAAGACAGTAATAATGATGCACTTTCTGTATTAAATTTTCATTCATTAGTTGTAGAAAGACGTGATATATTTTTAGTTTCAAAATAGTATCGCTGAATGGTTTTCTTACAAATGTTATTGAGAACTCAAGAATATGGAAAATTTTGGAATATTCCTGACGATAAAAAAATCAGTTACAATTACCAAAAGCATGTAGATTAGGTAGGTGAGCGAGTTCGTTTATAAGGTGTCGACTTTGGGAATATAAAATGGACAAAACTTGTTTGTTTGTTTTGTTTGTTTTTTAATTTCGCACAAAACTACTGAGATCTATCTGTGCTAGCCGTCCCTAATTTAGCAGTGTAGGACTAGAGGGAAGGCAGCTAGTCATCACCACCCACCGCCAACTCTTGCACTACTTTTTTACCAACGAATAGTGGGATTGACCGTAACATTTTAAAGCCCCCACGGCTAAAAGGGCGAGCATGTTTAGCTCGACGAGGATGTGAACCCGCGACCCTCAGATTACGAGTGGCACGCCTTAACACGCTTGGCCATGCCAGTCCTAATGGACAAAACAAAAACATCAGGGTTCAAAATTAGTAAACAGAACTTTTCTTTATTATATAATAATAACTTGGTTGCTACATAGTTCAATGAAGTTAAAATTTAAAATGGTGCATCAAGACAAATTAATACTGGTCCTAGAAAATCTTAAACAGAAATATTTTAACTCTTGACAGAATTCGACGTATAACTCGACAATATTTCAGATAACACAAACATCCAGACCTCTCCACCAGGAAAGGGGGAACTAAAATACGAATTCGACAAAATGGAAGAAAATGTACTCTAAGGAGGGTAATTTTTGCACATGAGGAATTGGCACTGAATTCAACACTGACAAACCTACAAATAAGTTTCCTAGGTTTAGAAGTTCAGATGTTGATTACATAGTCAACAATCAATGTAAATCATGCAAAACATTACGTGGACAACTGTGTCTTACTTGCGATCAGAAATAGGGAGAGACTTGTCCATTTAGAGATTTCAGTTAAAATAAAAAAATAACATTTCAAACATCTGATAAATATCAAAGTTTTGGTAAAGTATTACATGAACCCTAAATATGTCACTATAATTTTCTAAGTAAATTATAGAAACAGTCCAGTACTATTGTTGTATAAATCACACTCTGAACATATTTCTTCTATTTAAATATACCAACAGATATGAAATTGGCTAAAAAGTAAAAGTTTGCAACTTCTTACACTCCAAGGAATGGAAAGAGAGCAGGAACTTTGGGGTGGAAAACTCTCACCAACGTTCGGGGGTAAGAGTCCCTCTTTATAATTGAGATAATGAAGCCAGTACAGTATAATTTTTTTTATAGTGAGAAGACCAGTACTAAGAAATTATCATACACGAAAACCTCATGATTACAAGTGTAAAGGTCAGTGACATTAGAAACTGGAAGAGACAGACATTTTCCTCATTGTCTTAGTTTTTAAGCCTAACACTAGTATTTTTAATGGAATGTTTGTTTTTTGAAGATGTTTTGTGTTTATATGTGTGTTTTTATAACAAAACCACATCGATTTATACACCTAGGAGAATCGAACCTCCTTATTTTAGCGTTGTAAATTCGTAGACTTACTGCTGTCCCAGCGGGGTATTTTGCATTTATAAAACAAAAGCTTCTAAATGTGGAAAAAACAGAAATAATAAATTACTCCTAAATGAAACTGTTTTGCGTATCAACATATAAAAAGCAATATATATATATATATATACATATACAGAGAAGCACCAGAGATAGGTTTTCAGCAATTTGAGAGAGGCAGGTTTCAACAAATTTGTGTTAACTGAAATGGAGAATGTCACAAAATAAAAGTGACAAATAGTACCGTGCACTCATTAATAAGATACGGTGTACAAATTTAGCATTACGAACATAACTAGTTGCATTAAACCAACAGCAGTATGGAGAAAATTTCAAGAAATACCGAAACGTGTTTTATTACCTTTAAAGAAATAACATATTAATGGTATTTTCACTTCTAACTTGTTTATATTTAAATTCTAAAGGACTCAGCAGAAAAGCTGGAGAGGCACTGTTTTAAAATCTCAAACTGCATTCTTCTGATAACAAAAAGAATGGTAATTTGAGAATGAATCCTTATGAGTTACTGAAGGAAAGTGGTTATATGAATTAGGTCAAATATTCTAATCCAGTAAGTGAATAGCCATAAACATTAATGTTTTTGTACTTACAAGTATATATATCTGGTATAAATTTGTGAGCTTATGTAAAAATTTATCCCGTAACTTGTGAAGATTTTCTGAGATCAAACTATACAAACAGATAGGAGCCAGTATTGAACAGTTTTTTCCTTTGCATTATTTTTGTTACACGTATAAAATTTATTTATTTTTTTGCTTTTATTAGCACAAAGCTCACAATGTGTTACCTGCATACTGTCTACTGGGGGCAATGAACCACAAGTTTCGGTGCTGCAATCCTCAAAGATATTGCAAACCAAAAAGAGAACATAAATTATTTGACATTAGGAGCGTAATAAATTGATATTTTCCAAATAATCTTCAAGAAAAATGTTATGTCACATAACGACTTTAAATACAACATTCATTAATAAAATGACCTTACATTGAAAAATTATAAACGTATATATTACATTTTATCAGATATACTTAAGAGTAAGTTTTGTTATCATTGTTATGTAACACATTATGAAATTCTTCCAAGTTGCTCATGTATCTATAACTTATAAAGTTGATCATTGATTTATTTGCAAAGTCTTAAAACTGCAATATGTTTGTGCATATTTATAATGTTCTTTACATTGTCAGAATTTTATTTATTTACAAGAATAATTATCTGTCACAGGAATGATAAAATAGAAATACAATTCTTATAGTTTGATACGTGAAAATGAATCTTACAGTTTCAGAAGTGTTATTTTATTTCTGCTATTTACCTAAGTAACTGACACAGCTTTCCCGTAATTTAAAATCACTGGATAAAACACATTTT
This sequence comes from Carcinoscorpius rotundicauda, assembly GCA_011833715.1. NCBI lineage: Eukaryota > Metazoa > Arthropoda > Merostomata > Xiphosura > Limulidae > Carcinoscorpius > Carcinoscorpius rotundicauda. The sequence goes on along the minus strand of CM022401.1, from coordinate 68,833,039 downwards.
CACAAGAGAAAAGTAGTTTCTAAATTAGAGTTATGGTTGAATGAAAGAAGAGCTTATTTTAAATTATATCTTTATGCAACTACTTGTTTAATGTAATATTACTCTGGTAATAATTTATACATATATAAATAAAAAACTAATCATATGTATTAGAAATTATTCAGTAATATTTCATTCATTTTTTTTGCTAATTCTAGTCTGAACTCCAACAAATCTCTTGGTTTTTTATAACATATCAATTCAGTCTTTATCTTCAACATTTACATGGTTTCAGGTTTCACTACAAGTAACAATGTAGTCATTGTTCATGAATATCAGGTGGTCAAGCACATTTTTTTCAAATTTACCCTATTGACTTTCCAGAAAAACTAGATTTTCCAAACCTTTACAAACATGTACTATGACAGCATTTATTTATTTTTATTTCTGACTCTATGTGATGCATAGAATTTAACTTGCAATCTTGTTACAAAATAATAACATATTTTGAACATAATTATAAAAAAAAAGATCTTTAACATAATCTTTTCACAATTTCATGGTAGAAAATAAAAGATTTCATTTCACCTCACTGTGAATACAATGGATTAATAAGATATCTCATCATCATACAATAACATAGAACGACTGACCAAGGTTATGTTAAAGTAACAGAATGGTTTGAATATATGGGCATGTACTAAGATTTAAAATGAAAGGGATTCTACACATTACCCTAATTTTTCCAAGTTTTCAGAAGATATTTCAATATTTCCAGACCTTCCAACTCATTTTGAAATTTCTTGCCTTTTCCATAAATAGTAGAACTAGCAGTACTGAAAACACAGGATCACTGTAAATAAGTATAAATTAAAAGGTATTTGTCATATATGGAACTAAAGTTTACCAAAGACATACCAAAAAAGATAAAAATTATTCAAAGTATTTTGGACATGTTAAAGTGTTTCCAAAAACTATCACAGTCATTTTTCCATGTGCATTTCCATCATTTACAAAAATAATATAAAACTGATCCCTAAATGAAGCTACAGTTCAAGCTCAAAGACAAACATTTTATCAAGATCACTATTGATAAATTGATCACTAATTACTTAAAAAGACAAAGGAAAACAAATATCACTATTTTGCAAAAAAATTTACACAAGTGTACTAAATAATATTAATTAGAAATATTCTGTGTCATGTCTCCTTTTTCTGAACAAAACTTAACATGACCCTGATGAAATTTTGTTTCTTTCCATAGGTAATTTTTAAATACAGCAACCATTATCTCTGTATGAAAGTGTTTCATCTGACAAACAAAATACCCAAATTTTATAGTAGCATACTTTCTTAATTTGAAAGCATGTAAAAGTCAATCTGATTTGAACAAAACCACTGACCTGTTGAAAATTTGCTAAAGACTGACAAACTCTTGTGACCCTCAAGCATACAGTTCTGACATACAAATCTAGACTAAAGTAAGATGTAGAAAGAGAATTATAAATTCTAACCAAATACTCAGCTCAGAAGATATGAAAGATCTATTTTATTACATAAGGAAATTAGGTCAACCCATACAGGCTCACATTCATTTATTAAACATACATATACCAGCTGAGAGTGAGAAATCCACACTAAAAATTCATCTCAAATTTCCTAAAAAAAAGAACGGTTCCTAACCCAGGAGATTACACGGAGGTGTGGTAACATGTGAAAGGTTTGGTAGAAAGAACAATTTACTCAGTAGTTATATTTCTCCTCACAAAAAACAGTAATGTGGAAGGAAGAAATCATTGGGCAAATGTAAGACATGAACTCCCTGTGAAGTAAAGCCGGTACTTCTGCAGCAAACATTGACAACTCTGAAACCTGGAAACTCATGTCAAAACCCTCATTGACTGCTGCAGTAATTTCAACATCAACCACATTAAATGACAAGTCTATGTGCACAATTTAAAATTTTGTAAAGATATTTCTCAAATAAATGAGTAGAAACAATAAAATTTCAAAACAACAAGTTAAAATGGATGAAAATTTGTAATGAAACACAATAATACTTTTTGTACTTATACAGAGAGTAAGTTAACATGTTGAAATACTAGAATGCCAAATGAAAGATGCAGGAAGCTACTTATGCCAGTATAGATGAAACAGTTTGATGAAGTATAAAGACTGGTGCAATGGAGCAAAACTGGTAATACAGTTTTGGAACCATATATTCCACTCTTACCCTTCTAACAGGTAATAGACTACATTAAAGACAACAGAAAATAACGTTTTAAGTCAATTAGAAAAATAATAATCATTTGGTGGTAAATTCATATGAAGCTTTGACAAAGTTTATTCACAACAAAAGAATCAGTGATATTGTCAACATATATTGTCTTATAGCTTATGTATCAGTAAGCTATAAAACATTACATTGAGAAAAATATTCCTGTCAGCTGCATTCACATAAAGAAAGAACCAATTGGTTTATCAAAATTGGATGAAATAGCAAACCCAAATAATGAGGGTAAAAGGAAAGATAACTCTGGACAAAAAGTTTCCATGTGATAAAGAAACAGAAATGGGAATCATGACAGAAAGTCTTCCATGCGATATAACAACAAAGAGCACACACAGAATATAGAAGTATACCCATATAAGGAAGATGAACAAAGACAAGAAATAGAGGAAAGGGTTATAGATTGAAAAGAAGGAGCTACCTTCATGAGCCCCTAGTTTTTGAAAGGGAAGGATTTGGATAAGAAAGTAGACATATAGGGTGGTAAATTGTGAATGTAAGTAACTTCAATGGCACACATATCAGGCCATCAACCCCCACAGGTCAAAGGAGAAGGAAATATGCCTCATGATAAAGGTAAAACAAAGAAGGAAATAGGTTTGAACAGAAGTAAAGTAAGGGAATGGAAGACCACATTAATATACCAATCTAGAAGAGCAGCTTGGAAAATCTGAAAGGAATAAATTGACAAGGTAAGAATAAATAAGAGAAAAATCCTACACTGATAGGAAAAATAAAATGTATGGGATAAAGCTGCCTGATAATGCCAGCAATTTATAGAATTTCCAGTGAGAAGATAGACACAAGGAACAAGAGAGATAGGGGTGAGAAATGGAATTTTTGAGATCCTCTGACAAAACCTGATGAACTAAAACATTGGTGATAATAGAACACCTCCAATGATGGAAGACTGCAAGTTGAGCTCACAGTGGGCCAAAACTCACAAGGTTGTTATAAAAACTATTGGCAAAATATTGTGTGTCATCAAAATAAAAGACAAACCATGGATACAAGAGCAGGAGGGCAAAATAGGGGCTGAGAAGAGGGAAGAACAGGAAATTAGATATGAAAGTGTAAGGTTTTTGCTGGACTGATACCACCCAAGATTTCAAAGAGGAAACAGCTTTAAAGAAAGCCATATGCAAATCATGGAGATAAGAAGTAGGTAAATGGGTTTAACATAAAATAGCATCATGACTTAAAATGCCTCAATAAAAGATAAAACACTATTTCAAAGCTGGAGCCAACCATGATAAATGAGTCAATATGAAGGTAAGATGGAATAGGATATCCCCAGAAAATCGCTCAGAACTGAGAGGTATATTGTTCAGCATGAACCTAAATGTCAGGAATGGGAGTAAAAAACAAGTAGGGTTGGGAAGTATATTCATGCAGGAATGAATGACTCTGGTCATAATCTGTAGAAACAAGGGGTGAAATATCACGTACCTGAGAAATAATGTTTAAAAAAAACATGCAAGGCCAAACAAAATCCTCAAGAGGTGTATGAGAAGACACAGCAAATTCTGGAGGTGGTAAAAGACAATCAATGACCTTACCAGCCTGCATAGGATCTACATATTCAAAAGAGAATTGAGTAGTCTTCAGATAAAGGTTGACTATAGAATCTTTAAACATGCTGGAAATGAATGTAGATAAATCTCCTAATGGTTTGCTAGTGCCTGTTAAGCTCATGTTGAATACAATACACTCAAAGTAGTGACAGTAACATCAGAATTACGTGTGATATAGCATCCACAAAAATGATTAGACCTTTAGCCCACACAACCTAAAATCCACCACTGCAAATAGTTATTAGAAATAAAGATTTATATACATAAGTTTTATCAGCTTACAAATAACAGAGTCTTCTACCTGATTTGGAACTAAATATTTTATTGATTTTTCATGACGAACAAAATGAGTTAATTATCAGTATAATACACCAAATGGGTAGGTAGTTATACCTTCACATGCAAGTTTTTTTCAACAAAAATATTCAAAGATTTTGAAGAAATGCTAACTTTCAAAGTTAATTCACTGATATTACACAGAGTGTAATGTTTGAAATCTATAAATATTCCTCGTCAAGTATCTGCAGTTTCACAATTGATAAGTGTTTTGTAACAGTTAGAGCTTTCAAAAATTATCTCATACTAACTAAAATAATCAATAACATAATACAAAAATCGTCTTTTGGTGCATCAATTTATAAATATTATGTGACATTCTCGAAATTTTATTTGTCGGTGATATTTTATTTATATACATTGTACTGTGTTGATTCTTACACTTCAGAATCTTATATAAATTTAGAGAATAAGTGGGAATTTTATGACATATTTAGCATTATAAATTACATGCAATTATAGATATATATTTAACTAAAACAAAAATCTATATTAAAATAAATACATAACAGTAAATCCATTACACTATACAGTGTATCTAGTATTTGCTTTATTGTTAACTTTTACTAAATCAGAAATGTACAGTAAAATAAATATCTGTTAACTCTGAAGTTTAATACATAATATCATATTGAATGAAACTCTGTAAATGGTCATAGTGTGAACACTTTAACCCTCACCTAAGCTCTTAAGGTTTACAACAATGATGTTCTGGATATTGTTTTTTTTTTAATTTGGAGATAATTACAAAATTGTAGTGTGCCACAATTTTATTTATGTTTAATATTTTGTAAAATTTGTATTTTTAAAATAAATCTTTTGATGTTTCAAAACTTGATAGAAATGGGACTTGAAACATCATAGTATATCAAGAGTGTTGTTAAAGTGCATGCTAAATACACATCTTAGTCATTGTAAAATCAATTACTTTCATGGTACATTTTATATCCAGTGGGGTGACAAAAACAAGAAGTTTTACACTGAAAGAATGGCTTAACGTCCAGTAACTTAAAAATGGAGATAAAACCTGATAATAACATTTTTACACATAATTGTTTAGGGAGTGGAACATTAAAATACAACTTACTACCAGTTGGCAATAGGAAACTTTTCCAAAATCTTGGTACAATATTTTTTCTATTTAGATGTTTCATTGAAACAGAGAAAAATTCATTATATTTTCAACTCCAGACCACCTAAAGCAGCCTTTAATACTTCAACAATGTTTCATTAATTCCTATTCCTATTCAATAAGAAACTATCAAGAGGTATCAATAGCTTGTAAAAAGTTAGAAAGGATTTTCCTCTTGTAAAACCATTATGACGGTTTGCAAAGTATCTTTCATCATAATTTATTTGCCATCAAATTTGAGACAAGTACTTTTAAAATTACTAGGACAATTTCTGCAACCTAACATAGAAAAATAGTAATAATATTCAAGGACAAGAAACAGTAGAAAATGGCTGAAATACCTGATCCTTAATTTCATCTAAATATCTTTGGGAACATTTGTCCAGCTAAGGAGTGTGATACTAGTACGCTTAACAAAACAAACAAACCTAGTAGATAGCACAATACATTATCATTACTATTTTGGTACTAGTTCATTTATGGTTATTAATGTTTTGTGAAGTGAACTAAATATTAACTGAATAACCATGGTATTATTAATTTTGATATTACAGCAGAGATAAATTGTAAAACGAATTAATGTTTAAACGTACTCCCTCTGAAAAACCATGAATAACTAGCACCCTGAAGACAGTTACACAGAGAATAACCATGGATGAAACCTTCAAACAAATTTACACTGGTTTAATGAAACTTGAAATATATTTCTTCTAGTTTCTGGGATATATTTTGGAGCCAATTTGAATCAGATGCATAGATATTACTCCACGGGTCAGAAGAAGAATTCCAGTTACGTCTTACAAGTTAAGAAAAACTACCATTATTAGACATCTATTTACACATCAGTTTGAATTATGCCTACATTTATTATTTCAATAATATGTATAGTTAGCATATGATAAATGATAACTAAATTTTTACCAAGACAAATGTTATTGTAACTAGGTTTATGTTATGCTAATTTTACATGATTCACACAAAAGTTTAAAAAATTTTGACATCAAAATTTGTTATGTAATTTAACTTGACAATCAGTTATTATATATATATATGTACATACACATCAATCACAAAATACAGTGTTAAATAAACAGACAAACAAAGATTAAATGTTTCTGTGTGAAACTGTATTCCAAAAACCTGTCATTGAGCTTCGAAAAGATATTTGTATGAATGTCACCATAACACATATAAAAAAAGCAATTCTAATAACTTTTATGTTGTAACTTTGGTCAAGATAATCTAAGGGCAAATCAATCCAAGGTTGCTGTTGTAGTTTGTCCTCTAAAAGATGTTTTTTCCTTGTACACACGAGATATATCAAAGTGATGGCAATATTCTTAAATATTTTATTCTTCAGTTTCCAACCACAAATTCATGTGTACGTGATACCTTAATAGTTCAATATTTCTTTATAATTTTACCCTTTAAAATCTCTTTAACTAACAATTTGGTTATACCAACATATTATTTTAAAGTTCCTTAAATTACATTAAAAGATCTTCAAACAAGTGAAAACTACTTCATGATAGAGACATTTATTTGTGCTATATTTTTATTTGTTTCAGTCTGTTTGATCAAAGCTACGTATATAATGACTGCATAATTATCAACTGATATGAAATAACTGCCCAAGATTATGCTAAAACACATTAGTAACTGGCATAAAAGATAAGTACTGAAGTAGTAGTACTTTTCAAGTTTATTAATGTAATATAGGTACAAGTTCCAAGATTTATCTATTAAATAAACCTGACTTCAAATTTTATCAGATTTATGATCCCTCTTACAAAGCACGAATAAAAAAAACATTTCTGAGTCTTTAAATTAAAATCATCTTTGACGAAAACTATGATACAGGTAGTACTGACAATAACAGAGATAGTTGGCTCCCACACGACCCATTAGTGAGTCTGCTCTACTCTCTTTTTAAAGGATTTCTTATTGGCTGGGACATGAGGACAAATCTTTTTGAAGTCCACCGATTTTTATTTTTGTTAATGTTTTATTAATCTGATAGTTGCATATAGTATATAAAAATAGACTAACAATTATTTAAGCAGAAATGGATACAACAAAAAAAAGGATTGTGGAACAAAATTTTCGAACATACATTCTCCAAAATAGTTTAGAATATGAATAAATCAGTTCACCATGAAAATAAATACAAGAAATAGCCAGAAAGCAGTACAAAGTGACAGTTAATATTCTTGGTACAATTTGAAGTTATATAACCTAATGTCTTTTACTAAAACAAGTAATGCATAAAGCAGAGCTACCTTCACGCTCATCACAATATGTGCGAAACATTTTGGTCTTTCTCTACACTTGTTTTGCAATCATTGTCTTTCTAATTTTACTGTAGCAGCAAATGAATCTTTTACAAATTATTCAGTTAAACATGTTTCTTTCAGTGTAAGTTTTCATAATGTGCAGAATGTTGTCTCTTCCTGCTGTTGTCCTTGGTGTCACTGCTGCTTGAGCATTTACTTGACACGATGATTCAATGATTAATTTTCGAAACTCGTATATTTGTAGCTTTTGTGTGCTATATTGAATAATACCAACACATTTACCACTGTTCTGTTTAACAAAATCTTAAAGGCAAAGCTTATCATGCTACTCAATACTCTTCCTAAGTGGCGAGAAATAGCTGGACATTTGATCGAATATGTTTATTCCTTGTTTTATGATATTGTAATTGAGAACCATTTCCGTTTTTTTTAAGAAACTAAGTGACTGATTCTCCTTTCAGTTTCCTTGAAGCTCAGATCATGCTTACTTGACAAAATAAGAACATTACATTTGTCCTTCCATTTTGCAGTTATAATTCAATCACTACAATTACTCCATTATTTAGTTTTACACTTATAACTTTCTTTCAGTTTCCCTTTCTCTTCACTCGTAGTACTTCCATAAGGTAGGTTTGATCCTTAAGCAGCTCCTTCACTAAATCGATTGATGTATAGAAATTAACTGTAGCAATTGTTCTTTTTGCATCTAAATAGTCTTTAGCAAGATCAAGGACTATTTGAGTTGCATTGATGAATTCATGTAAGGGTTGCCTTTGCTATTGCTGTGTGTAACCTTTTCATGCAAAAAACAATATTGGTATAGGCGTATTCTTGGGGATCACATAGTTTATACACTTTCAAACCATATGTGGGTGCCTTCTCAAGAATATCGAGTACCCTTCCATTTTTCCTAAAATCTCTATCCCAAGTGTTTGATTATTTGTAAAATGAACAAAACGTGGGAGTGTTTGAAAACAATTTCTTGGCATTATTTGTGGAATGTAAAAATTTCTGTAGAAGAAATCTTTTTGCCAGTAGTAAACGATTTTGGAGTATCTCGGAAGTCCCATGTACATGATAATTTTAAGAAAATTATTTAGTTCATCACACTTAGTATCTTTTCACGTGCTCACCTTTGTGTTACCAGCTGCCTTAGTTTGGTAACAAGTGAGATTTCTTTATCGAATTTTAGATTGTAAATGTCATCATTGATCGAAAGCTCAAACATGTTGACAGCCGTTATTATAGCATTCGTAGAAGATCCGGAACATGGAGCAATAAATGAAAACGTTTTTTGGATGGAACTGTTTACTGAGCGCCATTCCTAAGATGGAGTGTGCTGATTGACAATTTTTAGTCTCAGCTTTAGTTTTACACTGTGTATTTTCAAAATTTTCAGACGTGGAGGATTTTTTATCTTTTGAATCGGATGTTTCGCTACAAAAAGTTCGTAATCTGAATCTTCATAATCTTTATTTTTAGCATCTGAACTTTCCTGAATTTGCCACAAATGTGATCTTGATTTTCTTTTTCAAATTTACTGGCACATCAGGTTGGTTGGAGCTCATATTTCAATATATATTATAGAAAATTATTAAAAATAATTATTTTACAGAGATTCATATGCTAGTAATTTTATGCTTCTAAAGTTCTAGCACGACCCATAGTTAGTCGTGTGGGACAGTGAGAATAAATGCATTTTTAGGTCTCAAGCGACCAACTCGTGGTTCGTAGAGCAAAAACAAATTTACAGTGTATTTTACTCATACCTAACATGATATAAATATTGACACTATTCCAGTAATTTTAAAATGACTAGTAGGATCCTAGAAAGCATCGGCAAAATAGGTTTTGGAGCCAAAGTATTGAAGAAAAATATTCTGCAATTAACAACTAAACATATAATTTCCAACAAATACCTAACCACTTGGATACTGTTCTAGATTTAGTTATTTAGCATCCAACAGATGTGATATTACTATCAATAAGTAAGTTATGGCACTCTGTCCAATGTAAAGGGTCAATAGATGTTATATATTCCTCGTGGCCTTAGGTAATTTTGTTAATTCCAGCTTCTTATCTCCAATCCATTTTCTAATGTTTTTTTAATTAAATTATTGTAAACTAGCCTTTCACTTTTCTTCCTTCGAATTTATTCATTAGAATATCTCCAAGAATTTCCTGAGATCTAATTAAATATCCAAAAGAGTGCGTGTTCTGTTTCCTTCACATGTTGAAGAAATGTTTTTTTGCTGTTGCATGTTCTATTGGTTCATTATAACGTTGCTTTTCTATGAACTTGTTTTTATTGTATTTCAGCAAACAAGGTACAAGCTCAAATCACACAGAGTTAGAATAACCAAAAAAACATATTACACTCTTGTTATACCATACGTCGGTGAAATTTCACAATACCAATTCAACAACAGAGTTTATTTGTGAAAAAGATAAGCTAAAACTTCCCAATATATTTTTGCCATTTATTATATGACAAAATCACAAAGTTTTGTAAATAATGTTAGTTGTTTTTGTGCCATACTGATCATATTATTAGCAACGTATTATTCACACGTTTATTTAATTTTTAGCATAACCAGAATGGACTATCTGCTATGTCTCTTCACCACTGGTACTCATACCCAGAATTTCAGAATTATAAGACCTCAGGTTTACCATTGCGTCATAGGTTTTGTTGTTTTCTTCACAATAAGTGCTATCCTTACTCACCTGCACAGTAGATATGTTATGAGAATTTAAAATCTTTGTTATAAAGCTATATTGTACGTTTGCATTATATATATATCTAAATTTATAATACGATTGTACTGTAGAATTTTGTAAAATTAAACAATTTCAAATTTGTACCATAAGAAAATGTTTTCTCTGTAATATAATCACAGTAACTGAAACTCACAGCCAAAATTTATCCATTGTTTACCCAACGGGTTAAATGCTGTCTTTCACCCTTAAATTGAAAAATTAAATTCATAAAACTTGTTTGATAAAATAAAAGTTGAAGTTGTAATTTATATTTTCTACAGTAAGAAAAACAGTTCTGACACTATTCGTTATTAATTGGGATATTTTGGATGAAATGTAATAATTACAATAAAAATCAGGTCATTGGACTTCGATTTTGAGATATTGACCAATTGGGAGAACAGCTTCAAGCAGTACTCGAATGCTACAACAAATATTTGTTGCAAATGTGTATCTTTCAAAAATTGTTTCTGTTTGTGTTTCTTTTCGTATAGCAAAGCCACATCTAGCTCTCTTCTATGTACAATAATGGAAATCAAACCTCTTGTTTTAGCGTTGTAAATACGAAAACATAATTCTATCCCAGCGGAGAACATTATTTAAGGAAATGCGTAACAAGAGATGATGGATCTGTAAGTTCGTGAGTATCGATGCTCTATATTTATCCCTATTGTTGTTTGTGACTCAGCAATATAATAAGAACTCATACCGCTCAAATATACCCAGTATCACAGCTATATGTCTTTAGACCGCTAAAACCCGAGTTTCGATACTCGAGGTGGAAACAGTATAGACGGACCCGTGTGGAACATGTTTGGCCATCATGTAAAGTCTTTTATTCAGTTTTAATTGTTTATTTATATTCCAATAATCTCTAAGCATTGTTAAAATTGAGATTAAATATCTATATATCCAAAAATGTTAGAAAAATACACAGGCTTACATCAGGTGTCCTCACTTTTCACATGACTCTATTATAATTAATCTCGGATGAGTCTCCAATTTATTATGTTACATACGTTACGTATTACGATTTCAAATTAATGGAAACTGAAATTTAGATTCAGATATTGACTGAACGTCAATATGTTTTAAATATATATTTACCAAAAGGTTGATGCACACAATTTTCTTTCTTACACAACTGTACTTTTGTACAGAAACAGCAATACAATTTATAATGACGGTTATTACAAATAATGATTCATGTACAATAGTTTTATAAAGTTTGAAATAACACTGAGTCTTCTATCTGGTTTGGAACTGAATATTTCATCGATGATTCATGGAGAACGAATTAATTATAATTTATATGCAAAACGTTCCAAACTTACAAACGTTATTAAGTACTCTGTCCTTCATGAATCTGAATACTTTGTCGAACGTTCACGAGGGCATAAATTACTCTTATGTTGATGCACAGATATACTTTTTTCACGACCAAAATAACCTAATGTCCAAAGCTAATTCAGAAAAGTTTATAATGTTCGAAATTTATAAATATTCCTGATCAAATATATATAATTTTCAAATTAATAAGCGTTACAATTACAACTTCCAAGTCTTATAGTATACTGACTGCAGCTGCCCAATAATATTTTAAAACTGTCTATCTGCCTGTTTATTGATAAACTAAAGTCGACGTTCACGAAAGTTCACTTGGCTACACTTGTGACAATCACCAATATTACATTAACACCTTGTACGTTGTTAATTATTACGCTTGCGAATCTTCTATAAATATAGGGAATAGGCGGGACTTTAGTATCACGCAATAAATAATATATGTTACATGTTTTAACTGAAACAAACATCGATATTTAAATAAATGTATGGCAGAAAATACATTAAAATTTCCTTCTTGACCTACAAGCGGCTGACATTTTTACATACCTGTAAACAGAAGAATACGAATAACGTTTTCACACTTAAATTCCAGGGAGATTTGCTCACTAATGACACTATATTATGAGTGACATAAATGAACGTACTTGTACAATGTCAAAGCCAATGATCGTGTATGTGAATATAGACGGTGACTAAAACTGATCCAAATACTTTACCTGATCAATGACTCTACAGTTCCATTCAAATAAAATGGTTCTGCTTTCACAATTGTTGAAAAAAATACTTCAATCAAGATGTCAGTGTCGACAAAATACTGTAAAAATATCAAATATATTACTTTTAATTACTGTTCATTTGGGAATTGTATGTATGAAAATTTTATAACGTTTTATATTTATTATTCACCTTTAAAACAAAGTCATAATGAGTTATCTACTGTGTCCGCCAGGTGGAATAGAATCCTATTTCTTAGCGTTGTAAGCCAAGAGACTTACCTTCATTCGAACGAGGGAATTATTACATTTGTATAATTACGACTTTGATGTCAATCAAACTTTCTTCCATCGTTCGGTGGGACAACGGTAAGTTTCTAGATTTGAAATACTAAAATCAGGAGTTCAATTCTACGAAATGGACAAAAGAGATAGCTCAATGTGATTTTGCAACAAAGCAAACAAACATTCTTACAGAAGAAATCCTCCTGACATTAGAAAGTTTCATGAAAACCATTTTCAAGCAATTGCAGTTAAACACTTTTTAGTGGAACACTGTGTTCTTCTTGCTTTTTAGTCACCCAGTTCAGCATGTTAAGTAGTCTTTAACTCATAATATATTGGAAGATTTAACTTGGCAACACAAGTATTGTGAGAAGAGAAGGACATGTGGTTATCTGTTTTTCACAACAAAATTGTACTTAACACTTTTTTCTAGCACATATAATAAAGCATCATTAGTGTGATTCTATCGAAATAAAAACTGAAACTGAAGTTGTAATAACTTATTTCATATCCTAAAGTTTTCAATAATTGTGAAAGACTAGAATAAATTTAATATAACTCTTAATACCACCGTGTCACAAACCTGCTGATTGTTTATAAGCGACTGGAAATAGCTTAATATAACTATAATTTAAAACGAGTTATTAATTATGAACAAAGAGAAGTAATGTACCATGACCTGTTGTAACAATAATTAACAAATGTAATATTGATCAATAGGCTCAGAATTTGTAGTCTGTAGAGAAAATAAAATTATCAATGGAATGACATGGTGTTTCACACCCCAACAAAACAAAACAATAAAAGTCACTCATAAACTCAACCATTTTGAAAAGTAAAGTTTGTTAAATACTATTGAGTATCTATACTTTGCGATACACTATACTGATCCAAGCTATAAGATCAATGTGCCAAATCAGATAAATAACAACTTTATCAGTCTATCTGTGTTTGACATTAGTTTATGTTTGTCAAATTTGTTTAGAAACAACACAAACATTTCCACTAATCACATGTAATACGTGGATATAACAAATTATAAGTTAATTAATAAGGCACACAAGGTTAGACTTATGCTACTAATAAATTTTAAATTCATCAGTAACTTAATGTTTTTATTTCATTTACATTTCAGTCCCATACAACTTGAAAATATTGTCAAATTTTCTTGCTTCCCACGTGTATATATAAACAAATTCACAGTCATCAAGTAAACATTTAAAATGAAGCTTGTCTTCATCTCACTATGATCAAGGAAATATTACATCGAAATTGCTTCATCTTTCCATTGAGTTTTCAAGGAACATTGGAAATCAGTGTGATTTCTAGTTCTGTGACAACATTGTGTTTGATGTCACATATTCACAAACGGTTTGGACTTTGAGGTTGTAATAACCAGTTTTATTATACCAAAATTATAGTGCAGTTTCCGTCAACAGTAGAAAATAGTGTTGTCTCCTTTACTTTGATTGTACCAAGTTTGGAATGTAGTTTCAATGAAGAATACAAAACATTATTGTCCCCTACATCTTGTATTCGTTGTGAAACTGTGACTTATTAAATAAATTTAATCCCATATTACGCATTTAAGGCTCCCTTTAATTTCTTTACAATAGTGGAAAAGTTTAGCCAACGTAAAAATTGAAATACTGATAAACAATTCACGCTTACACTTGTACACAACATGCACATTCTGGACACATGCCTTATATTACCTTTGAAATGCATTATATTATATTGCATTACATAATATGACAGTACAACAACTCACTATTTGAACGATTGTAGTTTGTACAAACCTTTTATGGCACCTCAGTTTCAAAACTTCTGTGATTTACATGTCAGTACTCCTATCCTATGTGATCACTAAATCGTCTTACTACAGTTTAAAGCTTCAAGGTCTTTTATCCTTCCTTACTTCAATAGGAACAGCTTTATCCATAAGATTGAAAATCGGTCTAAAGGACTTATTAATTAGAGATAAAAATTGTCTGAAGATTTAATAAAACAGAGAACTTTATTGTTATCAAGAATAATATATTCGCTTTTTTGTATGCTGCATTAAAAACTACATTATCCCAAATGGTGATACTAACGACTGTTTATGTATTATGTTTATTTTACTTCTGTCACTAGTACTCCTTCATACTATGTTACTACAATATATATTTTCTACCTTCTTCGTTATCATCAGGTTCACAGAGAAAGAAAGAGAAAACTGACTGATAGCTGATAACACGTTTGAAGGCGGTTGTGTAATTGAATGTAGGAATGTAGAGGGCGTGCTTAGATTTGGTTTGTTTGTTTTTTCAATTTCGCACAAAGCTACTCGAGAGCAACCTGTGCTTGCTGTCCCTAATTTAGCAGTGTAAGACGAAAGGGATGACAGGTAGTCATTACTACGCACCGCCAACTCTAAGGCTACTCTTTTACCAACGAATAGTGGGATTGACTATCACATTATAACGCCTCCACGGCTGAAAAGGTGAGCAAGTTTGTCGCGATGCGAACCCGCGACCCTCAGATAACGAGGGTCGCACGCCTTAACACACTTGGCCATGCCAGACCACTTAGATTTGAATTATGTTTATTTATATAGGTATAAAGGTGTTCATTGGTATTGATTTATTTTGGGCTTGAGCTGTTGTATGAGCAAGGCTTCTTTAATTTTGCGCTTGTTTATCTTTGTTTCTTTATTTAGTATTTGGTCTATTTTCTTCCCGGATTTCTTACACCTTACCGAAATGGGCAAAGAGTATATCTTTATCAAAAGTGAGCGGTCCCCCCTTTAAAGTTTTGTGTTTAACGCTTTTATCGACAGAAGTGTACATTTAATGCTTTCTGAACGCGCACACACAGAGAGACACATGTGTATCATGTTTTTTTAACTCCAGTCACAAATACTTTTCCAAACTATGTTACTACAATATATATTTTCGCCCTTCTTCGTCATCATCAGGTTCACAGAGAAAGTATGAGGTAACTGACCGATAACACGTTTGAAGGCGGTTGTGTAATTGAGTGTAGGAATGTAGAGGGCGTATTATATTTAATTTGTTTGTTTTTCAATTTCGCACAAAGCTACTCAAGAAAGTTTTCACCTTGGGTGCTGTAGTCTGAGAGAAGGATATTGCTGCTTTGTGAATAAAAATATTGAGATTATTCAACACATTAGAATTATCACAATTTGGATTGTAAACATAATATTTAAGGGAATAACTTTAAAATTTCTAAGAAAGAAAAGGATCATAGTGTTTTCTTCAATCAGTCTCTTAATCTTTTCATAGGATGATTGAGATTACAAATAAAAAATATAGGACAGTCCAGCCCTTGACCCTAATTTCAAAATAATTATTACAAATTAAAAAATGTTGTTTTATTTAATTTCCTTCAAATTTAGCAAACTTTTTTACAGTATTTCCAAAGTAATAGCATGACATTGTTTCTAATATAATTTCAAATACCTTTAAAGTTTTAATTATTTACTTTATTCGAATCATCTTGAAATACACTACTTCGTGTATGGATTTATTTAATAATGAATACATTTTCAAACATAATACCTTTAAATTGCAGTATTACTTTGAAAAATTATAGATATATTTTTGTGAAAATGTGTGTAACATGTTCTGTTTTTTGTTTTTCTGTCATTAAATAGTGTTAAAATTCATTACATTACTCTCAGGTATGTTTTGATTGTGAGCAATTGGTTTGATTTTATGTTCCCAAAGTTAACACCTTACAGGCGAACTTGCTCACCGACCTAATCTCTATGCTTTTGGTCATTATGAGTTCTTGTTTCTTTTATTATCAGAAATAACCCATATACTTGCCACTCTTTTGAGTTCTCAACAACTTTCATAAGAAATACATTAACCAATACAATTTGTAAACTCACAATGTATTATGATAGCTTAATTGTTTAAAAGGTACTTTCATGTTGTGCTCGTTCAAAAAGGACAAGCATTCAAAATTCCTAAAGTTCCTGAACTCTTAACATAAAAACAAAATTATCTGGAAAGACATTCTTTTTAAATACGATTGTCACAAACCCAAAACATTGCATTGCAAAAGTTTGAAAGAAACCTGTAAACACTTTTAAATTCTGAACTTTAGATTACATTGCTGCAACTGTATCGATTGCTTGATCTCCAAGATGATCAGAATATATAATATTAAACAGACCAAAATAAAAAAACAAAACAGTAGGGCACTGTGAGTGTAAACATTCAACCACTGAAACAAAAGAACATTAAACACACAAATATTACAAAAAACCTGAAAAAAGTCGTCATATGACTGTACTATTGCAAGAAAAAATATCTAAATACAGTATTTATAAGTCATAACTGCATTTTTGTAGAATTATATTTACATAAGATTTCGAAAAGTCTTCAGTTTTAATTGTTTAGTAAAGTTCCTATAATCTCTCAGTTTTGTTGAAATTGAGATTAAATATCTGTATATCCAAAATTGTTACACAAATATAAAGGCTTTCATAGGGTGTCCTAACTTTTTCACATGACTATATATCATAATTTTCACGATCAACAGTTGTTACAGCGTGAATCAGATTAAACAAATGAGCTGTAAACATTATCAGTTTTATTTAAGTTATTTACAAGAAAAGATTTTAGAGGAATGTGTATTGGTTTGTGATATAAAAGCCACATCATGCAATTTGCTGTGTCTCACAAGGGAAATGTGACCTTAAAGGTAATAACTAATAATATTACATTTGTTGTTTCATTTATAACTAATAACTGGTAATTTATTTATTATGCTTGTTTATTTAGATGAACGTCACAGGAATATCATGCAGCTAAATGTTTTATTGGAGGGGCACAGTTAGAAAAAAGTATTTTTATTATGAGTGGTAGGTCAATAATAAATAAAAATTCTGTTGCTACTTTAATCAACTTTCTGATTTGCAATACATACCAATATTTGAACATATTTAAGCAAATTTTCAAATTGAATTTGGAATTGTTTAAACAGTGTTTGAATAACACAGTTATTGGTGTTACAGGTAGATATCAGAATCAATTTGTTTAAAGGTTACTTTTTGCTATTTAATGTTGGTCAGGTAATTATTCAGTTATTTTGTTATTTAATATTGATGTGACTAACATATTTTGTTAAAATGTACAATCGTTATTTAACGTTGGTAAGGTAAACATCTAAAATTATTTTGTTGAAGTAGATATTTTTTTTTTAAGTTTTGGTCAGGTTTACGTTGAAAGGTATTTCGTTCAAGTCAGCATTTTGCTGTAAAATGCTGATCAAGTTTTTTTCAAAATAACTCCGTAAACTGAGAGCCTGTTTCTTTTAGGAACACTTAAGCTATCATTACTAATTGTTTATGCACTTCCTATTAACATGCCTTCTTTATTTGTGGTAAAAATTCTGTGAACTACAGATATTTTTCTTTCTATATTCCTTTTTAATTTGCCCATTGTGATATCAAATTACAGAAGTATCAGGATAACAGTTTCGACCAAATTTCTATATCTCATAAGCCACTACACAACACGGTGTTAATTCAGTACCGAAACTTAGCATTTTAGCTGAGTGATAAAAGACAATAGCGTATATTAAATGATTTTTTACACATCTTAAAATATAACTTTGATGAAATCAAGGTTTGGTGCTGATATCTCAAAAAATATAGAAAACTAATATGTTTAATAGTTTTCGGCAAAAACTTGCAACCAAAAGATTTTTATCAATTTCTACACATTTTAAAACTTGTTTGATATGAATCTTAAACTAGACATATATAAAAAGTGTATTTATACATCCATAGAAAGTAAAAGGCAAGTTCTTCAAGTTTCAATGACTTCGAATCCTAACATTAGCTATATTAGCATTCGAAGTCCTTGAAACTTTAAAAACACAGTCTTTCACTTGTGTGGATGTAGTGAATGTGCATATACATACATAGAATACAATAACATTGTGTTACCAATTTTTTACTCTTTTTTTGTTCCTGGCAGAAAGTGTTATTTCTCAATGGCTAATGCCTAAAGTAAATGAAAAGCCCTATTTTTGTCTTCAATCTTTCCTTTTGTGGGCTGGGAGCGTATAACAAAAACATAATGGAAGACTATGTTGAGGGGCTTACACGTGAAAGTGATTTACATAACATTCAAATATAAAAAAATACTGATTCCTAAACAGTTTTGTATAGCTTTAGTATAAATACGTGTAAATCTTGGTATATATATATAAATGTTGTTTCATTCAGACCTTATGAAAATGAAAATGGGCAAAGTTTCCCATTTTAATTGGAAAATAGGTAAATTTCTAAATTTCATTATCCAGGTTACAAAAGCAAAGATAGAAATAAATGATGGCTATTTTCTGTACTTTACAACGTAAGGAATTAAGAAATAATACATACTATCCAGGAACAAAATTATTGTTACATCGTGTAATTAAATAAAATTCCATAAAATGTGTTAACAAGCTACTTCACTGGATCACTTGTAGCAGGAGAGTGTGTGTTACTTTTATAAATTTGACAAAATTAATGAAATAAGTTACAAGATTAATGTGCGTACAAGGCAATGTCAAAGATAACCTTTAATAAAAGCAAATGTAAATAAAAAGTTTTCATATGAGCTTATATTCCAATGCCACTGATAAGATTAAAAACAAGGATTTAACAAACGTTCAGAATCTAGAAGCTTAGAAGTTTCCAGAAACTTTTTAAAAGTGAACAGATGTTTTCAAAAGAAGATTGGCTGAAGGAACATGGCTCACTGAAATCCCATTTGTCCAAACACTTATGAGAGTCTCTCTCCCTTCCAGATTCAATACAACTGTAAGGAAGTTGTGTATCTTTGCCTTGCTTGAATATGGTCTTGGAAGCCAAAACTGCTTTGGCATTGGAAATAAGGCGTGGCTCAGTGATGAGCTTGCCCAGACTGTGAATCGTAGGATTCAAGATCAACGCACCAAGACCGCAAAAACGTATTCCAAATTCAGTAGCCGCAGGCGTGTTACGAAAGTGATGGTCGAATCCCATTGAATTGGCAGTGGATCCTGCTGACTAAATGCCTTCCGTCTAGCTTTTTAGTTCAAATTTATGTAGGGATATGCGCAGATGATCTTGTGTAGTTTTGAGCGAAAATTACAAAAAAATTCTTCCGTGGACGATCTGTGGATAGCTTATGAAAATGTGTAATTTAAGATTGACATTGCCAAAATTTCCAGAATTAGTGGAAATTGCTTTCTTAGGCAATCGTTATAAATAATGCTTTTATGCTTTGGAAGAAGTAGCTATGATGTTAACACAGAATTTGGAATACCATTCTTGTAAAGTACAATTAACCTCAGAACAAACTTTTCATCCATAAAAAATAACAAAATAGTTTATTTACTTCTTAATTTTGAATTGATAAACTATCCATCCCCAATAGTTTGAAAGTATAAACAAAGAACCCCCACACACACGCACACAAGAAAACAACAAAAACAGTACATCAAATTAAATAGTACTGTCTTTTATAACTGCTAGACAGAACTTAGATGAATCTTTACCAAAATTGACTTCAGTTTTTCAATAGATTTTTCTAGTGGTACATAAAACTTCCAGTTTTGCAGTTTCTATGGGAGTTTTTTTTTACCGCTATCTAACCTTTTTGGACGGATCTTTGCCAAATTTGATATGGAAGTTTATTAGGTGTATGGTGAGATCTTGCAAATTTTTTGAAACAATTACGTATAAGAGTTTTGGTTTGAATTTCGTGCAAAGCTACACGAGGGTTATCTGCGTTAGCCATCCGTAATTTAGCAGTGTAAGATTAGAAGGAAGGCAGCTAGACATCACCACAAATCGCCAGATTTACAGATTACTCGTTTCCGAACGAATACTGGGATTGACCGTCACTTTATAACGCTTCCCCGGCTGAAAGTTTAAAAATGTTTAATGTAACGAGAATTCGAACAATCGAACCTCATATTATGAATCAAGTGGCTTTACCACCTGGCACGCCGGGCCACGTATAAGGGAAGCAGCTTTTCATGCATTAATAGCTTTCATTAATCGTAAATTTAAATAACTTCCGTCGATGGAATAGGTACTGGTTGAGTTGAAAGTAACTAATTATAATAAAGACCGACAACAATGCATCAACAACAATATTTGAAACGTGATAAATGTGTTTTATTGTTTCTATTATCACAAATTACTAGTTTGATCAAAGAAGGTAAACTAAATAAATAGGCTGTTGTATTAAGTAAAATAATACAGAAAGAAACGTTTATTTTATGAGTCATCATTAAATGGTTTCAAGACAAAAACAATAAATAATGAAAAAAAGAAAAAAAAACGTTATAGCAATGAAACTGATTTCACACAAATAATTTGCTGTGGTTTTTTTATAACAGCAGGCCTGAAGAGCTTTGGATTGAGCGAAACACGTTGTTGACAATGGATGTAAGAAATATTCCAATTCTTAAAACTCAGTAAAAGACTAAATAAAGAATATAGTGTTTAAGAAAATGTAATAGCTCTGATTTTAATCTTTTTCAACGAGTAAAACTGTAGTAATTTAGCACTTCTAAAAGTGTGTCAATTAATACATTTACTTCTTTAGATTTTCTTACAGTTTTGTCATTACGTGTTTCTTTAAGTACCTGGAGCATAAGAACAACTACATCATTTGTAGACTGCGTTTGTCACTGTAATGAAATGTTTACAAGCTATCAAATAAAATAAATATCATTCTTATGCTCTAAAGATATTTACTAATGCAAACTCTATTTATTTATTTTTATTTACGTACTGTGTGCCTCATTTACCACATCTTTCTTGTGCATGTGATTTGACGTACCAGTCAATACGTTCTCCTTTTGTCAAAGTTTCGGGCTGATGAGGCATTTGAGCTCACATGATTCAAAATACAGTTGATGATAAAGAGTGCAATTAATAGCTTTAATATAGCGTTACTTCAGAACAGACTGGCACGTCTTTCAGTCTTGGTGATGGAACCGTAATTTTCTTTTACAAATGATTTGCAAAGAATCTTAATAGAGTAAAGTGAGCCTTACAGTGAAATGTACAGTCCTCTGTACATTCAGAAATAACATCTGTAGAAAGGGATTTGCTTCAAATAATTTGCTTCTTTATGTTTTACCGTTAATAATTCTCAGTTTCTAATTCCTGTTGAGTTGTATTTTAACTTTGTTCTTAGGCTTTGTTATATTGTTATAGTCATTATTTTCTAGAGATTATATATGCAATGGGAAAACTGACAGAAGGCAAAAAGGTATGATGTGACCATCTCTCTCGAAGAGCATTGAAAGGGTGGAAGGCAAATTTCTGGCAAAGGAATGTAAACCATGGACTCGTAGATAACCATGTTAATTACTAAACATGCCTTACCTTGAGCTTTGTATAGAGTCTGCTTCAATTTTTACCATTTGATTTCTATTTTACAAGACTTCTGAAAGGTCAAACAGTGTAAAGATTAATTGAAAAGTAGGTAAATAACAGAATAAAAACTATCGGAAAACTTCACAAGAAAACAAGCAACAAAATAAACATGTAAAGACGATCAAATTTTCCTTTTTTAACAAATTCAGTTTTTCGTTATATTTGTAAAATGTTTACTCTTTATTATAATTTAATAACTTATCTTGGTTGTTTTTAAACATGTAAAGTAAGTTAATCAAGTATCAAAGCTTTAGTTTTATCATGAAATATAATTTACGTTTATTGCCTTTCAAATTCTTGGGAGAAAGAAAGTTTGAGTTTCATGAAATAAAAGTTCATATGTCAATATATTTTTTACGTGGAAATGAATAACCTTTGTTGATTTTTAAATCCAATTGCACAAATGACAGCAATTTCCAGATTTTTAAAATGATATTTACTATACTTTTTGCATAATTGTTTTATAAAATACATTAGTTTCATTTTTATTTTGATTTACACTGAAACTCAATGCTCTATTTTATTTAAGCATTTTGACTTTCAAAATGAACAAGAATTAAAATGCAAAAAACAGGAATATTTTATTTTTTTCCGTTGTCTAGATTTTATTTTTATGTGTTTCTGTATTTTCTTAGCAAAGCCACATCGGGCTATCTGGTAAGTCCACCAAGAGAAACCGAACCTCTGATTTTAGCGTTGTAAATCCGTAGACTCACCGCAGTACCAGCAAGGGATATTTATTTAATGTATAACACATTACATATTTTTTTAAAAATTAACAATAAATAAATGAGTACACTTAAATTGATATTCAAACCCTAAGTTATCATGGGCAAGCTATCTACAAAAGGTGTAGCGTTTTAGATAACTGTTTTTTTATTTATGGATTTTCACCTTCCCTTGGACTTTCAAGTCATAAGTGAAATCTAGTGGCTATGGAGAACATATCACCATTAAAATTACCAAAAAGAAATTATTACAAAATATTAAAATCAATAATATGTGATCATGTTTAGAATATAATAAGAGAAGTGACCTTTTAGCATTTAAAATAGTTATGGCTATACCACTTTATAAATATGTCACAAATTCCGTACTATGTATAAATGAAATTTCAGTGTTTCATAACTGGAGTTATAACAGAAGTAATCGTTCTGCCAGAAACGTAACAGCTTACATGTTAAGTAACATATCATGGATAAGCATATCGTACAATTAATATTCTTTAAATAAATTTACTTTACTATTTGTATTGATTATTTCCTCAATCTCCTCAGTTGTATAGCGGTATGTCTGACGACTTACATCAATAAAAACAGGGTTTTGATATTTGAGGTGGGCAGAGCACAGAGAGACCATTGTGTAGCTTTGTGCTTAACCTGAAACAAACCAAACCTGTTTATTTAAATATACATCTGATTAATGAAAGTAAGTTTTTAGATTAAAATTAAATATTTTATAATGAGTGAGATTAATCTTCAAGAATGGTACATAAGAATAGGGTCTCAGAATGATTATTTGACGAGAATGGACTTTGCGTGTATGTCAGTATTTTTAATGTAACAAAAACTCGTGTGTGCCATATTTTGTATTTTACACTTTTGGTAATGAAAAAGTAGCTGTAGTATGTGTAATAATGTTTTGCATAACAGAACACAATTTTAACTAAAAGTATTTTTACACGAGTTTCACCAAGACTGTAGATAAGAATTTGATTATTTTTTTGTTTATGTAATGTTTAAATGTAGTAGTGAGAAATTGTAGTTCTTAAAAAATTGTTTTTCAATAAATACTACCACTTTTAATCTATAAAACATTACAGTCTATAACGGTAAAGCGTATAAAAAATCTGAGCTCTAAACATTGATGTATGTGTGTGTTTCTCTTATAACAGAGCCACATCGGGCGATCTGCAAAGTCAACCGAGAAGAATCGAATCCTGATTTTAGCGTTCTAAATACGTAGACTTGCAGGTCTACCAGCGGGAAACAAACACTGATGCAATGAGTTGAGTAAGACTTTTGAACACAATCTCAACACTTTTTCTCTTGCAGTACTTCCTAGTAGAAATTTTTTGTTTTCAGAAAATGTTATTGTTTTCTAGATTTTTGTGAATGAAGTACGAATACTTCCATACCTACTAGCACAAATAGCTGCAAATATAAAACAGCGGCATTTCTTCTGGTATATATAATTTATGTACAGTTTAACACGTTGAATGTTTTTCCCTTTAAAATGTTTGATACGCTAAGACACGAGTGACAGCTTCAATAGACTTCACAACATTCTGAAAATAGTTGAGGATGTTGAAGCGTGAGTGACTGTTTATGAACAGTTTGACACATAGACAAAAACAGCAGTTTTTATTTAGTTTGCTATACTTTAACATATTTTATATACTAAACCCAATTATTAACAAAATACAACAAAATTTAAAGACTTTTTTATTGATTGGTTAAATCTCACTATAAACCTAAGGATGTTAGAAATATTGTTATTACTTTTCAGAAGATGTTCTTGAAGATATTCCGACCCAGTTATCATGTTACTAAAGTTCACAAAATAACGACTGTTTAAAATTCATTTTATTCATCTTCAGTTCCGATACATGTAAATTAACTCACTCCTTCATTCCTATTCTGAATTCATTCACTTCCGAAGAATTTATATTTAAAAGTCCATTCCTTTTGCAAAATATGTTTTCAGAATTAATAATACTGGTAAGTATTTACTTGCGAGTTTCTACAATGAATATTTATTCAGAAACATCTCACGATGAAAAAAACTTTGTCTAAACAAAAATGAAAAATATGCATAATTATTAATCGCCAATAGTTCAAAGTATTACTTAAACTTGCCCGAAAGGACACTCACTTTTTTGATTATTCTACGGATTAAGCATTTAAAATGAACGAAATAAAAATACGAAACCGATTTATAAAAAAAAACAAAAACTGGTGTCAGTGTTCTGAGCAAGATAGAATTTGTCATCAGAGCTTTGATTTCAATTTAAGTTGAAATCAAACGAAAAAACAACGAAAAATCAGAGGTAATATGCGGCGTATGCAATTTTATTTTGGGGTTTCTTTTTACAAATTTGAAACAGTTGTCGAGAGATTATGAAAAATAACAGCCTTATTTGTCTTACAGAGTCACAACAAGGATTTATCTATTGAAATTGTAAGGTGACAGTGTTTATTTACATGTATAGCTTATCAGTGTTATATTACAGTGTTTGAAGGGAACAGAAACTTTTATTTTTTTATGTAATTTTACAAAAGATAGTTTACTGATAGTGTACAAAGTAAGCCAAAACAGATTCAATTATTCATCAAGTTTTTCTCGACTTTATTCATTTTCTATTTTTAATTTATGCTTATTTGTTGTTTAGAGGGGCTAAATGAATTAAGTACATTTAAGCTAACTTACCGAAAATGGGAAGTCGGCTCAAATAACAACAAAAAGCAATTTCCATAGAGTGTTTTTTGAGTGACATACTTTAATGAATTAGTGTAACACTCTGCATGTTCAAAACTGTAAATAATCTCTAAACAAAATATACAAATTATTTAGCAATGAGAATATTCTAGCTTTGTCTCCGTCAATAATTTAATGGCAGGTAGTTCTGAAATACAAACTGACAGTGACTGAGTACCTTTACTTAAAATGTTTGTGTGACAAAGATAAGCGAGAAGTTGCATGTATTCTGTTTTTCCTTAAATTTAACACATCTTTTATTGTAGAGAGTATACTTTATTTGTGTGCAAGTTCGACTTGCAGGGCTACACAACAGTGCCACAGCGATATGCCCACGGTAGAAAACTGGTTTCAATAGCCGTGTTGGGCAGAGCTCCTTGTATTGGTTTTGCTGAGATTTATCAAACTGATAAATGTAACTAAAATCCAATTTTCATATTTTCTTGGTGAAACAAGGCAGATGTTAAATTAAATATCTTTGTGCGAAAGAACAACCACTCTTTCGCATGAAGAGGAGTTGGTTGACACTGACACACAAGGCACGTACCACCTTTCTACTTGACAATACACTGAATCTTTAGTTGTTGTCTTTAAAAGTCATAATAGAAAAACCATAATCGATATGATACCGAAAATTTCCACTCCTATGAGCTCGAGCCTCGATTCTTTTAAGTACCTACGACATTTCTGATCGTAAGTATTAAATTTCTCAAATCGTTTTAATAATTTGCGGCAAAGTTACCAAAGTTATCTGCTTTGAATTTCCATCACATGTAAAACTGCTGGAAAATATTCCCCAACGTCAATAACACATTGATTGTCACATTAGAACTGTCCTACAAATGAAAATGCGAGTTTCTCTAGAGAAAATTTCTAAGAATAAAACAGCCATTAGACACTTGACTAAGAAATTAGTATTGTTTTAATGTGATTATAGGAAAGAAAACATTTTCTATAATCATTAATAAAAGCCTATTAATGGTGAAACATACTTTATGTTTGACAGAGCATTGATCTGTCTTCTTCAGGTAGGCCATTACTAAGCAATCCAAGTTTTATATGCAATTAAAAAGACAATAGAGATTAATTGTGATGGAAATGGTGTCAGCAGGTGACAGGATACAGGTAGAGCTAAAAGTCGTCAATTACATGAACGGTGAAGAGACTTTGCCAAGTAAGAATGATGTTGTTGAAGTTATTATACAATTTGATGTTAGATCATTTGCTTTGATAATTTTAATAGGCTATAAACTTATTAATTTTCCTTTTTTAGTTTTGGATTGTCTTTGCAGAATAATTTTCTTTAAGTAAATTTCAAATACAGCCAACATGACCGTCACGAGAGAAGCTAAAACTGAGCACCCTCAGTTTCACTTCGGATGATCTCATACTGAAATTCCTGCCACGTATTTTTTATGCTTTTTAATTTTCATACCTGAAGAAGACAGACCAATGATCTGTTCCACTATGAATAAATATTTCCATATTCTTATAAAAAGGTATTTGCCTGTCTATTATGAAGAGACTCTTGAACTTGCTATGATGCGAAACCTAGTGTTTAAATGGAAAATGTGTTTATGGTAAAGATGCTGTCCCAAAACGTAAGAGAAAGAATACATTAAATCAGATATTTTATTTCTAGATATTAAAATAAAAATAAAACTTTTGTAATTATATATAGGAATTTTTTATAAAAAATTAATGTATATATCGAATTTTTAGAACTTGATATCATTCTTAATGTCGAGAAACCCACTGGTATGGGTGTTAACACTTTTATTGATAAGGAGAGAACAATGTTTCGACTTTCCCATGTCATCTTCAGATTAACAAAAAGAGTTTGTAACTGAACGTTGTCTGGCATGTATTAAAGACGAGAGTATAAACGGGTACCGGATTGTAGGGGTGTTGCATTTGGACGTTAGGTTAATTAGTATAGTTAAGAAGGTGTTCCTTTACATTGGTTTAATTTTGGTTTTAGTTGATGCATAAGTAAGGCTCCTTTGATTTTGCATTTGTTTATATTTTTTCCCACTACATCGTATCTGAGGGATTCCTGTGGTTATGTTATTTTTATTTGATTTTCAGTGTTCAAAACGCGTGAATGTGTTTCTTTTTCAGTTCTGTGAATATGGTTTCTATTTTTCACGGAAATCCCGTGTCACGACTTCAAGCCAAAATTTTTATGACACAGATTCAATCTCAAGCGATCATTTCAGCCTTACACCCACCACAATGCTGGTACAGGTTTGTTGATAATACAGTTGCTGGATTCACATCTACGGAACACACACATAGTGTTTTCAACTACGTTAATTCGATACACCTCAACATTAAGTTTACCTGTGAACAGGAAAAACTAACTAAATAGCCTTTTTTAACCTCGAGATCACAAGAACTGATACACAATTCAAAACAGAAATGCACAAAGAAGTCATCCACACTCGATTATTCATTCCCTGGGACTCAGCACATGAAACAAAAGTTCAAGATATTAAGAAACCAAATAAACACAGCCACAAAACTATGTTTACCTGATAAAATTAGCGATGAAATCAACAAAATAAAACAACACCTCATCAGTGTCAACAAATTTCCTCAAAAAATAATGGAAAAACTGCAAAACCTTATTCTGCTACATGCCGTATGTTCCCGACATAATCGATAAAAATTAACAAATTTAAAAAACACTTATAACAAATCACAACATTCCAGTAAACACAAAGTTTATTCAAAAACCAGTCACAAAACTGATGTTCACACACTGTAAAAATTACACTGTTGTTGTTGTTTTGAATTAAGTACCAAGCTACGCAAAGGGTTATCTGTGCTCTGCCCACCACGGGTATCAAAACCCGGATTTTAGCGTGTAAGTCCGCAGACATACCGCTGAGCCACTGGGGACAAAACTACACTGACAAACACAACATTAACATAACTTATAAAATACAATGCAACAACTTCAATATTGGAGAAACAAGCTGGAAACTAGATTTAACAAAACAAAATAACATCTTTATATGTTTTTGAACATTGCAACTTAAATAAACACAACATCACCATATAAAACTTTCAGATACAAAGTAAAGAAAGAAATATAAACAGACGCAAAATGAAAGTAGTCCTACTTATACAGCAACTAAAACCAAAATTATAGCAATATAAAATAATACCTTTATACCAATACTAATTAATAACCTACCACCAACTGCAATACCTCCTAAAATCTCGTACCCGTTTGTACTGTCGTCCCTTAGACATGTGTCCGGCAACGATCACTTATAAACTATCTTTGTTGACCTGAAGATGACATATGAAGGTGGAAACTTTGTTCTCTGTTTGTCAATAACAGTGTCAATACCCATAACACTTGTTCCCAGAAACAAACTTGATGTCATAGTTTATTTTTAGTTCATGTTATATTTTTCAGATATTATAATCAATGAAACTTTTTTGACAAGATAGAAACAATTGGACTTGGTTAATATAACGTACACATCTCTTAATAAATAGCATTTTTGCATACTATCTCTATTTATTTTAACTATCTCTATTTATTCTTCGGTTATAGTAATTTACTGCCAGTGAATGCCAAAAGGTTAAACCCAAACCAGGTCTACTGCGGCTTTATTTTTCCACATTTCTTGGTAAGAAGATTTTTCTTAACTCTAACATTATCGTAGAGAATAAACACCAAAAGAATTACATTAAGATCCTGGGGTTGAGATAACTTAAGCTTAGATTTTACATAATGTATTATTCAAGGCAAACGCAACATCAATTTTAGTATTAATATATCTAGAAGAGAGAACATTGGATTCTATACTGTACATTATAGGTTTTTATTTTGATAGTTTTGGTATTTCAGAAAGATATAATTTTAAAAACAACGATTTCATAAGCTACAGCTCCGTCCTTTGAAGCTGGTACATTTGGTGGTTTCAATTTTCTCATGAGCACATCATTTTTGGAGAAGTGATTATTACTTTAGTTTATTTTGTGAGTTAACATATCTAAATAGCGATGAGATCTGTGGATAATTTTCGTGCTCATAGATCAATTTTTCTTAGCAAACGAAATTTCATCAGTTTAACTGTATCCTTCACGTCCATCATTGTCACTTACCGAAGAATTATTATAGGACAATTATTTACAAGATGCTTATTGGATTCTAAAAGAATGTCTGAAGCAAATCTAAAGCATCATCTTCTGAATATTTATATATTATCTCTTTCTGGCTTATTTTTTAGTCTAAGCTTGAGTCACAGCAATTCTTAGAAACACGTCTGGATTCTACTCAACATCAACATCATCCTTAGATGAAACGCTAATCGGTTTGCTTACCATCTTGGATTCGGCAAGAATTTTACCTCTCAACAAAATCGTTTTCCAACAATAATTATACACCCTTAATTGACACAACTAATATTGAAACTAAGTCTGATATTAAATAAATGTTATTGAGAGGAACACTGACAAAATTACCTTTAATAAACTGAGCAGTTAAGTAATTTATAATTTATAGCACATGTTAGTATAATTTGTCTACATACAGCGAAGTACTTTGAAATTTATTACATATTTTAATGTGGATTATCAGCTATGATCACCACTTTAATGCTTTCTGATAAATTTTATATGTGGATATTACATATCATCTACCAACTGTTTATCAGTTTCTGACCTGTTTCACATGCTAGTGTTACCAGTCATATACTATCAGTTTATTATTTTATGATTTATTCCACATGCTAGCTATACCATTAGTTTACTGCTTGTGATACTTCCCGTTGGTCAGTTTATGGCTGAACTCAAGTGTCAGTGTTACCACCATTTGGCTACTTTGTGATTTATTTCACGTGTTCGTATTAACTGCCATTTTACGCCCGATGAGGTAGTCTTCAATTTTCAGACTAGTGAGGTATAATAAATTTATAATTTTAGAGTTATCTGTCATCTATCATAAATTCAACACTTAGTTTATCCTATTTATAAAGGTTAATCCGCGGTTTGATTCCTCGTTGTAGAAACAAGCAGAAATTCTATTGTGCAGCTTTGCGTTTAATTGCAAAAAGCAAAAGAACATTTTAATATGATCTGTGTTTAACCACCATTCTAGTTTTTTCCAAATATGTTTCCGCAGAGAGACATACTGCTTTTCTATTGATTTTCTTTGTTCTTTTCTCTTCTTTCAAATGTTTTTCTTTTTAATTTATCGACAATTTTTCATTTTATGGTGGATTGATTTGATACTTGTTGAGTTTTACCTCAATCCAATACTTCCAGATGGAGAAAAATAATTTTTAAATTGAAGCCCTTTTTAACCATTTCGTGGCGTAAAAGGTAAAACAACCTAAA
This sequence comes from Carcinoscorpius rotundicauda, assembly GCA_011833715.1. NCBI lineage: Eukaryota > Metazoa > Arthropoda > Merostomata > Xiphosura > Limulidae > Carcinoscorpius > Carcinoscorpius rotundicauda. Next base: position 68,802,052 of record CM022401.1, on the reverse strand, counting down.
ATGTATTATTTAAACTTTCGTGTGCACATACCACAGCAATTGAGATGAAAACTGGTATAAGTGTTCTTGAGTTTAATATATTAACTTAAAAACTTGTATTTGTCTATTTTTATTCATTTTAAAGGACGTCAAAGCTCACAAAAATAAGCATTTTGGAGGTTTAAGTAAATCACAAGGCTGTATTTTTATCAATTTATACGAGACTTGAAACAACCATACTTTTTAGCAAGTCCAAAACAGAGATAAAAATAGTTTTAGGATTTAAATTTCTAACTTAGTAAAAGGTAACGGTCTGCTTTCAACATTATTTTGGCTTTGTGTTATTCCTGTTGTCCATTTTTCAATGTAACTCACACTAAAGCCATACTTCTTAGTCCCATGTGATATGCTCCCGGTTGGGATAGCGAAAAGTCTTTGGATTTACAATGCTGAAATCAAGGTCGTAATTCCCTTCGAGGGACACAGCAAATAGTTCAATGCATATTTGCTCTAAGAGAAAAAAAATGCGGAATAAATTCTGTCATAATTGAGACATGCTTCTTTTGATGTTCATGCGTTCGTCATAAAAAACTTGTTATCTGGAGAATCCAAATGATGGTCATCAACTAAAAAGTCACCCGCTGTCTCCATCTTGTTCTTCAACTACGTGGAACATGTTTGGTTTAAATTACCCCTTCTGTTGTTTACATATTATACCTTTCTTTATTTCTGTACTTTGTATGATCACAGTATATCGCTTTCTTTTTCTTCTAATTTTTATCATCGCCTTCAGATTGTGGAATATTATGCTGTCTGCTTCGTTTTTCATATCACTTTTTTCACTTGAATTTCATAACCACATCTCTTTCCGGCCAATTATTCATTATTTCCACAAAACTTGAAACCAATATGTTCATCACTGATTTCTGAATCAAAATGTCATATTTTCTGATCCTATATCTAGGTCAGCGAAAACTTCTCATCAAGTCCTACCCGTTGTTAATCATTTATTGAACCTCTATATCATTTTGGTTTCATCAGATGATCCCAGTTACAACGCTTGAGAACAACCAAATCTGTAAAATTACATTTATTATCAGGACTAGTAACTGAATCTTTTGTCTGCCCCCGTAACTTTCTATACGGTTTACTTATTTTGTTCCAACCCTTTAATAATGCCATTCACATCTTTTTGAATTTTTTTTACGTTCTCCACGGCCATGTGATTTTAATCGAAATTTTTTACCCCTCCTTTATTATTATAGCTACCTATTTTCATTAATCTCTTCACCAAAGACAAGCTATATCCGTCTGATTCGTCAACTTCTCTTAGTTACAATGAAATAATAATTAAAGAAGATATTTGGTTTGGTGGTCCAAGCTGTGCTGATGAGCCTTAAATAGAAAGAACTGTATTCATTTACGATGTTGCACCGAATCAAAAAATGCATTGTGTTTATGAATCCCAGATTATATTTTCACTGTTACCTTTGGTTAAAATAAAATAAATCTGTAATATAATCATTATACAGGTGACCTGCTGTTTAATACCAACTAATAAGTTTAATGCAATATCACAGTGTTATATACATTTCCATACTTTTTGACGCTACTGTTTGGTGAGTTAAAAAGAACTTATAAAACCAATCAATACTTGTTTTATTATGTTATTTATTTTGTCTTTCACTTTTTCTTATCAGCTTATCGACATCATATCAAGTTAGCAAACTATTTATTACTTTTCATTAATTATGTAACTACAAAGAGTATTCTTTGTTATCAACAATGAAATTACTTTCGTATTTTTCGAGTGTTATCTACTGATCTGTTTTCGTTTGGAAGAACTAAAACAACTGATTTAATATAAGTGCTGGACGAATACACTAATTTAGATCTTTAGGGAGGTATTCCAGATACTCTAAACTTTATGTTGTGGGAATGGAAGAAATGTTTACTTTACCAGGTGAAATAAATTTTTATTTGTAAAATGGAAAAGATAAAAAAAAATATATTGTTATTGTATGAGAAAATAAAGGAAAAATGATTTATTTAAATATTTCAATGGTTTCAAAAGTTTTACTACTAATAATAATAATTCTATGTAAAATGATTTACGGTGTCTTATAGTATGATGTAAAACCACTAATTTTTACACAAGAATCATCCGGTATTAGTAACAGTTTTTGTTTCAAAAATAATATGTGTAAATGTTTGAAATAGAGAGAACATGAAAGAAACTCAACTAAATCATGATATATATCGATACAATAATCTTAGGTTTCCGAGGTGTTTATTCATACCTACTCTTGACACTGATAACAAAGCGTCATCTATTTGAGATATAATTCAACTCATAGTTACTGATGAAATTGAAAAGCTGGATGTGAAATAACATCTTGTAAAGGTTTCTGTTAACTGGCCTCATGTCACAATATTGATAAAATTCGTGGTTCGAACACCTGCGGTAGGCAGAACAGATAGCACAATGTAAATACAGTGCTTAGGTATTCATGACTATCAAAAGAATTGATAACATGAGAGAACAAACTGTTCCGCGCTAAATTATGAGAAAAGTAAAATAAGGGGTCATAAGATGTGAGAAAAGTTAGAAAAACCTCCAGTTGAACTTGTTTTAATTTTATTGTAGGGCAGCAAACCTGAAAAGAACTGCTGCCTGGACTTGTAGAAAATTAAAATTTGAAAAATATTAATAAGTAACTGGAGGATCAGAGCTGGGTTTATTAATTTGTTTTTAGTTTTTAAAATCCTTTTGTTTTTATTTAAATTTACAGCCATGACTGATTTGAAATTTAAATGGTAACTTAACAAGGTCTGCACTACATAGTTGCATTTTGAAACTTTGATTTTACTCTAATATTTCCGTATTTAATACACAACCAACATGGAGAATTGTTAACTTATCCAAGTTTGAAGGCTTTGACCACTCTAAATACATGTATGTGACACTTTCGATGACTAGTTAATGCAACAGATGTTAATTAGTTATCGACCAAACTTATCTTTATTTTTAAGCCCCAAGTGTAACAGTTATAATATCGAAATAGTATTCTTACCCTGGGTTCTCAAATTTATTCTGTTGAATTTCCTTGTCTTCACACTATAATTAATAAATAGGTATTACCATATCTACGTTATGATAATTTGTCTTACTTTATGTTCCGCATCTTTCTTTGAGGGCCTGTGTGCACTCTAAAAGTGACCGTAAAATACCATTGGTTGGTCAGTGAAAAATAACCTAAAAATTGGGGCTAGATGCCATTGACTGCCTGCTTAGTTTTTAGTTTACTAGCTGAAAATAAGAGAAGGTTATGCAAAGATAGTCATTGTTAACTGGAAAAATTTTATATACTCTTAATACTACCTTAAATGTAGACATAACGTCTGTTTTTTTATCTTAATTCATGTGCGTTTCTTCTGTTTCTTTATCAACCAAAATTATATTCTCAGGAACAAATTCGTTGAGCAATCATATTTTCTATATGGAATCTAATACTTGTCTTAATTTTTTTGCCAAAGCTCTTAACTACAATTTCGATAAATTTTAAGCATAGATCTCAAATTTTTTACTGATCCTAAACCTTGCTGTTTACAAATACTTTCTGCAATTACGAGAGAAAGTGTTCATACACCTGCGTCCCGAGAAGTTTTTGCTCATAACTAAAAAAGTATCCCGATTAGGCAAATAGACGAATAAATATTATACTAACACACATCTACATAAATTTTTATATGAATTAAACGACCAGTAAACTGTTTATAAGCAAATAACCAAAGATAAGAGGAGCAGAAAGTGTTCGTACATTTAAGAACGTGAGAACAAACTGATATTTTCGTAAAACTTTTGTTTAGTTTGGCAGATAAACTACATTACACCATTCCAGAACTAGACAATGGGTTCATAATTATTGGAATTTAGCTAGCTAAACATTTACTTCCAGCAATTTAGCGTCGTCTCCGTCATTATCTGCTTGGTCATCATGGCGAACGGGAAATAACTGACCAGTGATATAAAAAAAACACAAATTATTGTAAAATACAAGTATCGTGTGTCTATTTACGGTATTGCTGCAAAACATAATGTGCCAAAATCTACTGTTCAAAGCATAATTCCCAAGTTTAAGCTTACAGGATCAACTGCTAACCTTCCTCGTTCCGGACGCCACATCAAAATTCCAGAAAGAACCAAGAGGAAGGTTCTCAGAGAAGTTAGCAGAAACCCTCGTGTAACACATAATGACATTCAGAAGCTGCTAAGGGAAACAGGTTGAAGAAAGCACCTCTACAGTTTGGAACATATTAGCTCTTCTGGGTTCAAAGCATGCCATCCTCGTAGAACTCCATATTTAAAACCTGTTTATTAAGAAGCACGATGGAGGTATGTAAGAAAGCATGTAGATAAACATTTTACTTATTGGAAGAGTATTCTTTGGTTAAACGAAACTAAAATCGATCTTTTTGGCCACAATGATATTTGCTATATTTTCCGTTAGAAGGGTAAACCAAATATTCTAAAGAACACCGTTCCTACAATTAAACACAGAGGTGGCTAGATCAAGCTAAAGGGTTCCTTCTGCTCTTATGGTGTAGACAGCTTTCATCGCGTCATCGGAATCATGAAAAAGAAAAGTACGTCGATATATTAGACACTTATATCAAGAATGATGCTCAGAACATGCGGCGTCTTGGATATTCCATCACGACAACGACCCTAAGCACACATCAAAATATGTGCAATTCTGGAGCCCCCCAGTGGCTCAGCGGTATGTCTGCGGACTTACACGCTAAAATCCGGGTTTCAATACCCGTGGTGGGCAGAGCACAGATAGCCTATTGTGTAGCTTTGTGCTTAATTCTAAACAACAACAGCAATTCTGGATGAAGAGGAATCGTATAAAGCGTTCTGGAGTGCCCATCGCAGTCATCCGATCTCACCCTAATTGAAAACATTTGGCATGAGTTGAAGACCAGTGTTCATCAGCGTCATCCGAAAAACACTTGCAAGAGTTGGAGGCCATCTATAAAGAAGAATGTAGGAAAATAGCAGTCGAGTGTTTTCAAACGTTCATGGAGGGCTATGAGGAGAGATTGCGCCAAGTAATTCACCTGAAAGGCTACACAACTAACCATTAAAGTAGACGCATGAATACTTTCTGCCAGTCCTATGTTTGATTATTTCTTTATAAACAGTTTATTCGTCGTTCAATTTACATAAATATTTATATAGATGTGTGTTAGTATAATATGTATATATCATACACTACTTTCATTATCCTAATCGTGATACTTTTTAAGTTTCGAGGAAAAAACTACTCACGACGCAGTGGTATAAACACTTTCTTTCGTAATTGTACCTAAAGACGCGGGTCAGGAGTGTATATTTTATGGTGAATGTTTTCAAAATGTACAATCATGTGAGCACCATCTACATACAAATAAATCAGGTGAGTTTGTTATTAATTTGTTTTTAGATATTTTATTTTATTTATGCTGTCATAAATTTACTATTGGTCCTGCATGGCTAAGCATGTTTAGGCGTGCGACTCGTAATCTGAAAGTCGCGGGTTTCCATCCCGTCGCGCCAAACATGCTTGCCCTTTCAGACGTGGGGGCGTTATAATGTGACGGTCAATCTCACTATTCGTTTGTAAAAGAGTAGCCCAACAGTTGACGATGGTTGGTGATGACTAGCTGCCTTCCCTCTAGTCTTACGCTGCTAAATTAGGGACGGCTAGTACAGATAGCCCTCGAGTAGCTTTGTGCGAAATTCAGAAACAAACAAACAAACCATTTACTATTTCACTCGATAATTGAAATTATACAAAATCTAATAAAAATACCTCAGAAGTTACAAAGTGAAGCCAAAAACGGAATGAGCGTGTAGCTTTAAGGCATCAGACCAAAAGTGATGACCAAATCTGTAACTACACATGTGGTATTTTTAACAATTTTATAGCAAATAATCAATTAATTAGGTAGTTAGGCCGTATTTTTTTTTCAGCTGTGTATATGTTTATCTTTATATGCATGTCTACACACACACACATTTAAATGTATAAAACTAGAAACACACAAAGAGAGAATTAAATACGAACCACTTTTCAGACGAGTTTACAACAATTCACATTTCAGAACATTATAGCTATTCCTTAAAAACTTAATTGTGACATTGATTTCCCAAATTGTTAATTCCATTTCTTTGGTCTTTGTCTTATTATGTTTGAACATTTAATTTTTAGATATACTTTGAAGCCAGTGATATTTAATCTTATTTTATTTCTTTTGTTAGTTTTTATAAACTTTTTTTATTTCAGCTATGACTTTTCCTTTTATAGTTATCGTAGTTTCAATAATTTTAACTTACTGAATCGATACATTATTTTTATTAATTCTTCTAGACTCTGATATAAATATATTAATGTCTTCCTTGGCTTGTAACACGTAGTCCCTGTGAATAATCAACCCGAGGCTTGTTTAAAAATGTAACTTATGATATACACTATGGTAAAAATATAAGCCTTTGATTCTTTCACTTTTCCAGATATTTACATATTTATTATTTGACTTTTCCTTTTACTTGGAATCCAAGTAATTTGTACAACTTTCTGTGAAAGTATTGGTAGAGTCAGGAAGATAAAACAGAGTTCGTACCTGTGCATGTTTTGCAGGTTTATATCGCTCTTCCTTCGTTTATGTCCACACTTCTTTTCAGGATTTTAAAGTTGACAATTTTTTCCACATTGTTTACCACGAATGTGGTGTTTCTTCCCATTCTACTTTCTCAGGACCTCCACGTAATTAAGTAATAATATATATGCTATCAGAAATAGGTAAATAGTATCTACTGAGATATATTATCCAGTTACGAATTTATTTCACTCGAGTCCAGCACGGTTACAGTAAAGTGTCATTGAAGAGATACAGTGTGTCACGTTTTGGGTTGATCCTAGCTTATGCAACAGGCTGTATCATATGGGAATGAACTACAACTGTTAATCGACATAGTTGCAATCAAGATTTAACAAACACCAAGTCGAGTAATATACACATCTAGTTGGTTGACCTTATGAAAGGGGTAAGACGAACTGGAGGAAAGAAAGTAACACTAGAAAGACAAAAGAATCACGAAGACAGAATGGAAGAAAACCTGAATAGAAAGCACAAAGAAAAATTGTTTTTGTTTGTTTTTGTGCTTCTAATAAAGCTACTTGAGGGTTATTTTTGCTAGCAATCTGAAAGAACGATATACTAGAGGTAAGGCAGTCAGTCAACATCATTTAACAGTAACTCTTGAGTTACTCGAATAGTGTGCTTGTCCAATATATTGTAATGCCATCATGGCTGAAAGGGCTCATAGTACAATATGATGAATTAATAGGGTAATAGGTTAGGTTGATACAGTATGATTTATTATTAGGTTAAAATAGTAGGATATATCACGAGGTTTCTGCTTCAGTGATGAGAAAGACCAGTGGAATGAAACGTAACAGTGAGGTATGTATATTTAACATTATCAGTGCAGAGTTTATCACTGAACGAGAGAAAGGTGAACTAATTGTAAGCTTTATACAAGTAAATAGAGATAAAGTATAAGTGAGGGATTACATGTAAGGGGGTAAAACTTCATAAAGTGGTGAAAGAAATCATACCATCGATATCTCTACTGAAGTATTCTTACTACAGTAATAGCATTATAGTGACAATAAGTAACATTAATGGAGAAAAGAGTAATTAATTTCAGAATTAGATGTGTGTTTTAATGGTACAAATTTGTTGTTTGTTTTCAATTTCGTGTAAAGCTACAAGAGTTCTGTCTGCGCTAGCCGTCCCGAATGTAGCAGTGTAAGACTCTTGGGCTACTCTTTTATCAGCCAACAATTAGGGAGATTGACCATCACGTAATAACGCCCGACTGCTGATAGCGTTAGCAAGTTTTGTGTGGTGGGGATTTAATCCCTCGATCCGCAGTCAAGTGCCTTAACCATCTCCCCATCATGCCGGACTACATTGATAATTTGAAGTTGTGATAAAATGCAATACCTACACCTGAGATATTGAAGTTTTTTTTTCCACTGCAATGTATAAACATTTATTTTAAGGATTCATTGTTTTAACAAAAGGATAAGGATGAGTATTATCTTTAAATGTGAATAAGAATCTTAATAAATGTATGAAACAAAAGATTAATCATTTTGTCTAAACACATACAACAACTTTATGCAAGAAATAGTGGATCTTTCAAAAATTAAAACTATTTTCTCTTTGATATTTGCCTCAGGATATACATGAATATTTTTAAATGTATAGAAATATATCGTTTTTCATAATAATAATTATAGAAATATTATATTGAGATTATTTAACATGCTATGATTTCGACTTTGCTTAGTTATATTTGTTTTTATGATTTCCATCTTTGTCGATAATTATTTTTATTTTCACATGCAGGAAAGTTACATGGATACCACGCAAGGTAAAAAGTGTAACCCGTATCTTTTGGTGTTAGCAATGAGAAAATGTGTATTTGAAAAGGTAAGCTGTAGCTATTATCAGGATGTAAGTGAAATGTTAAAAGGTAGCAGCAACAACGTTATGTTGGTGTTGAATAGAATTATATGTTTAATATTTGCAGATAACCTTCTACTGACACCACCTTATACATGTCAAGGCAAAACTATTTTTTCGATTTGCTCATACCAAACGTTATTAACGAGAGTTAGAGTGCCCCGAAACCGGAATAGTGCAGTGACAAATGATAAATAGAATTAAATATTGGACTTCATGTTTGTTTTTGGTATTTTAAATAGTTTTATATGGAAATGAAGAAGGTTTATTATAATTTGTTAACTTTGATACCTATCTTTAAGTTTAGGGCAATGAGGGTTAACACCTGATTTAACAATACTTCTGTTCGTTATCTTGAATGAAAAGGTAGTCACAGTCACGTATTTATCGAGACTAGCAACAAGAGGGGTGTATTAATATAGCCGTAATTATAAAATGCCTACCATTTGAGTGGTAATATATTGTTCAAAGACAGGTGACAAGGATAAGTAAAAGCTATTGAGACTGAAGGAGAGAAAACCAAATAGTTATGAAAAGATTGACGAAAGAAATGCCTACCTATCGTCAGGCTTATTATTACATGCAAGATTTAGAGTTCGTTCTGTACATTTAATTGCTTCTAAGTACGGAATCTTTATTATATCTTAAGAATTGTCAGTTTTTACAGTTATAATAATATTGTAATTCAATAATATGCAAAGAAACAATATTTACATCTTCAGAAGTTAAGGCTTGACAAAAAAATAGGCTTAACATTTTTGGTGAAAATCATGTTAACTGTTGATTTTTTCACATTGTTCTTAACTTGGCTATTACTGGTTCAAAATCGGAGTTGTATCAGAAAAGCATTTGAAATCTCTTTGTTATAAGTTCTATAAATATTTATATGTCCAAACTTATATTTTCACAACAAAGATTATGATGTGGTTACATTATCATCGTATTCAATGTAAACAAGATTTATGTGTCTTTGTTAACCTCTTTTTATATTCATGTGAACACAAATACTAACCTTTGCGTTGTCATGTGCTCATTAATTCGTGTAGTTCAACCCAACTACCATTGAGATTTTTCTTTAAATTTCGCGCAAAGCTACACAAAGGCTATCTACGCTTGCCGTTCCTAATTTACTTGTGTAAGGCCAGTGGGAAGGCAGCTTGTCACCACCAACACCGTCAACTCTTTTACCAACAAATAGTAGAATTGACATTAACGTTATAATGATACCACAGAAGAAAGGGCAAGTATATTTGGTGTAAAGACTACGACTCGATTGTAATCACCACCTGGCCAGGTCAGACCTTTAGTGACTAATGTATTAGATATATCACGATGTCATTTGTCATTATGTTTAAAGAAGGGTGATGGGGCATTTCTTTTAAATAGCAACAGGTTTAATGAGTATCTGGTTTTTTTCTCATAATCTAAACCGTCAAAATACGAATGTTTTCTGGCGTTCTTAAACATTTGTTTCGTTGTGTCCACTATATTGGAAAATAACTTGCCATCAATGATGGCGCCATATCATGATTAGTGAAACGCTTATTAAATAAGTGAAAAGCCACTACTGGTTTTATCCAATTTGTTCCTGTGAGAATACGTCAGAATGGTATTAGTTTTGCAATGCAGTTGTAAAAGTTAATAGAACAATTAAACGAAGACAGTGAAGTGTTGTTAAATAAGCAGAAGAGGAAGGATGTATGCTTGTTATTAGTCTATTCTGAATCAGGTGTAGACTTTGTAGGGAGGAAGATGGAGAGAAATATAAACGTAGTCAGTGACACATGTTTAGTGAAAAATACGTGAATAAGTTAGGAATTGAGGAAAATTTCAAAAATCGGACAATTATTATTAGAGTGTTCTGCCATTAGCACAATCGATGTTTTATTCCGTAGTAGCAACTGTTGTTTTCTTGGTGTGATAGTCCCCATTGAGTAATTTGCACTTTAATCACAGAGTGAGGTAAAACACCGTATAAGATAATTTCCCTTATTTTCTAAAACAACACATTCTTGCTGGCAGTCTTTGAAATAATGTTTGTTTCATTTTAAATATTTTAATGAGTGTAAAAGTATTACACTTTGCTAATTTTCATCAGACGTCTCGTCTTGTGTCTCTACAACACTGCGATAGAATATTTCTTGAAACTTATTTTACCTTTTATTGATGATTTTTGAATAATTTATATATTTTGTTGCGCTCTTGTTCTTTGTTTCTATATTCTGACACAACGTAATAAGTTTGTTTGTTTATGATTAAGAGCAAAGCTTCACAAAGGTGTATCTGTGCTCTGCTAAATACGTGTATCAAAACCATGTAATGACATGCTTGTAAATTATATATTTAACGAAAGCACGAGTTATTCGGTGTAAACATCATACCATCATGAACATTCATTAGCAGCGACGATATTCAACATAAATCTATATAAGAAGAAGACAAAACAAAAATGTACTATTTAATTTCTGACTTTTCTCAGCTAAAATGAATGATTTCAATAAAAATAGAGAGACTCCGTAAGTGACGTCAGCTACCTACAGTACTTTAAGCTTTCAGAGGTGAATAAATGACCACATGTAAAAGCTTGCAATGTTAAAGGCTGAAAAATACAGATCTCTCGTACCTTGACATGCAACAAGCATCCAAGTTAAAGCACCAGTTCACCATTACTCACTACTACTTCATTATTATGTAATCCTAATTAAAAAACCTGACCAGAAATACATTTAATTATGATTCTTGTAAATTCACTTTCTCTAAGATATACTAATCGTGTCTCTTGTAGAAACCTAATAATTGTGAACCATTAAGAAAACTAAATTGATGTGAAATAAAATGAGTTTTACTCACTGAAGAATAGGCATGTGTAATAATTCAGTGTTAATATTACTAGTTTGTTTGTAGTTTGTTTGAAATATAGTTCCTTTACTGTGATGTAGGACTAGTCTCGTGGTAATCTAAATTCTTATTTCTTTGTTTAACTAAGACTGTTTAGCAAATTCTAGGGTTTGATTTCGACACATATAGTAATTTGCGTCAGTCTGAAAAATGGACTGATACCCCTATAGAAGTTCTTGAATTGGGTTTGCCTTGTAATGTAAAATTCTCTGATTTTATGGAAAAGTCTGTAATGAAGTCAAGTTTTCATAAGTATGCTTTGTAAATTTTGATATTGAAAATAAATTAGTTTCAAATCTTACTTATCGTTTCTTATTTTTCAGGAAAAATGCGATTCGCTTGTTTCGTGCTCATCAGGTAACTTTATTCTGGATGTTCTTAATTTAAGTCACTTTGGTATATTTCAATTGATGAATCACGTAAGTCATTAAAATATATTTGTAAAACACTTTCTATTTTCAAAACATATACTTATTTTACAAGGTGTTTAAATTGGGCCTTTTTCCATTGTTTTTGAAAAGTTGTACGTATTCTTAAAATAATTTAAATTTTAGAAGACTAAGAAACGGACAGTTTCTTCAATATGTGTTCCAGAAGCATCTTGCTTTTGATTTAGCTGAAGAAGATAAACTCGACTGTCCAACTGACGAATATACATTAGATCAGCATCTTTGTCACAATTTTACAGACTGTCATCGTTGTTTCACTTGTTGTCAGTCGTCAGCCAGCTCAGAAAAGATTAGTTTGCCAAGAATGGATTTCAAGATAAACTGGTGAGCTTTACAAAAACAGTAGGTGTTATGATTTCGTGCACATACTAACGTTTATTTTTTTTTTCATTTTATAAGATGTATGTTGTATACTTTCTTATAAATATTATAAACTCGATTTTTTTACGATCAGGAATGAGAAACGTATTTCCTTGACATTTAAGACCTTTAATTATTATTTATGTAATGCTAAATAAGTGACTTCAATCTTTAGGTAATGTTTGCTATTGGTGTCTTTCTTCAAAAACACTGTCTTATATTTTTATTTTCTGGAAAAATGAAAAACTAGGATCCATCCCAATCTTAAGTCTAAATGCTTATATTTTGTAGTACTTTACGTTAAAAACTACAGAAACTTATGATATTACTACTGTTTGTAATTAAGCATAAATGTACACCTTTGGTTATATTTGTTCTGTCCGATACGGGTATCAAAACCTATATTCTAGCGTCGTTAGTTCGCTGTGCCGCTGGAGGCAAATTGATGAAAACTGTCTTCAGTAAACATTGAGTTAAATTATGATTTGTGACTGCACTATTGAATTCTTGTTTTTCTTCTGAAGAATGTAAAGTTCTAAGCTGATATTTTAGTTGAGGGTATCATTGATACGTATTTTAACCGTTGAATTTTAAAAGTGATATTTTACTTTAATCATTGGTGGTTCAGGTTTCTAAAAATGTGTTTTGTGATTCAGAATTATAAGATTGCATTTCTGCAGTAGTGGTTCAGGTTTGTAAAATGTGTTTTGTGATTCAGAATTATAAGATTGCATTTCTGCAGTAGTGTAGGTACTTAGAAATATTGTTTGAGGTAGTTTATGTCCTTATTTCTCAAACACTATGTAAGAAATGACTTTTTAAAGATTTGATCTATAAACACTGACGTCAATGGTATTTTCAAATTTAAACAATTTCTGAAATAACCTAGAAAAAATGAGTTTTTGAATATGTGAATGAGTAAAACATTTCACAGTGTTTCCTCTTTGTTTAAATATACAGTAATTAAAGTTTAAGTTACCGTTTTATGTCTACTGGTTTATCAAAGCAATTTCACTCCACAAATTTTCTTCTCACATAGACTATGTTTTTATAAGTATCTTGAATAATTTGATTTATCTATATAGTAAGTACGTTCGTGGGTTTTAAATATTTACGGTGTTATTTACTGTATACAATTGATTTCATATCATTCAAGAGTGAAAGTTTATATTTGTGAACATTTCAAATTATTGTATACGTTTCAAAAAACACAACAGCATAAATTTCGGTCTTTAATCGAAATAGGAAATATGTGAACAAATATTTATGCAAAATGAATTATTTAACATAAGAGAAACGGGACTTAAAACGCGGTTTCAATTAAACAAAACATAAACATCAGACCAAGAAATGTTTCACTGAACAAAAGTGTGTTATTCTTCACTGTTAACCAATCATTATTGAATGTGTAAAATTTTACACTAAGTTAAATTAATTGTCAAACACTTAGAGATCAAACATAAACCGCACACGATTTTAAAGTTATTTAAATGAAAGCCCAATAAAACCATCTGTTTGCGAACGTAATACGACATATCACAGTTCCTGTACACATCTAAATAATGAAGTTCAATGTTACCAAACAAAAGATCTATACTTATGTTAGTAAACATTGTGATATTAGATGCTTATGTTCTTAAAGTATTTTATGTTCTTTTTTATATACATATTTGCTCATCAAGGACGTTAGATCATTAATTGTTGTGCGTTTAACATTCTATAGTGTCGTGATTTTATTCAACAACACCATGATTTATGTTTCTCTTCTTAATTTCGCTTTGTTTCCAGACTACTTTGGGGCTTTCAATTGAAACATCTATATTTGTTTTTGTAATTCTTACTCTACAATGCTTTCCTTCTCTAATCATAAATTGCTTTTAGTTTGTTGTCTTTCGGTAGTTTTATATAAGATACGATTTAGTGCTGAGATTTCAGTTAGTAGAAAAGTTGTATTTTTTCCAGTTAGTTATGTGCTTTGCTGTATTTTTAGCAGCTAATCACTTATCAATAATCAACGTGTGAAACGTAGTTAAGTTTAATTTCATTTCTAAACAATTTTGTACTTTCAAGTACTGATTTCTATGTATATTTTCGTAATTCCTATGTCTGCAATGCTCCGTTTCTGAAATCATAGATTCATGTTTTTTTTTAAATTTGCTGACTTTCCGAATTTTTATTCTCTTAAAATTGTTTTATTTCTTCTGTTGCTATAATTGCGATGTAAGTTTATCATCTGTTCCTTAATCAAAAAATTACGTACTTTCAAAAAATATGTAAAAAATTAAAAGTTAGGAATGGGTGCATCAGAGAGTGTTGTTGTTTTGAATTAAGCCAAAGCTACAGAATGGACTGTGTTTTCTCTGACTACTACGGGCATCAAAACCCGGTTTTTGGCGATGTAAGTCCACAGGTATACTACTGGAATGCATCAAAAAGTGTTTGTTTGTTTGTTTTGGAATTTCGCACAAAGCTACTCGAAGGCTATCAGTGCTAGCCGTCCCTAATTTAGCAGTGTAAGACTAGAGGGAAGGCAGCTAGTCATCACCACCCACCGCCAACTCTTTGGCTACTCTTAAACCAACGATTGACCGTCACATTATAATACCCCCACGGCTGGGAGGGCGAGCATGTTTGGCGGGACGCGGGAGCGAACTCGCACATCAAAAAGTGAGGAAACAAGATAGAAATGTGCATGGTGTAATAAAACTTCTGAAAAACCTCACAAGTTGTTGTTTTTGTTGTTGTTTTGAATTAAGCACAAAGCTACACAATGGGCTATCTGTGCTCTGCCCACCACGGGTATCGAAACCCGGATTTTAGCGTGTAAGTCCGCAGACATACCGCTGAGCCACTGGGGGCAACCTCACAAGTAAGAAGAAAAAGAGTCCAACATGCATAATTTCTTTTTTTTTTTCATTTGTTTACATTAAACCAAGTGGATTAAACTTTAAACTTATTAAACATAACTGTGTTTATCATACAATGACTAGAGATTTTTGTGACGAGAATTACGTACTACAAAGTCTGCAAAGTCACCAGTAAATTTCAGATATTCGTGTGAATCCGTAAAATATAGGATTTTTTTTTAAAAGATTGTCATTATTTTTGCGGTTGCATGAAAAGAGAACAGAGTTTTGTACCTTAGTTGCAAAAAATAGAAATATGAAAAATATAAAAATAAAATATCCTAAAAAATTTTTGTAGATTGACATCATGGGTTCGTCAATATCTATACAAAAGAGGAAAAATAATGAACATATTTTTGAATGTTACCCGAAGTTGTGTAATACCATGAATACAGAAAAACGAAGTTGGCGTGAACAGAATGCTGGATACGTCCCATTGTTAGGTACTACAGGAGAGGTTTCATTGCACTACATCCATTCTTTCTTGTTTTCTCACTTAGAGATGGACCCATTCCTACACTTTTAGTTTTTACAAGTACATTTTTCACTTATATGTAATTTTTCATGTAATGTGATGGTATCTTATCTATCATTCATTCATCTGTGTTGATAATACTGTATGTATATCATCAACGTGAAGACCACCATGATATATTATATAACGAGCGAATAATGATGTATGTGTGTGTGGTATGCATTTTATTTACTTTCGGTGTGAGTACACAATGTAAATTTGTTCTGCACATGTGATTACTCACTCTGTATTGTGAGCTGCGGTTGTGTGCTTACATTGAGGGTTGATACGTTTCTTCATTAATTTAATTAAATAATTCACGCTAGCGTTGGCAAGTGGTTTCTGTATAATTGTTATATTTGATGCGCTTAAAACTATCATAAGTTTTAGCTACACTGGTAGAGGCGATCATTAGTTTCAGCCAGTCGGTGAGATTGAGAAATTTGTGGTTTTGTGAATTTTTGTGTGTTCTGCTAACTTTCTCTAGTGACTGTACGATTTACAATTTTGTATATGGTTTATTGATTACATAAGGATTTCTCTCAAATACTTTTGAAGATTTCTTATTTGGTTGTTAAATGTTTATATAAGTAAATATATTCTATTGCGTGTACTGTGTGTCTGACCCATTCTTACTGCAAGTACAACTCGTTTAATATATATATCCAAAAATAATAAATGTAGCGATTTTTATTAATGGTTAGATTGTTATTTTGTAGTTTATATTTGTGAAAATTTAAGATGGTGTCAGATAAAAGAGAGCTTTATTTCTCTAACAGAATATTATTTACTTTTCATTGAACATCTTCCGTTTCTGTTCTTTATTAATTATTTATAGGGAAAATCAAATGACTTCCATAAGAGGAATAAGCAGATGTCATGGTAAGTATAATGCAATGTTTATTCAGACCTCATGATAGGTATGATACAAAGTTTGTTTAAATGTTATGGTAAGTATAATGTAGAGTTTGTTTAGATGGTTAATATAAATAAAAGTAATTAACATTTGAACTTATGTATACATATAGAAATACTTCGTTTCATTAAATGTTACCCAGTAGGTTATATTAAATATACCTCTAAAAACATATAGCTTTATACTAAAGCATCTTCATACTTCTGTATAACGACAAAAAATCAGTAAATAACCATTCTAACTAGAGCTACATGGATAAAATAAAGGTACTTATTTCAGAACAAAATTGAACGTATGACTAACAGAACAGTGGGAAAGTAGACCTTGTATCTGTAAAACATATATGTGAAACGAAATTATGAATTTAACACAAAGAATACATCGAAATATATATATTCCAAACATACGAATAAACTGAGAGTCACTTTCTGCAGGCTCCTGTCTGAAACATTAGGATGAAAATAATCATTAAACCAAACAAAAAAAAATTTTAAGCACATCGCCAGCAGTCTACGTAATGTGTCATTTTAGTGTATATGATTGTCACAAGCTTCTGTGAATAACTGAATGTAGTCTCAAGTAAAGAACAGAACTATTAAAATGTATTTTCTTCAATTTGGTAATGTATTGTCGCACCCAGTTCCTGCAAGTAACAAATGTTTCAGATATCACTATTAACTTGATACACATGAATAATAATTGGTTCATTAAAAGAATGTAAACTTCAAACATGTCTTGAACAAATTAAACAATTTACAAGAACACGGAAATAATGTTTATTGTAAAACACTTTGACACTGGTATTTCAATTTTACTCTCATACTTTTACACAATACAACTAAAATTCGAAGAGAGGAAAAATAAACACGTAAAAGTGAACATCAATATCCTATACCAGTAAATATAAAAAAAGGTAAAATCATTTAATATAAATGTATTCTTTATTAAATTTAAACACCAGTCAGTATGTCCCCTGCACGCAGTAACGCAGCGATATGGTTGCGCATTCCCACCACTGAAAACCGGGTATGGTGGGCATAGCACAGATAGCCCATTATGTGGCTTTGTGTATAATTAAAGAAATAAACAAAAATAACAGTATGTACTCCAGCAACTAAAGGTAAGTATATGGAATGTAAAGAAACAGAAAATAATTAAAGTTTTATTAAATAAACTTAGTTGAATAAAAAACCTAAACTTGTACTTAAATCCAGAAAAAAACATGACTGTGTAAGTTATTACAATATATTGGGAAACATAAACCAATAAAAATGATTCCTGTTTCAGAAAAACCACAAACATTTTACATCATCCATGTACACGTGAATTTCAAATTGAAAGGAAAAAACAAACACATTATTTTGTCACAAACACATACAAGATAATAGATTTATGTAAGTAGTTAGAGGGACTGTCCTGTGCCAAATGAATGCGTTTCAGTTTAGAGGGTTCCCCAAGTTAAAATCAAAAGATGACATTAAGGGTTACGTAACCATAATTTAATATGCCATTACCTGAGATTTCCATACCTATTATGCACTACATCCTTTAGAGGGTTACATAACTGTTAGGTAATTTGCAAAAGGTCTGTAGTTTTACATTAAATGATTTTTGGTTGCTTAATGACCAGCCTCACACACATGAAAATCGTGTGAGCAATTTCCAACACATAGTTGACACATTTCAACTGATGGCAAGTTGAAATATTCGACCACTTGTACAGAACAAAACAATTAATATATTGGTTTCTGCAAAATTAGCAGACAAACAAAAAATTATATTTCTATATTTTTTAAAATTTTATTTTATGAGCACAATGACATTTAAACCTATTAGTTTACTAAAACATCAAATATATTTTCACGAAAAAATATAATGAAAAAATTGACAATTACAGTCTTAAAAGGGTCTTATCATTTGACTATTTTAAAACAGGTATTTTCTCACATAGATCACGAAATTGCTACAATAACATGAATTACCTTTCCACTTAAAACTATTCAAATTTGTCAGCAACGAAACTTTTTTTTACGATATTCTCGTGAAAAACTCACGTTTCATTCAAAACATCAATATTTAATGATAAAATGTTTATCAAAACATTCGAATTTCTAAAGTATTGTAAAATGTATGTGTGATAAACTATAAATTAGTTTGTGTGAAATTAAATATTTTGCCGAGAACAATAACAATCAAAGTTGTATGGATAACGGAATAGCATATTTAATCGATGTAGCTGTACCAATGAAACTATAACCTTGAATGTTAAGTTATTACATGATGTTTAGAGACTTAAAAAAGTTTTTCTCAAAGTGATTGTTGTTGGTGACGTCCTCGCTATTGCAACATCCTGTCGCAACAGGACAAGTCCAAAACTACTAGTTATCTATTTTTATATCAGACAGTATATGTATTCGTTTAATACTAGGAAATTAAAATATGATATTTATTTTAATTTAGTAATGTAGAACAAAACACAATCTGTAATAAAAAACAAAATAATTCAGTTTTCTGTTTTAACGCAGACAAATAATAGGGGGTAACATTCCCTTTCTTTTAACAATTGAACCTATAAAGTGCCTTTGAACATGGAAACAAAGGACAACAAAAGTTTACACTTTAAAGAAGCAAAATTAAATGTAACTTATTTATGTGTTCCTCTAATCACCACAAAACATTTTAAGTGTACAATGTTCAAGTAGAAAAATACAGTTGAAGCTTTACATTTGATCACATGACAACAGAAGGAAATCTTCAACATTCACGGCACATAAAATTGTTTCAGGCAGGATAAGAGTAAATTAATCCAGGAGACGTTTTTTTCTTTCTTGTTTTATATATATATATGACAGCGCGAGCAAACCCAGCGTAGAGTGCCCATATATTCATTTGATTTTTCTACTTATTAGGGTCTGTTTGAGCTTTTCCTCAAATTGAAATTATTTTCACTAGGGTTATATAAATAGTCTTCGAGGTCATGCATGTAGCCAAATACACCAGTCGAAAGGGTTTGACCTTCTGAGTTTAAAATTGTAATTATATCTCAAATATATCAAGAAATGGTAAAGCTATGAGCTAAAATGTTGTAGCTGAAAAACAAAAAACAGTAGACAACAAATTCATTTCTTCAATTCTAAAAAAACGGTAAAGTAAATCTAGGTATTTTAATTTAATAAACACAAGAAGAAAACACTTACGAATGAGCATAGAAACAGAAGACAATGAAAGTTTGAAGTTGAATACAGAAATACAGAATATACAGAAAACAATATTTATCTTTATGTATTATTTGCGAAAACATAGCTTATTAATATTACATAACGTTAACAATACTGTACATTTTTGTACTACTCAGCTTTGTGATGCAGTGTTTCCTCAAGCATTGACTCAAAAAGTACAAGTCCACATATTAATTTGGCATTGTTTTGTTTTTAGGTGTACAGTCGAATTTTTATTAGATAGCTCGAAAAGGATCCAGTTATGATAGTAAATTTGAAAATCATTTTAATGTACAGTCTCTTGTGTTAGGAAATGAAACTTCATTTAACTTTACTGTGCTGGCAGTAGATAACAGGATATCTATTTGGACTTATAGGAGGAGTTATATAAAAGAAAGAAAAAAGGAGTTTAGTAAAAATTGTTTGGTAAGGTGCACTATTTTATATGATTTGTTTCTTTGAAGATATGGAATATATAGATGTGAAATATCATTTGATAAAATCGTTCGGTCCTAATAATTACAAATACTACTGATATCAATAAGTGAATCAATCTCACCTTACCATATAACTACAATAAGTATTTTTACTACTTTCAGTGTATTGTATCATAAAATTATTATTTATATTCTTCTTTCAATTGTTCATTGTTAGAAAAGGTTTTAATACAATAACACTTAACTACTAAAACCTTTTATCATAATCTTCACCACCTTTCCTAATCTTCCTTTCAACTGTAATAACATTTTAATCACAAATATGATCAAATTTAGGTATTTTCAGTTTGCCATGCATATTGAAAATCATCACATACCATCTCCTTAGAATATAATATTAAACTAATGACTTTGTCATTGTTTTTTGAAACTTTAATAAAGACATGTAGTGTGAGGGGCCATTTCACCGACTTTGACAGAATGTGGTATGTATTGGGGCGGGACTATACTCCCTAGATACCTCTGCTGAGAGAGTTGTTTGTATTGTATTTGCTGTTGCTCTCAGTACATGACTATCTGCGTTACATTGTAACCTCAACGGAGATAGCCGAATGTGTTGTTATTCAGAAATAGTTTAAGTTTCTCTATCAAAACTAAATGTTTAAAAATCTCCGTATTCATTCGGGTATGCATGTCTACTTTCATATCTGTATTTGTACACGTTAATGTGTAGTTATCTGAATGGAGTGACGTTTAAATGTTGATAGGTGATGGTTTTTGTTAACATGAAACCATAAAAGTAAATTTTGTTTAACAAATAAACAAAACCAAGAAGGATCCAATAGGATATTTGAATATACGAAAAAAAAGATGAGGGTATTTTGTAGTTAAAGGAATAATGCTGTAGAAATATGTGTGTGGAGGGGCAGAGATACCTTTAAAAAGTAACCAGGCATTGTATGACTTTAATATGTCAACATATATAAAAATCTGGAAATAAATATACGTTTTGAACAGAAGATTAGTGACAAATAACACTGATCAACAAAGTTTTTGGTTCTTGAACACTGTTGAGTTTTCCTTACACATTTTGGGCTGCTGATCACAAAAATAACATTTGAATTTGCCCATCACGTACCATTTCATCAAAATCTTCAGTTTCACTTGGGCATTGCTACAAGGAAAAATGATATCAGGTCAACTGGAATCTATCAATGTTTGTTGACTACTGTTGGACACTGCAACGTGATGCACAGGACATTTAATACAAACGAAAATCAGGAGAAAAATATGTCTAATTATGTTGAACTTAATAACGTATTGGAAACATAAACGCAATTAAATACGTTATGACCAATAAACAGTTAACTGTCTATTTCTCAGAGTTCATGTGTGATGAAGCAAAACCAAAACTATATTTGTACATAACCACCAGGTATCTCTCACAATCAGCAAAAACTTTTCAAAAAAATTGTTGTGCACTGTAATTGTTTCCTACTGAATTGATTTGATTGTTTTTGATAATATATAGATTATAGTTAATGTATATATTTGGGTAGAATTTAATGAACGAAACGTAAGAGACTGCTAGGCGCAGACTGTTTTAGTATAACTGTCCTCCAAGAGAGGGTCAACGGTAAGCTGGCGGACTTACAATGCAAAATTCAACAGATTTCCCATAGTGACCTCAACGGAGATAGCCCAATATGTTGTTATCTGTATAAAGTTACGTACAAATGTTGATGTATGATGGTGTAGTTAATTTGAAACCAACAAAAGTAAATTTTGTTTAACAAATACACAAAAACAAGAAGGATGCAAAAGAATAATCGAATATAAGAAAAAAAATTCTACAATTTCCGCCCACTTTTGACAGTAACAGGAAGCCTGTCTGTGAAATCCTAACGCATGTAATAATTCTTCGATTTTTCTTTGAAGTTAAGCACAAAACTACACAATGGGCTATTTGTGCAGAGCTCAAAAAGTGTTTCAAAACCCAGTTTTTAGCATCATAAGTTTGAAAATATAGCTTTAGACGAACACAGTCTGTTTCTTCTACTAGTTTTTAAATTGTTACTTTATATCTTTTTTACCTTATACTATCATTTCACGTATTTTACTTAGTTCTACCTCAATTTCAGTTGGTTTGTTTTGTTTGTTTTTGAATTTCCAAAAAGGCACGAGAGGGATATTTGCTCCAGCCGTACCTAATTTACCAGTGTTAGTCTAAAGAGTGTTAATTCAAGCTGGACATGTTATATCTAACATATTCTTGCAACATATCTTGAAGCATGGTTTACAATACAATTTTTGTTATATAATTATGTGACGAAATTATTACATTATATTTTGCAAATGTCATTGAGAAAGATACTGGAATATGTCGAAACATTTGGAAGATTTACAGTTTGTTAGAATAATGAAATCGTTTGAAAGTTTATATTTTAAAGTTAATTTTCTCTGGTGGGTCATTAAAATGTTGTTAAATGTCATTTACTGTCCTCTATAAAAATTATATTCAATATTAAAAAAGAATAGAATTAAATAACTGCACAGTTTACTCAACTGATCGTAACTCAAGTTATGAAAATAGAAGTGGAGAATTATCGTGTCTAACATTTTGTGTACAGAGGTTATCTTCATTGATCATTGTTGTGATTAAATACTTAGTCTTTAATTCTGATAATCTAAAAACCTAAAACATGAAAATAAATGTACAGTCATACAGTTGAAAGTTTTTAGTAGAAAATGATTAATTGACTTTTCAGTGTACTTTCTCAGCTTCTGCTTCAACTATTCATCGGGTAATTCTGTTTGTTGATTTCAAACCAATGTTTTTATGTTTTACAGATTCATTTTCTACGAGAAAAATGAAAATTATGCCCAGCATCATACTCTCTTCTACAGTTCAACTCAGAGCAATACCCAGAATGTCTACAGAGTATGGCCTAGCTGGGATGATTGTTTTGGATATCTGTTAGTTTAAGTCGTTCAAAACCAGTAGCCTCACTTGGTGAGGAAATAATTTTTTAAAGATATTAATTGTGATGCAAAATAAAAAGAGCAAAAATTATCTTAAATTCTTCACTCTTAACTAACTTTAAAGTATTAATGTATCAATTTTACAATGTGTAATTATTGAGCCTATTAGAAATGTCGTAAATATTGTTAGTTTCAGCTGATGTTATTTAGTTTTCTGAGGAAAAATTGCACATTTATATGTCATTATTTATACAAGTACCTACACAAAGAATAGAAAAGACGTAAGTAGAATGAATCTTGCAGTTTCCGATCAAAGTAGTTATTGCGTGTCTGAAAAATGATCAGGAAAGTGTATCCATTTGTATAATGACATATTGTCAGTCAAAAAGATAAAGCATGAAACAGAGAGACCTCATTCTGGCTTCAGCAAGGAAAAGTACAATTTGATACTTAGTTTTGAGAAATGGATCTGACAGTTAGGGATGTAGTGTTTAGATGGAAAATACTTCCACAGGACCAACACAAGATGTAGAACATGGATATCTGTCGCTGTCAGAAAATTGGTCTGAAAGCTCAGAAAGGTGAGTATAGCTAATGTTCTAAGATCAGAACTTCCATAAATAATATCAGTTAACACTGTCCTGAGGGTCATGTGCTCAATCAACTCCTACTGCAAAATCTATCCATGGTCAAAACAGTGCCTAATATGTAGCATTGTGGATCATCTTACCATGATGAAACGTGCAGGCAGTTTTCTACGTTGTCCTCTATTGCCAAAATTGAAAAGCTGCTTTCATAATAACCCCAGCAATTTTTTTTTCTGGAAAGCAGTATAATTCATCCACCGTAAAATACTTCGCTCATATGTGAGATAGTTCGCAGTTCTGTCTGCTCCAAATACACATACTAAGTTTATAAGGTAAGAAAGTTTTACATAATTGGAATAAAAATATATTAACAACTTTCAAAAACTCTGACTTACAGTATTTTATAACAAAATCAAATCATAAATAAAGTGCAGCATCAGAGTTTAAGGTAAATATTCTAAATGTAGGTTATAATACGTGCAGGTAATTGTAAGCTTATGTATATTACAAACCGTGGAGTCTGTCCGAGAATTCATCTGTATCTCGTTCTTTGAAAAGCTGAACACGAAAGCAAAGCTAAACATTCACTTTTGAAATGACGGGAGAACAGCCATAAATGATGTTTATGAGACGTTTTGTTTCTCAAACAGGATATTCTACACAAAATTATTAAGAATTAATGTCACTATAGTTAACATTTTCATATGCGACGTAACTTAAATAATAACAATCTATTTTATCCCATGTTCTTGTTGAGTGACTCTTGGCACAAACGAAATGCTGAACAATTACTTTTTGCTGTCAATCATATATGTAGGTCAGAGATGTGGCTGTAAGTAACCAATAATACAATAACTTATTTCAATTCCACCGAAACATCTTTCCTGATAGATTAAACTTTCGCTTGTATATGCAAAAACGGCTTGTTTGGGTTGAGAAAATATTTTACATAAAAGTGCGAACAACGTTTCGACCTTCTTCGGTCATCGTCAGGTCATATATAAGATAATGTCATTCAATTATCTTCAGTAAAAAAATAAAAAGTTATAAAGTGACCTTTGCTGGAAAATGAAATATGGTCCACTTTTTAAGACATTACGTAAATAATAAACGTATTGAGACGACTTATAAAACACAGGAATATATAAAAGATGATACACGATATGTTACAAATTAAAGCGTAATAAACTGTGAAACAATGATACAACATTCTGTCTGTTACATTGTTCATTTGTATATTTATTTCTATATGTATTTATTTTTTAATGATGTACTAAGTTTTATATTTGTCAGAATTTTAGTGTATGAATTGGATTCTTTACCGGACGTGTTTTTTTATTTATTGGCAATAAATTCTAACAAAAAGGATACCACATAATCTATTTACTTTAAAATAAAATACTCAAAATAAATTGAACGTATGTACAAAATTCTTTACACTGTAAGACATCACAGTTGTATCTAAAACTCTAATTCTTTTTGTTTTTCAAAACTCCACAAAGGCTGATTCAATTGTTCAGAATACAATTGAAAAGACGAATTATTTTTCTCTACTCTGTTTATTAATATGCAATCTACAATAAATATAATTAAGTTACTATTTTGGTTACTACAGTTGAGTCCAGAACTGAAATAACAGTATCAATGTTGTCAAATTCCAGATAGGCGAGTTTAATTACTTTAGACCACTATTTAAGAAGACCATTTTTTCTTCTTTGTCGCTGTTAATACAATACAAACTGTGATACTTACTTTCAATACTGTTTATTAAGGCTAAACTAACAAACACACAGTCTAATTTAGTTTTCACGAAATTGACCTTTTATGACTTAACATTTTTACTAACTTCTATAGAAATCGTCTGTCATGGCTACATTTTTTATCTATCAGTCTCTCAGTTAACTTGTTTTTTACTTCTTCTCTGCATCAGTGCGTTTTCATAACACCGAACTGAAAAATATAGTAATATGTAGGTCTCTTAATAGCAACTCTTAATCTGAGGGTCGTGGGTTCGAATCCACATTGCACCAAACATGTTCAACCTTTTAACCGTTGGGCGTTATAATGTGGCGACCAATCTCACTATTCGTTGGTAAAAGAGTAGCCCAAGAGGTGGCGGTGGGTTGTGGGGACTACTGCCTTCTCCCTAGTTTTACACTGCTAAATTAGTGACGAGTGGCGCAGACAGCCCTCGTGTAGCTTTGGCGAAATTGAAAAACAAACGAACAGAATCGTTTAATTTAATTCAAGTATTTACTAATACGTTTGAAAAAAGTTCTAGATTTCTCAAAAATGTGATTTTTTTGCTATGAACTCTGCAATGATCAAGCTAAACCAACCTTAATTATCAATCCCATTTTTGAATTGAAATAAAAAGAAACCACAAATAACATGATGATAAATTAGTTTACGAACTTAAATTATCAAAATAAAAATAATTTACTGATATTGAAGTATTATAAGTACATTTTCAAAGTTGATATTTTTTGATCCTATAAATATGAGAAATAAAAATATAAGTAAGGTATGCATTGCTTGTCATAACCAAATAAAGATTGTATAATGACTGAGTTCTGTTTGTATCATGTATAGGTTACATAAAAATGCACATAAAGAAATGAGCATCAAAGAATTTTATCCTAAAGTTCACAGGTTAAATTCAGTAACTGAGAGCAAAACTGTTTTTATTTTTGGATTAATCGAACTTATAAAATTTTCATAGTTATTCTACTTGTGTTTTTTAAAATTATAACACAATTAATTAAAAAATAATTTGATGTAAATTAGATTTTTTGATGCTGCTTGACTGAAAACAAAGCCGTGTCAGGCTACATGCTTTATCCAGTGCGGAGAA
Source organism: Carcinoscorpius rotundicauda (assembly GCA_011833715.1). Taxonomy (NCBI): domain Eukaryota; kingdom Metazoa; phylum Arthropoda; class Merostomata; order Xiphosura; family Limulidae; genus Carcinoscorpius; species Carcinoscorpius rotundicauda. Next base: position 68,775,369 of record CM022401.1, on the reverse strand, counting down.
TTGAACCCCAGTATTTAACGCTGTAATTGGGTGAACTTAGTTCTGTCCCATGAGGTAGGAGATGCTAAATTGTTCAATTCAACCTGATGACATGAAACACACAAAGGTACAAAGTAGTCTGATGCATAACATGTGAGAGCCTTTCGATCTTACATTGGTTTAAAATGAAACTTTTTTGACTCAGAAAGTAAACAATTTTTGAGTTTCTTATGTTTCTTTTCAAGTAATATTAACTCGAATTCTTTATTTTTATATATTAAAGTGATTTCCCCATCATTTTTGTTTGATAACATTTAATAATGAAGAAAAAACGTACTGGGTATAAAAACTAAAACAGAATTGCTTTTCTTTTAATTTAGTAACTTTAGAAAAAAACAATTTTGACAATCTGACGTTTAGTGTATATAAGATGACGTGTAAAGTTTACTTATTTGTGCACATGGATATCTTATTCACCCAATCGATAAATCGTCAAGTCAGAAACCCTTCAAGGTCCAGTACATTTGTATTCGTCCCCAACCGAATATCAGGACAGGACAAGGATTCTAGAAATAATTTAAAAATGTAATAATTGTGTGATCCAAATATAAAATGATGAAATGTATTTATTTATGATAGAGTATTTTTGTTAACCATGACATACACGTTATTACTCTATTTTTTGTTTCTATAGTTCCTTTTCTGGGAATATCAAACTTTCAGAAGACTCTCAGTGAAACTCATGCAAAGACACTGGACAGTTTTTCGATGACACAATAACTTGGATTGAGATCGGTTGTGACAAACAAAGTGTAAATTATAAAGAATTACCAGGAATAATTGCCATTGAAAAGAAAAAGCAAAACAGGTGAGTTTGTTGCAAGATAATTTCAAAGTTAATTAAAAGTTGAAATGTACAAAAAAAAATGTATGCTAGTTGACGTACTTCGTCAATGCACGGAGAAGAAATAGAGGCGATATAAGTAAGTTCCAAATGACCTTTAATGTCACTCTTCAGGGAACATGTTATGAATAGTTAACAAGATATAAGAGGACACACATGTCTACAGAGTCTTTGCATATAATGGTTTATGTTATGTTTTTGGAACAGAATCATGAAGAATATCATGGGTATTCATTAAAAGTCAAAATGAAATGTCTACTTTATAACTGTATCATGTTGAAAGTAGTTGTAAGGCATAAATATGATACCTTATTCTGTGTGTTTTAAACATAAATTATACTTTAAACACAATTAAAAACAGATAAATTTTATCAAGCATATGTGCATATCTTATATGAAGCAAAAACTAAATTTGATTATTTATTAGTGACAAATAAAAATTGCTACAAATATAATGTTGTACATTGTAAAAGTTCATTATAGTAAAGTGCATATTTCAAATACTTTATTGTGTGTTGTATATTAAGTATTTTGAAAGTTTAATATAATGATAACCAAATATTCAGGCCCGGCATAGCTAGGTGCGTTCACGACTACGACTCGCAATCTGACATTCGCGGATTCGAATCCCCGTCGCATCAAACATGCGTGCCCTTTAAGCCTTGGGACCTTTATTATGTGACGTTCAATCCCACTATTCGTTAATAAAAGAGTAGCCCAAAAATGGCGACGCAACAACGTCGTATAATAACAAATTTTACGTTCCTTTGGATATCTGTGAGGATATGTTCTGTTTTGGTTACCGAGGGAACTTCGAGTTAAAATTTTGTATTTCCTATACAACATTGTTTTACTTTCTACAAAATTAATTCCATTTTTTAAATATTTTGTTCTAATTCCCTGACGTAGTTAAATACATGTTTTTCAAGTGTAAAAATGAGAGTCAGGCACTGTTAAATGTTTCGTTTATTACTCTTTGCCCTCTTTGCAATTGAGTTGTCAGGTGCTGGGTGAAGGCACGAGGTATTACAAAATTATTATGTAATACAAAACGATATGGGGTAAGATTGCAACGACGATGTCATAATTCTGAAGAATGATAGCAGAGAGAGATTTACTAAAGGATGGGCGACATCACACTTCGTCACTACGGGGAATGATATTGTTTTCATACTTTTTCATCAGAAGGCAGCATCGCCTAACTTAATTAGATATTGATATTTTTGAATTTCGTGTAAAGCTACACGAGGGGTATCTGCGCTAGCCATCCCTAATTTAGCAGTGTAATAGAGGACACATGTTGTGTTTTAATTTGTTCATCAATCAATAATGTGGCGTCCAGTTGGTGTTTGTGGAAGGTCATGTGTTAGCTATGGCATAGAATTGTTTGCAATATAATAAGAAAGCTTAACAATGCTTAAAAGAATAAGCAAGATCCTCATTTTTCAGTAAAAAACTTAAAAAGTCATAATATTAGAATCAACTCTAAAGCAATTGTTTTAATCTATCGGTATGAAAAAATCATAGTTAAACATTGAAGTATTTATGTGTTTTTCAAAGAAGAATGTCTTATAAAGCTGTTATTTCTTCTCACTAAATATATTATTTTCTTGTTTCTTGTTATGGAAGATTTTATATATCACCTTAGATAGTATTATTTGTTATTTATTGGCTGCATGAGATTGTATATGTGTGCACATACATATTTTATCTCGTAAAATAATGTATAGTGTTCATGCTTTAAGGGTCTCTAGATTACACTTTTTCTTTACTTTGTTCTTTCAGTTGTTAGTAGCGTAACAATGTACTCTAACTGTTGTTACAAATTTTTTGATAGATTACTGTTATTTATTTCATTTATTTTAACCGTTTTATGCTTCTCCAAATAGGTTTATTAGCACGGTTTTCATACTCAATATGCAGTACCAGTGTACCTCAAGCAATTACGTATATATCTGTCATTTCGTTGGAAACGCCTGCAAAAAGTGATTGTAAACATTCAGTACCTCAACTCCGAACAAATCACAAAGCGAAAAAATTATCTAACCTCTGAAATGTTTATAGAAAAATTATGTGACGAATTTCACAGGGAAAATCATTATATTGTGCATGAAATTTGTCCTGCATTAATAATACTTCACTAGAAAAAAAAATTCAGAATCATAAGTTTCATTTATAAAAGTTTGGACACGGAGGAAAGTGCACTGGTAAGCTATCATAGCTATTTAATATAAAATTTTGTTTATGATTATCCCTTATTGCCTTTAAAATTGAATCTCGTCGACTCTTTTATCATTCATTATTTTAAGTTGCTTTAAAATCATATATTGCTTCTTGATCACAGTGTGCCTAAAAACCTCAATAATACACTCGATTACATTAATTGTTGATGGGCTGTGTTTTATAAATTAATGATTTCTTCGCGTCTATCTTTTTCTGTGTTTGAGTAGTTCCTTACAACTAATATTGTAATATGCTTCTAGTAAACAGTATAAGAATGGTTCTGTACTTTTAGACTTAAAAACTAAGTTTGTATTCATGTTCAAATATTAAATTGCTATTGCTGTTATATAAATTTAAATTTCACGCTTTATTTATTAACAGGTATTGCTTTATGTCGTTGAATTTCAATGATTTGTAATTAGATAGCTGATAATGAGAAGTATTCTTCTTTCAGCCATGTTTTGGTCAATCATAAGTATCTGCAGACGTTTTAATGTTTTCATTTGAATACCGAGACTATTCTGGAGAAAACGTTGTGGATAAACCTCTAACTATTGACGCTTGTGGAGTTTGCAATGGGACAATATGTCTTGTCAGAATGTGGTGTATAGTGGAAAGTAAGCATAGTATTTACAATGAACTGTTGTTCATAAGTCTCTAACTATTCATTTTTACAGTGTGGTTATACAAACAGTAAATCTTGACTATGGAGTTTGTAATTCCACTTCTATATTTATATCAACTCATTATTGCAGCTTAAATTTTCAGATTTGTAGACTTGTCAAGAGTTGATATAAATAAAGAAGTTTACTTATTATATCACAAACTCTGTGTTCAAATTTACTGTTTAATGTTCTAGGGGTTAGAACAAAATTATTTGATTTCTCAATGTGCTTGATAATGTGTATTCGACGAGCAGAACAGTCTTTATCAAAAAAATATTTTTATGGCTTCTAATATTTATCTATCATCAAAGTGTCTACCATAAAGAAGCCCCTCAGTGGCTCAGCGGTATGTCTACGGACTTAAACGCTAAAATCCGGGTTTCGATACCCGTGGTGGGCAGAGCACAGATAGCCCATTGTGTAGCTTTGTGCTTAAATCTAAACAACAAACAACAAATACCATAAAGAGAAACAATGGCTACCAACTGTTTATGACTGAATAAGAAAAAATCAATTTGATAACTTTGTAAAACTCAAAAATCATTATACTGTTCCTAATTGATCAATCCTTCAACATAATTATCATAAACCGTACCTTGCGAGAAAAACATAAATGCTAGTAGTATGAAAGAAATTATTCATGGAAAAGTAAATGACTATAGTCTTGTGTTTCGGCCTGATGAACTGTGTTTTATCGTTTTTTTTACAGTAGGATAAACATATGAAATACTTGACTTTACTTGTGTTCCAATAATGCATGTTTTTAAAGCTGTTGTAACGATGTAATAAAACAAAGACTATAATGCACTATATAGTATTTTAAATTGTCTTTAGAAGAATGATCTGAAAGTTGTTAATCATATCCATCTGATAATTTTTTTCATCTTCACCATGATGAATGAAAAACAATAACTTATAAATTTATCATGTTTATATTTTGACATTTATCCCTAAATATACCTAGCAACCTCAGTCATTCTTCATGACCAGTACATTCATTCTTAGCTCATTCCGTTTAAATCCTTTTTATATTTTTTAGCTAAAATCTGCCATCCAATTATATGGAACTCTTTAGAAAGGTGGTCTTCAATCAAATAAAATATTTTGTCGTGTCTGAGAGAAACTAGAAAATTGAAAAATCAAAATTGTTAACGTCTGTGTAAATTAAGAGAAAAAAACAGTGATTTTTATTATGCAATGAATTCAATATTTCAACATCTGCAATCTCATTATAAAATTTTCCATTATAAACAAAATTGATACGTTTGGTATTTATGATTCAAGAAGTTTGATAACAAGAGCTTTGTAAATATTTCCAGGTTTCGTTGAATCATGCAGGTGAGATTCAGACATCAATTTTATTTCAAAAGAAGAGAGTCAGTTATTTGAGAAAGATTAAGTGTTTGCTGTGATTATTCAACTTGGATTTGTGACAAAAGTTAGATCTACGGAAGCTGTGATTTTATTTCGTCAATCTCTACGATTCATCTGAATTACTGCTTATGCTGAGAGTCGGCGAATTTATTGAACTGTGAACTGTTCCTGAACTTCTTCATTTAAGCTTTGGAATTTCTTCGTGGGACCAAATTCACACCCTAGACTGGAATTTGAGACTTTCATTTTAGATCATGCATGGCTTGTTGAAATAGCTTGTACATAAAATTTAAGCCTTGATCTGATTGCACGACTTTTGGAATCCCGAACACGATAAAGAATTTGACAAGAGCCTTGACAATGTTGGAAGCAGTGATTTTTCTCAAAGGGATAGCCTGAGGGAAACGTGTAGAAGCACACATGATTGTCAAGAGGTATTCATTTCCTGCTTTGCTTTTTGGCATTGGGCCAACACAGTCGATAATGACCCTTGAGAACGGTTCTTCAAAGGCAGGAATAGGTTGCAGTGGTGCTTTTGGAATCCCCTGATTTGGTTTTCCAGTCATTTGGCAAGAATGGCATGTCTTACAAAAGTCAACAACATCTTGGCGCATATTTGGTCAATAGAAATGTCGTCGGATACCATCTAGGGTCTTTCTTACACCTAAGTGTCCCGACAATACATGGTCATGAGCAAGACTAAGAATATCATTCCGATAGCATTTTGAAATGACGATTTGGTGAATAACATTCCACTCTTCATCAGCAGCAACGTCAGGAGGTCTGTATTTTCTCATTAGCACACCTGACTTCTGGTAGTAACAAACAGGGACAGTTCCTATTTCATTTTCATCAACAGCCAGTTGTAGAAGAGAACGAGTTTCAGGATCATTGTCCTGTTCCTCAATAAGTTTGTTTCGATGAAGAGAGTCGAAAAATGTCTTAGAGTCATCAGTAGAACTTAAAGTTGAGTCAGAAATCTCATCGATGTGAGACTTTAACGTGTCAGATAAAGAGAAATCCTCTTTGGACTCTTGAGAACGTGTCTGAGAAAGAGTAACAGCACAGGCGGGAAAAACATCAGGAAACTCTTCAACGAGTTGCTCTGTACTGGGGCTAATAACAGGTGCTTCAACAACACGAACCTCTGGTACCACCTTACTACCAGCCAAATCATTCCCCAAAAGCATAGACACACCTTCAACAGGCAAAGAAGCTTTAATACCCACAGTCACTGGGCCTGAAACTAAGTACGAATGTAAATTTAATCTATGAAGAGGAATAGGAACGACGCCACCTTCTACACCAGAAATGAGCACATGGAAAAATGAATAATAGAAATGAAAATTTAAACACAACACGACATGTTGTCGTTTACAAAATATTTACACATATACATAACAGTTGTTATGCTCAAAGCAACACACAGGGCTATCTGTGCTCTGCCCACAACGAGTATTTAAACTTACTTTTAATAGGATAAGCCCACAGACGTACCATTGCACCACTGGGGACAAGTGTGAATAAATTGAGGAAAATTCTTCCATGAAGAAATTGTACTTTCTCAATGTTTAATATAGACATTCCTAGTAAATGAACGCCAGTTTCCTCAAGATCATGTTCAATGGAAAACTCATATGCATAGGTACACAAGTGTGAAGTCAGATGTTTTCACAACCATGTCGAAAATAAGTTTCATTATCTGCATGTAAAAAGGTTGACATGGGGCTATACGTTTAATATCAAGATTTCTTTTTGTAATGTAGCAGATTTTCTTCATGCGTTGGCTGTAGCATCTCATGAAACTGATACCATCACCTTCTCTGATACCAACTAATGTTCATCTTTCCTTTACAATATGGCTCGTCATGGTCAGATGGTTAGAGCACTTTTATCGAAACCTTATGGTCGCAGGGTCGAAACCCCGTCACACCAATCAATATGGTGATGACCAGCTGCCTTCACTCTAGTGTTACACTGCTAAATTAAGGAGAGCTAGCGCAGATATCCCTCTTGTAGCTTTTTGTGAAATTACAAACAAAATCCTTTGCTGCAAACTTGAACTTTAATTTACCCATCTCAAGAAAAATTTGCAGTGGGCAGAAAAGTTAAAAAATTACATTTCCAATATCATGGTGGGTAGTAATTTGTGTTACCATGGTCATAAGTACAGTGGTTTATTCTTATCTCAGTCTTTCAGGAACACCCATCATCGTGTAACTGATATTATTAATTATTATCCCTGATTGAAGCATTTTTTCAACATAGACGAGAATCAAAAACCAAACAAGTAACAAGTATAACTAGCTAAATAGACTGTTTTCATATTTTACCTATAAAAATAAGGATATTTTGTTTCATCTATTTTGTACTCTCGCTTTTGACAATATTTTCGGCCGTTATGTTAACAAACTTCACCTCTTCTGAGTAGTTTTTACAGTTTGTTTCATTGTTTTTCACCGTTGTTTAAAATATGTGTATCTTTTTAAAATTTACATTTTGGAGAATTCAGAGCTACTCAACGATCATTCTGCAGATTTTGGCACTAACAACAGAGGTCTCACGTGTATTAGGATGTTGTGTATGTGATTTTCTTTTTCGTTATGTAGGTGTGTTGTTTTCTCTTCCAATATTGTATGGAATGTCTGAAAGGGTTTCTAATTTGTAAAATAAAAGTTAATAGATATTGTGCGAAGCACAACAGCATAAAAAATATCCTACTGTTACGGGTTCTGGGGGCAAATCATCGGAAAATTAAAAAACAACAGGTGCTATGAGGTTCAATCTGGAAGCCATATTGCATGAAATAAAGCTGAAACAGTTGTATCGCTGTTACACAAAATCTACAAACATGAAAAGAAAAGTAAAAAAGTTCAAAACTTAAAAGTAGCAAAGCAGCTTTAGGCGTCCAATTGCAAAGTATCAACAGAAGCCATTACATACAAATATTTGAAGCTAAATAATGCTGATAGAATATAGAATATATAAGAAAAAGTTGCGCTATAGCCGTATCAGCATAATATTATTACATCACAGAAATAGTGGGTTTTGTCATATCCGTCCTCTGCGTAGATGCATGATTATAGATACTTACTTTTTGCAATGTATTATCGATATTTACTTTTTAAATTTATGTGGCTTGAGCTGTATAACACTTAAAAATTTAGTTATAAATCTCCTTTCGAATAAAGTTTCTTCAGCTATAAATATCTCTGTAGAGAAATTGCATTCTTTAATGGGCTAGAATTCATCACATATCAAGTGACAAATACAATTTTGTCTTTATTTCTCATAATTGCATTGATATTGCAGACACTAAAAAGCATATGTAAATCTTCCATATAACTTCTCACCAATGGAATAAGAATAACAAATTATTAGTAGTATATCTTAGCTCCAGAATTAAACCAATACATTTAATTACAGAAAGTTTGGGTATTCGGTTGTTTGATTTAATGCCTGCTTTAAACTTATGACTACAGCAGTGCAGCAAGACAACTAATAAACAACGATTTAAAAACTAGTTGAAATACTCCTTGACGATAAAAACATTAAAACCCAATAACTGAAGAAAAGTAAAATTTTTGCATGCATATTTTTCTTTAAAGCATACATCTAGCTATTACTTTGGAAATATCATTAAGCTTAGAAACAAATTTTGTTAATAATCACCAATCACGTGACTTCGTTAAATTTAGTTCCTTTCGTAATTTTTAATATAGAAATCAAAGTCCCAATGATATCACTACCATATAAAGAGAAATACATATTATAATATGGTAAACTAAAGTCGTCAGTTCTATTTTTGAATTTCTTTTTCGAATCTAAGGTTAGTAAAAAAAATAGATTAGTATATAAAATTATTTATACCTTAAGCATAAGGTAGGCATTATTTTATCAATTACCCAGTTTCTCTTCAACAGCTCTTAACTTTCTGTCTGTAAAATCTCTTCTACCCTTGCGTTTAAATTTAAATTTTCACAAAAAAATCATTAGGAAAAATCAGATAACAACAGTCAAATAACTTGATTATGGGTAAAAAATATTGTGTGTATTTTAAAATGTATGTTTCACGACCAAAATGTCGTAATACGGAGGACAACTCTTTGGTTGTGCAATTTTACTATTATAAAAGTTTCTTTGGTCTTGAGAAATCAAATAAATTAAACTGTAAAATATGTTTTAAAATCCTGCTTACGTGTTAACTCTTGTGATGAATGTGGAACAAAGTTTTCTAGGATTACCATTCAGAGAGATTGTGCTGAAACCTGTGAACAAGAAAACGCTTTGCTTACCTTTGGTGACCATGAAGTTTGTGTAAGGTAGGCTTAGTGCATTGTAATTATAAAAAAGATAATAACAAACAGCCTTTTACTGCAGTGTAACAACCAGTCTTGGAAAACTAATTACAAACAGATGGAATTTTACAAAGTAAAGTTATATTGAATAAGGAGTGGTATGAGAAGGTTAAAGCAGATACCGACTGTAATGCTTTTATTACTTGTTAAATTTGTGAACTTACATTGAATAATTTTTATCAAGTTGTCTCATTTAGCTTTTTAAATATCACTTTATAATCATTCATTAAAAGAAGAATTCACCTTAAAGTAACTGAAAACATGTTCTAAAATTCCAAAAGTCCTGTAACTTATAAACCTCCTTCTACATTTATGAACTCCTAAACCTTTACTCTTCTTTGGCTCAAAGGCTCGTTTCTGAATGCACTTTACACATCCAGCGATGGATGTATTTTTGGAGTGTAACTCATTCCTATTACTCGCTATTTGATTCAAGTCCAAACTAAGCCTTATGGCTATGGATGCTGTTGAACGGCAGCCTTATCTCTACTTAATATTTCAAAATTCCGGAAGCCTACATCGAAGTTCCAGGGTGTTCTAACCCAACTGTTTAGTCCATATAAATACAAGATGCTAAAGTTGAAATACCAATTACTTATATAATTTTATTAATTAATTGCTTTACAAAGGTTTGTTGACAGTCTCCTAATTGTTGTAAATTGTTTTTACCAAGCAGCGTTGTAAAGACGAAAGATATCCACAAAAGTATTAAAAACTATTCATCAGCGAGTAAAATCTACATCCATTACGAATTTGTAGTATACTGACAGTGTTGATGCATAATTAAACAAAAGCAAGCTATTTGAACAACATTAAGAAAACAAAACATTAAACTCAAGTACACGTTTTGAATTACTAGGACTAGAATTTTTAAGTAGAGAATATTCAACTAGAAACTTGAAATTTAAACTGATGAAACAGTAAAATAAAATTAGAAAATAATTAACAGGAAATATTTATTAAAAATTGGAAGTGTAAAATGTATAGAAAATACATTGGAATAAGTACAGTAAAGCAAACCATGTGTCTAAACATCTACGATGTCTTTAACTAAATGTACGAATATCACATACAACTGAAACTACAGTAAAAAGAAAACCAATTAACATGAAGAAGTTAATTAGAAACATCTTTATGTTTTGATAATGTAAAGCGTTAGTATTAACCGGATATTCTCATGGGTTTGGCAGATATTCATATTATATATATATATAAATATATTTTTTTATATATATGCATGTGTGTGTGTAGTTTACAGAAAAAAAACCAGATTATAACAATTGATATTTGTAGTTTTGGACTCATTTTTGTGTTCAACCTTTTAACATGACCAGATGTATATGGATTTCTAATGATATTATGTAGGAACAGTACTGGAATGTATCTTGCGGGTATATATTGTAGTGAAATTGCAATTTTTTCTTCAACAAATATAGATATTATTATAATTTTGAGAATTATTTTCGTGTGATTGAGAAATTAAAACAAAGAAAGAAAAACTTTTTCTACAGCCTATGTGAAAATTGAACCGTCTTTGGACAAATTGCTGTAGTATATTTATTAATCCATAAATATTGACGTCTGTATGGAAATTTAGAGTTAGCACGGACTCATTTATAATTTTTGAAAATATTTGATCTTTCATGTACTAAGTAAGAGAATTTTCAAAATTTCGTGAGTTGTTTGTTTTCAATTTCACACAAAGCAACTCCAGAGCTATCTCTGCTAACCGTTCGTCATTTAGCAGTTTTAAACTAGAGGGAAGGTAGCTAGTCATCACCACCTAACGATAGCTCTTGGGCTACTCTTTTACTAACGAATAGTGGGATTAATCGTCACATTATAACGCCCTCACAGCTGAAAGGGCGAGCATGTTTGGCAAGACGGGATGCGAACCCGCGACCCTCAGATTACTAGTCGCACGCCTCAACACGTTTGGCCATACCAGGCCTCATGTGAAAACGACATTACAAGATTTTCACATTTATTTTCGTGAGCTGATTTTTGTGTTTTTAACATTTCACTTCTTAATACACTAAAGTATCCTGCTACATTTTTGCATAATTTAGAATACTTTTATCATTAAGCTTCAGAAAAAGATATTATGCAATAACCTATAAAATATGAAAACTTTGTGCAGTTAAATTCAGAACAAAAATGGACATAAAACTTAAGGGCTAGGACTGCATCATCTCTTATGTTTTAGAGCCAGAACTTTATCCTGAATGAATAATTTAAGTAAAGAGAACATGGATTTTTAATATAATTAATATGATCACATAGTATATCATGACAAAATTATGTTGCAAAATAAATGAATATTTACAATTTTTAACAGCATAGAAATAAAGTTCGTCTTCATAATACCGTTAGATATAAGGTTTCAGAAAAATGTGTATGGACACTCTCTGAAAGCTTGTGTATTTTTGTACCATTTTTGGGCATATAGACATTTAATCTCATTTTCAACAATACTGAAAGATTATAGGAATAAAACTAAACAATTGAAACGGAAGAAAAGACTAAGATCTTCTGTAAATGTAATTCTACAAAAATGCATACTCTAACTCAAGAAAAGTTAGGACACTCTAACCCTTATATCTAGTGTTACCCTCGTTGGCTGAAATATCTGCAGTGAGACGCTTATTGTTGCCATCAACCAGTCTCTGACATCGGTCTGAAGAAAATTTGCCCAACTCCTCCAAGCAAAATTCTTTCAGAAGGGGTTTAAGGGCTTTCTTGCATGTACAGCCCGTTTCAAGTCACCCCACAGCATCTCAATGGGATTAAGATTTTGGCTTTGACTCAACCATTCCAGAACTCTCCATTTCTTAGTTTTCAGCCAGTCCTTGGTAGTTTTACTGGTAAGTTTTGGGTCATTGGGGTAATGGAAAATCCAGTTCCGATGAAGCTTTAATTTTCGTACATAGTAGAATTTCTGGTGGATTCAATGATTGTGAACTGTCCAGGTCCCTGTTCAGCAAAGCAGCCCCAAACCATGACACTTCCTCCTCCATGCTTCACAGTTCGTATGAGGTTCTTTTCCTGGAATGCTGTAGTTGGTTTACCCCAAACATGTCATTTGTTCTGGTGTCCAAATAATTCAATATTGGACTCACCTGTCCATCAAACAATATTTCAGAAGTCCTGATCTTTGTCTACATTCCCTTTGGCAAACTTTAGTCTCGCCTTGATGTATCTCTTAGAGAGCAAAGGTTTCCTCCTTGCATACTTCCCATGCAAGTTAAACTTGTGCAGTCTCTTTCTGCTTGTAGAGGCATGCAATTTCACATCAACAGTAGCCAAAGCCTGCTGTAGGTCCAGTGATAAAATTATGGGTGTTTGGAGACCTCTTTTAGCGTATTGCGGTCTGCTCTTGAGGTGAACTTGTTTGGACGACCAGACCTGGGCATGTAAGCAGTTGTTATGAAAGCCCTCCACTTGTTGACTATTTTCCGGACAGTGGAATGGCTGATTTCAAAATCTTTTGGGATCTTTTTAAATCCCTTACCAGATTCATAAACTGCTACAATTTTCTTTCTGAAGGCCTCAAACAGATCTTTTGCTCTTACCATGGTGCTCACTCTGACTTCAACAGTCAGGAGCACACCAAACTAAATGTCTGAAGTTTAAATAGGACAAACCTCACTCAAAATGCTGAGTAACGATTTTCTAGTCATGTGCACCTGGTGTGTTAGTTGAGTCATTTTAAGTGGGAATAAATGATGTGGGGTGTCCTAACTTTTCCTCAGTTAAAATATGCTTTTTTATCGAATTATATTTACAGAAAATTTTGAAAAGTCTTTTCTTCAGTTTCATTTGTTTAGTTGTATTCCTATAATCTCTCAATATTGTTAAAATTGAGATTAAATATCTCAATCTATATCTCCAAAAATACACAGTCTTTCATAGGATGTCCTTACTTTTTCACATGACTGTATATTCACTTCTGGCCAAAATTTTAATGCAAATGAACATTAAAAAATATCCAGTTTGTGTTATTAGACTTAACCACTTATTTGAGTAGAGCTTCGAAAGATGATAAAAAGAAAAGGGAAAATAAAAATAAAAATTATAAGGAAGAACTACGTTAAAAATAGCAAATAAAACTTCTGACAAATTATATAATTTCTTATTTTGATTCAAAAACAACTAAAACAAAAACTGGAAAGTTCCCAGGGTACAAGTTACAATGATATTTTTTCAATTGATGCAGCATATTTATTTAATTTGTTTTCTAGGAAAAAATTTAGATATCTTAACCTTGTGATAAACTTCCATCCAAGATATTATCCTAGAAGGTCTCCTCTGAACTCTTTCCAACCATTCAGTTTCTTTTTAAAGTTAAGGAACTCAAGACTGAACACAGCACTTCATAAATAGTATACCCAATAACTTACAAAGTAACATTATAACATCATGTCAAAAAATTTGTATGACAAGATTTACCCTAGTGGAACCATGTTTGCTATTCAATAGAATTCAATTTTTTTTATTAAATGTCTTTGCAAACATCTTTTGTTCTAATTTCTAGTTTTAAATAATTATTGTCCCACTGATGAAAGATTATTAGACCTATAAATACTTTCCAACTATTTAAAGCATTAAGCAAACAATAATAATAGCCAGTGGTTTACATGTCCTTTCATTTACCCAACTAAAAATCCTTGGGTAAATATTATCAAACAAAGACACTTCACCATTCTTTAAATTTTCCTATTTATTCTTAAAAACTCAGAAGTAGAGTGATCATACCGTTCAATCGTATTTGCACTAAACAACTATTTAGAATGAGCCTTTACTAATAAACAAGGAAGAAGAAAATACAATTCAATTATCTTGACATCACATAATTCTCAGATGTTAGCATTCCTACATCACCCTTCAAAGATCTTATTCCAATCCAAGTATCTTGCTCATCAACCATTAATTTACTTACAAGTACCCTTACTATATTTTTTTTTTACATTTTAAGCAACCTTTTCTCGTACAACTTTTTGTTTCATACTTATTTATTCTAATGTTTAATAATTTTTCTCCGGTTATTGCAGTGAATAGAACTTTCTATTATATAATAATGTTTAATATTGGAATATTTTAAACTACAACCTCATATTATTATTACTAAGAATATAAAAGGTAAAATAAGTTTAAATGTATTTAATAAGTTTCATAACTTATAGTTATGATTGTATTATTTATTATTATTATACTTCAGAGTTCAACAATCACAAGCATTATGTTTTTAGATCAATAAATAGAGTTGTTTTAAACTTTAATTTTAAGATTTTTGAGCATTAAGTTTCTGGTTACGAAAGATAATGAATTAAACCTTAGAATTAGATTAAATTGTTTATCAACATTCCAAATTTTTATATAGTACTATATACATGTAAAGTTACACAGCTGAAATAGTATTATGTGTAACGTATATAGTGACAGTGGTGTTTTAATTGGTTTCACGAAAATAATGCATCTTGAGTTTCATAGTATAGTTATTTATTAACTCGGCATGGTCAAATGTGTTAAGGCGTGCGAGTCTTAATCTGAGGGTCGCGGGTTCGCATCCCTTTCGCGCCAAACATGTTCGTCCTTTTAGCCGTGTGGGTGTTATAATGTGGCGGTCAATCCCACTATTCATTGGTAAAAGAGTAGCCCAATAGTTGGCGGTGGGTGGTGATGACTAGCTGCATTCCTTCTATTCTTACACTGCTAAATCAGGAACAGCTTGCACAGATAGCCCTCGAGTAGATTTATGCAAAATTTAAAAAACAAACAGTTATTTATTGATACTTCAACTTTTTATGTTTTCAGAACCAAAATAATGTTATGTATATAAATCTACATTAACCTTATAATATAAGATAATACAATTACATAAATGTATCGGTTAAGTTTGTATTCCAGATATTTTCAATTCAAATCTTCCAAACTTAAACAATAGCTTTATACATTCGCGAAGAAGTTATATAATATTATGACTTTGTCATTACAATTAACAATTAGAAACATCAACTGAGTGTTAAAATTACAAACATTTTTTTTATTCTAAAATATCATTGAATAAATTTTTAATTCTAAAATATCTAAGTTATTGCCTATAAGCATGCAATGTTTTCTTTTAACAATCATTGTTTTATTCTTTAAGTTAAAGAACAGATAAAGTGATAAAAGTGAAGATTAGCTGCATTTGAGGCAATGGTACTGAACATCCATTGTTCATGATCCATTACTAAAAAAATTGTGACAAACAATTTGTGACCTTAAGAAACCATATTTGAACTGGCAAAGGCAGCTCAAGAGTTGGAGGCGGATGTCGTTTATAAGTTGATTTTTTTTTTGGTAAAATCACTTTAAAACTAGGTATTACTGGTATAGCCTTTCACTAAACCTGCTCATCGAAACATGAGATTTGAAACATTCTTAGTCATAATATCCAAGTTTAGGAGCATTTGTTATAAACCTTTTAGTTCCAGAAGATACAGTAATTTGATAATCAGGGTTTGAAACATCAGTCAGAGTTTCCCTTCAAAATTCAGAAAATTAAAAGAGATGATTTCCAGAGCTAAAATATTCCATCTCATTATGTTTAAAACGAAGAACTTTCAGAATATGTTTGAAGTTAGAAAAAATAAATGTGTGAGGTTTTCAATTACGAAAACACCAGTTATTAGTTTCTTATTTTTTATTATCTTTGAGCTCTTGAGAACTGTGTAAATTTTCAAATCGGAAATTAAAAGTCCAAATTTCTTTACGTTGTAGTTTCATAGCAATACAACAGAACTATTTAATTCAAATAATTTAAGATGTTAAGTACACCGAAAGGTAACTAAACAATAGAAGCTGAACTTCATGAATTCCTAATTATATTTAAATTAGTTTCTAATTTAACAAGTACAAATATTATACAACCGGCTATATTGTTAAATAAATTGTTCAATATTTTACTTGATAAAATTAAAAATGTAAATGTTAACAATAAAATACACATTTTATGATAAAAAATTAATCAACCTCTTTCAAAATATCTGAAGAAATTATGAACAAATAAATAATATTAAAACATCACATTGATTGTACACCACAATTCCATTGAATTGTTTAACCTTTGTTTTGAATTCATTAGTAGAACAGTTCTGTTATCTTTTTATATAACTGGTGGAAAGAGAACGTAGATCCAGAAACGTGAAAGATATAATAAGGCTTTTATTTACAATAATTTAGCATTTTTCAGTTACTAGATTTTAAAACTAGTGATAGGAATTCTACCTTAGTATTATAAAAATAAATTTATTAAAAACAGCACAAAGCCAGTGTTACGTATTTTTTATGTTTTATGTTTTTCGTAGACTAAACGCAACAGAAAAACACAGATAACAGCTTGTATAATTTATTACACTTAACTGTTAACAAATATAACAGATATAACATAAATTATATAATAACAGTGACAGATATTAAGTTACAACATTCGAAATTAATTACAAAATAATACTAGTTTCAAACTTCAAAATTAATCACAATACAAAATGGTACGGGCCTGTATCTAATATAATGATCTAAAATGAAAGTCTCAAATTCCAGTCTAGGGTGTGAATTTGGTCCCACGAAGAAATTCCGTAGCTTAAATGAAGAAGTTCAGAAACAGTTCACGGTTCAATAAATTCGCCGACTCTCAGCACAAGCAGTAATTCAGATGAATCGTAGAGATTGACGAAATAAAATCACAGCTTCCGTAGATCTAACTTTAGTCACAAATTCAAGTTGAATAATCACAGCAAACACTTAATCTTTCTCAAATAACTGACTCTCTTCTTTTGAAATAAAACTAATGTCTGACTTCTTTTTCTCTCTCGCATCTTCGTCTGTTTATATATTGTAGGCCTAGACCCCTCGAATAACCGCGAAATATCTACAGATCTCCAGAGCAATCCGCGCATGTCCGTTCTTGCACGAGACTAAAAGTCTAGACACAAAGTCGCCAGCACTTCATTTACAAACATATGATTGGTCTACTTAATTCAAGAAAATTCTAAATGTTACCCTAAAAGAATAACAACATATTTTATTAGTTTAAACTTCGAAACAGTAATATAAATATGGAAACATAGATAATAGAAATGAAAATCCAAACACAACACGACATGTTGTCGTTTACAAAATATTTACACGACATTTACATAACACTCTCCCCCTTAAAAGTAAAAAAAAAGTGTGAGCTTGTGAAAACTTTTTTGTTTTACTTATTATACATAACATTGAACTAAGAAACAAATTTTAGTCAACCGTTAATTATAACGAAACACTGAACCACTTAATTACCGTGACAACGTATCCGCAATGACATTGTCCGATTAATGGACACATTGTATTGCTGCAAAATAATACTCCACCTGAGTAACCTTTGATATTTGTTTTTCATTTTGTTCACGAGCACGAGTGGATTATGGTTGGTGTAAACATTAACAATCCATGGTGAAGAACACAAATAAACATCAAAATATTGTAAGGCTAACAACAATGCAAGTGCTTCTTTCTCAATTGTTGAATAGTTTCTTTGGTGCTTATCAAGTTTTCTTGAAAAGTAACACACAGGGTGGTCAACACCATTTTGCTCTTGCAACAACACAGCACAAATACAAACGTCACTCGCATCTACAGCAAGCTTAAATAGTTTGTCAAAATCGGGAGCTTTGAGGATTGGAGCATTCATGAGCATGATCTTTATCCTTTCAAAGGCAGTCTGGCAATTTTGATTCCAGGAAAATTTTACATTCTTTTTTAGTAAGGCTGTTAAAGGTGCAGCCACATCAGAAAAATTTGGACAAAATTTCCTATAATATCTTGCCATGCCCAAGAATCACATAATACCTCTTTTATTCGTCGGCTCTGGATACTCCGCTATTGCCTTACCTTAGCTTGGATAGGCTTCACTTTACCCCGACCAATTTCATGGCCTAAGTACACAACTGTTGCTTTACCGAAATCGCTTTTTAACAGGTTAAAAGTCAACTAAGCCTCGGAACACCTCTCAAAGAATGCACGAATGTAACTTAAATGCTCAGACCAGTCACTGCTTACCACAAGTACATCATCAATGTAAGCATACACATTTTCTAATCCTGCGATGACATGATTCATCAACCTTTGAAATGTTGCACCAGAGTTTTTCATGCCAAATGGCATAACTTTGTATTGGAACAAACCATCGGGTGTTATAAAAGCTGAAATTTCTCTTGCTTGAGGAGTTAAAGGTACTTGCCAATAACCTTTGAGTAGGTCAAATTTGGTAAGATACTTTGAGTTACCTACATGGTCAATACAATCATCCATTCGAGGAATAGGATATGAATCAGTCTTGGTCACATCATTAACCCTTCTGAAATCTGTACAGAACCTAACTGAACCATCAGACTTTGGTACCAAGATACAAAGTGAACTCCAATTACTATTTGACAACTCAATGAAATCATTTTCATTGATTGTATTGTACCTCTGACCTGATTTTTGACGATTCCACAGGATTGGCCCGATATGGATGTTGTTTTATTGGTCGAGTGTTCTCAATAACAACATCATGTTCTATGACATTGGTTCTATTAGGAACATCAGAGAACAAATGAGCAAACTCTAAAATCAAACCTTTCAACTCTTGACTTTGTTGTTGGGTTAAATGATTGAGTTTTTCATCTAAGTTTGCTAATACGTGTGAGTTTTTGAGTTTAACATGAGTGTCTGGAATGCTATTTTTTATAATTTCAGGAGGAGAAGGTGGAGGATCAATATATTCATTCACACCACTTGTCACGTTCACAGAAACAGCATTCGACACGTTTGTTTTCTTTCGCACATAATAGGGTTTCAACATATTGATATGACAAAGCCGTTTGCTTTTCCTCCGATCAGGGGTAGTGATCACATAGTTTAGATCATTAATTTTCTTTTCAATTGAATAAGGTCCAAAATATTTAGCTTGAAGTGAAGAGCTTGATGTAGGCAACAAAACTAGTACTTGGTCACCAACATTAAAAGATCGCTTCCTGGCCCTTTTGTCATACCAGGTTTTCATCTCTTCCTGAGAAGACTTCAGGTTTCCCTGGCAACATTAAAAACATTGTGCAATCTGGTTTTGAAATCAGAGACATAATTCAACAAGCTAATTTGTGAGTTATTATCCTCCAACCATTTCTCCTTAACCAACTTCAATGGACCGCGAACTGAGTGACCATAAACCAACTCAAAAGGGCTAAATCCAGTAGACTCTTAAACAACCTCACGAACTGCAAACAACAACAAGGGAACACCCTCATCCCAGTCCTTTGAATGCTTGTGGCAGTAATTTCTAAGCATGGCTTTTAGAGTTTGGTGGAAACGTACAAGGATACCTTGTAACTCAGGATGGTATGCACTGGATGAAACTTGATGGATGTTTAATTCATGCATGGCTTGTTGAAATAGCTTGGACATAAAATTTGAGCCTTGATCTGATTGCACAACTTTTGGAATCCCGAACATGGTAAATAATTTAACAAGAGCATTAACAATGTTGGGAGCAGTGATTTTTCTCAAAGGGATTGCCTCAGGGAAACGTGTAGAAGCACACAAGATCGTCAAGAGGTATTCATTTTCTCCTTTGCTTTTTGGCATTGGGCCAAAACAGTCGATAATGACCGTTGAGAACGATTCTTCAAAGGCAGGAATAGGTTGCAGTGGTGCTTTTGGAATCCCCTGATTTGTTTTTTCAGTCATTTGGCAAGAATGGCATGTCTTACAAAAGTCAACAACATCTTGGCGCATCTTTGGTCAATAGAAATGTCGTCGGATACCATCTAGGGTCTTTCTTACACCTAAGCGTCCCGACAATACATGGTCATGAGCAAGACTAAGAATATCATTCCGATAGCATTTTGGAATGACGATTTGGTGAATAACATTCCACTCTTCATCAGCAGCAACGTCAGGAGGTCTCTATTTCCTCATTAGCACACCTGACTTCTGGTAGTAGCAAACAGGGACAGTTCCTATTTCATTTTCATCAACAGCCAGTTGTAGAAGAGAACGAGTTTCAGGATCATTGTCCTGTTCCTCAATAAGTTTGTTTCGATGAAGAGAGTCGAAAAATGTCTTAGAGTCATCAGTAGAACTTAAAGTTGAGTCAGAAATCTCATCGATGTGAGACTTTAACGTGTCAGATAAAGAGAAATCCTCTTTGGACTCCTGAGAACGAGTAACAGCACAGGTGGGAAAAACATCAGGAAACTCTTCAACGAGTTGCTCTGTACTGGGGCTAATAACAGGTGCTTCACAAAACGAACCTCTGGTACAACCTTACTACCAGCCAAATCATTCCCCAAAACCACAGACACACCTTCAACAGGCAATGAAGCTTTAATACCCACAGTCACTGGGCCTGAAACTAAGTCGGAATGTAAATCCATTCTATGAAGAGGAATAGAAGCGACGCCACCTTCTACACCAGAAATGAGCACACTGGCCCCAACGGATGACTTTTCAGAAAACGGAAGTACACTTTCCAAAATCAAACTCTGAAAAGCTCCAGTATCCTGCAGGATTTTAATTGGTTGTAGACGTGAATCGCCAACAAAAGAAACAAAACCTTCAGTCATGAAAGGCTTAAATTTGTCCTCAACAAGATTTTCAGGTACATCAATAATATTGGGCTTAGAATCCACAGTGGATTGGACAGGGTCAAAATCGTTGGGAACCAATGATGTATCCAACGAGGGCGAAATGAAACTATGGGGTGATGGCTTGTTTTTTACCTTATAGCACTCAGAAATCAGATGGCCAGGTTTCTTACAATAAGCACATGTTTTGGATGAGAATGACACGTTTTGGATAGATGACGAGCTTTGAGAATAAGATGGAGTCTTCGTTTGAGAATTAGAAGTTTGCTCTTATTTGTCTCTGTCGACATTTGCATAATATTTGAATGAGTCATTGGGTTTCTTTGCTGTGTGATTTGTTTTGCTTTTGTATGAGAAATCTTTGTGAGTCAAAGCATACTCGTCTGCCAAGACAGCAGCATCATGAATTTTGGAAGCTTTTTGTTCATCAATATAAGTTTTTAGCTCTACGGAAATACATCTTTTAAACTCTTCAACTAATATGAGTTCTCTGAGTTTTGTATAATCATCTTTAATTTCTTTGGAATCACACCACCTGTCGAACATAGTTTCTTTTTCACGAGCAAATTCGACATAAGTTTGGCTCTCAAACTTTTTGTAACCACGAAATTTTTGTCTGTATGCCTCTGGCACCAATTCATAAGCATTCAAAACGCATTTTTTGACGTGCTCGTAATCATAACTTTGCTCGGCCGTGAGTTTGGAAAATGCTTCCTGGACCTTACCCTTGAGAACACTGAAGTAATACTGTCAAATATTCGGTTGGCCATTTTAGCCTAAGGGCCAATTTTTCAAATTGCTGAAAATATTTATCTACAGCTTTTTCATTGAATGGAGGTACTAAACGAATTTGTCTGTAAGCATGAAAATTATCCAACCGCATTTGGACAACCTTTTCTTCTGTCTGTGACTTTCTCATACTGATTTCCTTATCAGCTTTAATGAGTTCTATTTGTATTTCGGCATCAAGGCGTTTGCTTTCTTGTTCTGCTTCAACACGTTTTTGTTCTGCCTCAATACGCTTTTGTTCTGCCTCAAGAATAAGGCGTTTGTTTACTTGTTCTGCTTCAATACGTTTTTGTTCTGCCTCAAGTCGTTTGGTTTCAATTTCTAAAGGAAATTTCATTTTCATTTCCATTTTTTTAATTCGAAATCTGGGTCAAAATGAATGACAGGCAATTGTTGTGCAACTTTTTGAGGTAAAACTTTTCGGCTGACCAAATGTTCAACAATAATTTGTTTAATATCTGCTTTCTTCATTGGTTGCTTCACTTCTAAATTAAAATGTTTACCAACATCAACCACTTCAGATTTTTTTAATTCACTGATTAATTCGAAAGAGGGATTCCGATTAAATTCGTTTATAAAATCTTCAAGTTGGAATGCCATTTTGAATATACAAGCTGTCTATCTGTATAGAATATAAATCTTATTTTAGAATAAAATTGTTTGTTCGATATCCCGGACGAGCTCCCAATTTTCTGTTACATATTTTTTACGTTTTATGTTTTTCGTAGACTAAACGCAACAGAAAAACACAGATAACAGCTTGTATAATTTATTACACTTAACTGTTAACAAATATAACAGATATAACATATATTATATAATAACAGTGACAGATATTAAGTTACAACATTCGAAATTAACTACAAAACAAAATAACACTAGTTTCAATCTTCAAAATTAATCACAATACAAAATGGTACTGGCCTGTATCTAATATAATGATCTAAAATGAATGTCTCAAATTCCAGTCTAGGGTGTGAATTTGGTCCCACGAAGAAATTCCGTAGCTTAAATGAAGAAGTTCAGAAACAGTTCACGGTTCAATAAATTCGCCGACTCTCAGCACAAGCAGTAATTCAGATGAATCGTAGAGATTGACGAAATAAAGTCACAGCTTCCGTAGATCTAACTTTAGTCACAAATCCAAGTTGAATAATCACAGCAAACACTTAATCTTTCTCAAATAACTGACTCTCTTCTTTTGAAATAAAACTAATGTCTGACTCCTTTTTTCTCTCTCGCATCTTCGTCTGTTTATATATTTTAGGCCTAGACCCCTCGAATAACCGCGAAATTTCTACAGGTCTCCAGAGCAATCCGCGCATGTCCGTTCTTGCACGAGACTAATAGTCTAGACACGAAGTCGCCAGCACTTCATTTACAAACATATGATTGGTCTACTTAATTCAAGAAAATTCTAAATGTTACCCTAATAGAATAACAACATATTTTATTAGTTTAAACTTCGAAACAGTAATATAAATATGCAAACATAGATAATAGAAATGAAAATCCAAACACAACACGACATGTTGTCGTTTACAAGATATTTACACGACATTTGCATAACAGCCTGATAGTTTTACCTTAGTTGTTAGATGTATAGATGATTTATTTAGTATAAATAATCCTAAAATAAATAATGTTATTAACATTATTTATCCAGTTGAAATATAAATTGAAAATTCTTTAATATCTAATATAGAATTATACTATTTAGATTTAGAAATTAAAGTCATTAATAAGGATAATAATCTAAATATATTTTTTTTATAAAAGAAAGAATTTTGCTTTTCCAGTTTATGGTTTACCCTCTTTTAATAGTAATATATCATAGCCATCTGTTTTAAACATTGTAACTTTGCAATAACGCACTTATTCAGATATTGTAAAACTTGTAATAAATTGCAATATTTTATCAGTAAATTTAAAATACTGATACAAAAAATTAAAAGTTAAGGGATTTAAGAAAAACAACTTTAAATAAAATTATTAAACTATTCCGTAACAAATATAAGAATGTATTAAATAAATATAAAGAAATAAAAATTAGAGAAATTTTACTAAACATTTCTAATTACTATTTATTTGTGAATAAGGTCATTTAATAACTTGGCACTACTTTATTCGGGTGTACATTTTGTCGCATATAAAGGCTAATTTAGAGAATGATAGTCGTAGTTGACTTAATAAATTAGTAGTTGATGGGTGCTATACTAGTTTACTTAGATAATTGGATGAGATTCTTCATACCAGTACCATTCGTTTATCTGCTTTTAATTATTCCCAATCTATCACAATTGAGGCTAGAATGCTACCTTTAAAGCTCAGTTATTAACTTATTTACCTAAAAATGATAGTACGTTGTTTTTATGTTTCAATTATTTATTTTTTTCAATTATTTTGAAAGCAGTAATCTTCCCACTCTGTCTGCAGGTAGTTAAGAGTGATACAGATGTTGGACGTCGTGGGCTAGAACACCCTCATCTCTTTCTCATGATTTCTATATCTATTGTTGCTCCTTTATTTTATTTCTTTATGTGAGACTAGCGAATGAAAGTTAAGATTAATAGATTGTTTATCCTCACCACAATGTGGGTACTACATTTTCAGTCACCTCTAAACCCTGGCGTATATTTGATATCTTACATAATATCTTGTTCCTGGGATATTTTTAACTGGTGTAGCGTTTAATTTATTTCTACCTTTATTTTTATTTCTGTTTGTTTTTAGATTATAAGAAACTAATATAACATCGTGTAACAGAAATTTTGTTCCTGGTTATTATTTGTTATTTCTTCTTTGCTTATGTTGTAAAAGTACACAAAATGGCCATTATTCACTTCAGTTTTTTTGCTTTTATGACCTGGATAATGAAATTTGAAAATTAACCTACCTTCTTTGTTGAAATGGGTAAATTTGCACATTTTCATTTACATAAGGTGTGAATAAGATAATAAATGAATCACGATCTACATTATTTATATTAAAGTTATACAAAATTGAACAAAAATGTTTAGAAGTGAGTAATTTTTCGAGATTTGCGAGTGTAACGTAAATCACTTTGAAGTATCAGCCCCCAGATATATACACGGTATTCGACTTTGTTAGATCAAGATCTCTGATCAAGTCATTGAGGTTTCAATGATTGGGGTAGTATGGATTTCTCAGACCAGCTGCACCTCTGATATTGTACTTTGGATCTTCAACGTCAACCTTCTCTTCTGATTTGCTGCTCTCTTTTGGGGACGGTTGCTTTCTATCTGGCGGAGTGAATACAGAGAGTTCATGGGAGTGTGGCGCTGAGGCGATGGATGATAAAAAGTAAGGTTACATGATAGCAGATGCAATTTTGCCAGTCAGCTTTACGTTTGAAAGGGTCCACCATGCAGAAGTACCAATAGCTTGAGTGGTCAGTTAGTTCACGCCAAATTATTGTAAAAGCAAACTTTGTGACTTTCTTTTCCTCTCTGTACCATCCTGCAAAAACGCAAAAAAATGTTATTTAGAAAAATAAATTTGTTTCATCCACAAATAATGTGTAAGAGGTTCATACAAAATATGTTATGTGATATTTTTCCTGTACTGTTGGAAATTAAAAAAAATACTTTTAAATTTTAAAAAATCTAAAATGTGAATAATATAAAATTGTGCTATTCAAGGAAACAAAAATTGTTCGTCTTCTTTCTTAGAATATTTTTGCAGTGCTCGCAGGTAAAATGAGGTGCCAAGGATTTGTTTTGATCCACGACAGACATGCCGAAATATACATTGTGGGCTCCACACGTTTTATCAGATACTGTCACAGAGTACTTTTTTTCTTGTTCTCATAAATTGGTTACAAACATAACAGAATGCGTCTGGAGAATGTTTGCAGCTTCTTTATGTCATTTCTGATAAAACAGAAAGGTCTTTGTGCTCACTTAAGTAGCTTGAACTAAACTGAAGTGGTGAATGGTGTGCCTTTGTATATATATACATATTTATTACTGTGTAAAGTTCCAGAGAATTCTAAAAAGTTCTTAAATTCTTGTAAGTCCTACAACATTCTATAACAAGTAAATTTCAAAATTTTATTACCTAGGTCACAAAAGCAAAGTTTGAAGAAGAAAATAAGTCTTTTTCTATTTACTTTAAGCATGAGCCATTTGGAAAGAACATTTTCTGCCCTGGAACAAAAAAGTAAAAATTTTGTTACACAGTGCAATTAGTCAGAGGTTTGGAGTTGCCATTTTCAAAGCAGCCCTTCCCTTTCATTTTATTTACTTAACTTATTCATATTAACTTTCTCTTATATATATACATCTGTTAATTTTCATATTTCAAAAGATTCCCTGTCATAATATTGAGAAATAGAAATATTTCAGTAAGCAATATTCACTCTTAGGAATACAACTATAATAATTGTTATAAAGATTGTTTATCTATTAAATTTCACACTTAGGAATATATCTTCTGGTAATGGAAAAAAATAACGAAGAAACCGCGTACGATTTTTCAATATCGTAAGAGAAAGTTCATCACCACAGACTGAGGCCTTCGTACATGACATTGTATGTGGTATTGTCTGCATGTCCATACGCCCCAAAGAAGCATATGAAAAAGCTCGCAATGGGGTATGTCAGAAAGGTGTTTTGTCAGTAACAAAATGTTCGGAAAAGTTTTACTTATATTCTGTTCACTGAGTGGCCTGGCATGGCCAAGCGCGTAAAGCGTGCGACTCGTAATCCCAGGGTCGCGGGTTCGCGCCCACGTTGCGCTAAACATGCTCGCCCTCCCAGCCGTGGGGGTGTATAATGTGACGGTCAATCCCACTATGCGTTAGTAAAAGAGTAGCCTAAGAGTTGGTGGTGGGTGGTGATGACTAGCTATCTCCCCTCTAGTCTTACACTGCTAAATTAGGGAGGGCTAGCACAAATAGCCCTCGAGTAGCTTTGTGCGAAATGCCAAAACAAACAAACAAACCAAATGTTCACTGAGACATTCACATTAAATTCGCTGGACCGAAGGCCAAACGACGCTTTCACTGGGATCTAGTTCAAACAATCAATGGTTGGGTGGTGTTCAGGCTGGTGTTTTAAACTATGATACGTTTATTCTAAACCAATTTAACGTATGAGATAAATATTTTATTAAATAAAGTGATGTTATTCTTCAGAGTTATCTGTGAATATCAAAATTACCAAGAGATGGCACTAATTTATATTGTTCATGTGTTTTTTGAAGGAATTATAAATTTAGATTTAAACAAGTTTTTCTTTGAATATCTTTGATATATAGTTTTTGTTTTTGTATTTTAGGAGAGGTGAGGAATAAACTATATAATTATGCAATGATTCTAGAAACAGCACAGACCAAATAAACGGGTACGTTTATTTCAACTAAAGATATTCTAAAACATGTCTGTCGTAATAAATATTACAACTAAATTTCATTGAACAAATTGATATACAGTAGAACCTCAACATTATGAGTTTCCTTTCCATTAAGACCCTATATTCTTTATAGTGACAAGCTCACAATATCGAAAATGAGCCAGACAAAGATGGATTAAATAATACTGACCATTCTAAATTTTCGAAGTTTTGTTTTCCTCCTCTCCAATTTTGTTAGGTGTTTATAGTACATCGGTGTTCGTACACTAAGCCATAACATGAAAGGCTGTCAACAGGAGACATGAGGTGGTTCATTACTTGTGTCCTTTTCGCCTTTTTATTGGTAACAAGGTTTTAAAGTACTTTATTGAGAGATTTAATTACTTAGCCTTTCACATTTATTTTTTGTGTTTATTTTAAGAATTGCCAACAAGGGGAATTAATCTGTGGGTCATGTTAATTCTTCATGCTGGAGAGCCAATATTTGTAGTTACGACATTATGTATAAGTATTTCAATCGTAATTATCGGTGGTAACATCTCAACAGCTCCAATATCCTCAATATAAACTACACGTTTCTGTAGTTAAGCTTTAGTTTCCCTCAGGTATGCTTTACATCCAGTTCATAATGGATTTCATAAATTTTTAAGTTGAAAAACGTTAAACGTTGAAGAGGACCTAGATAACTTTTAGTAAATGTAACTGTAATACAATTTTCGTATCTCTTAATATAAATAAATACATTTTATTTTATAACCACAGATTATGTACACATATATATGTATAGGTTTCTAAGTTTATCTTTAGTAGTTCACTTTAATGTGTGACTGTACAAATCTAGATAAATTACGGACAACCTTCTTGTTAATGACTGTCTTTAACTTATCTGAACATAAAGAATTAACTGTATTTTGAATTTACCGTTGATAAATCAGTTTATCTTTTAATTAAAATATGTACACTCCTCAAGTGTCAATAATAGTTATAATTTAATTTAACTTCTCTCAGTATATGCAAGTATTGCTCATTAAAAAATAAGAGAAGTTATAAGTAGAACATGCTCTACTCATTTTAAGCAGGTGTAAATCAATTATTGTTTCTTTTGTGTTTATAGATGTGTTTTCTTATTTCACTTATCTTATGTTTAGATGGAGATAGTTCCACTCAAGTATGATAATTGTACGAATATTTCAAAAAAAGAGATTATTAGTTATATTTGAATATAGTAGATTATTGTAGCTCCCGTTAAGTTTTATCAAGTGTATGAATTTTTAACTACAAGTTCAGGATCATACTGTGAAAAAGTACTTAAGTTAAGTTTACCTACAATAAGTTTGGATAAAAGAGAATCTGATATTCACAAATATTAACACAAAAGTCGAAACAAAGTTTTAGAACCTTTACATACAACTATATGTGACTGAAATTTAGTGTGCAGACACTTAGCATACAGTAATTAAAGAAAATATTAGAAACGGTTAAATATATACTTGATAACAGAATAATGCAAGTCTAAGACAAAATTATAATGTAACTTGGCCCTCACTATCTCACTGTAGAAAGTAGCTGTTGTTTAACTACAATAAATGTGTGAATATCTAAATTACAAATTTAATATTGTGCCTTAAGAAGCTCTTCAAAATAAGTTTAACTTCAATAAGGCTACACGTGTGGAATAAAAATAATATAGTACTAATACATATAAAAAATATATTGGCTTCAAATACAAACTCGAGTAATTAGATAAGGGAATGAGTTCAGAATTTTACATGTGTTACAAAAATGAAAATAAACAATAGAATGACATTTGTGGATTTGATAAAAAGATGACGGAATAGTTTGTTTTTTTTTATAATAGGTGCGAACAATGTGTCGGTAAAGTTACAGGTAATGATGTAGACTTATGTGGGATCTGTGGTGGGAGGAACGAATGTGTTAGTTGTGATGGGAACCCCTTTAGTGAGTTTAGCTTAGACAAATGTGGAAAGTCCTTGAAAAATGGAGACCCACAGCGAAACTGTAAGTATTTACTATAACGCTCACGAATGTTTGTGTTGTTACAAACTAAGTATTCTTGCCAAAGCCATATCACTTGGTTTACTAGCACGTACATGCAAGAATCAGCCATACGATGATTTTATAGAAACGTTTGGTATCGGTATATTTTCATTTACGTTTTGTTTGCAGTGAGTGTAGGATAGATCAGTTCTTCATTAAATGAAACGATAATAAAGTCAAAATACGTTGCAACGACATTGGACCACACAGCAGAAATAAGGGCACCGAAAAGTTGGGAATTTTATATTGGAAACTTGAAATGTGATGCAAAGTGCATGCAAGAAGCAGGAGCAATGTACTCGATTTTGATTTCATTAAAATAACTTAAGAATATTTTTATTTTCCTTCTACATTGCTAATTTTACAATCATGTTGATGTTATGGTAAAAATTGATGATTAATATAATTGATTTAACAAAAACAGCTCAGGATATTTAAATATATTTTCAAGCAAGCTGAAATCATACACCTTTTTAACATTGTGGTTGGAAGATAATTGCATAGAAAACAACTCGAGAAAAAGTAAATAGAATTTTAGAACTAAGAAAACACGAAGTAATACTGTCCAATATTCGGTAGGCCATTTTAGCCTGAGGGCCAATTTTTCAAATTGCTGAAAATATGTATCTACGGCTTTTTCATTGAATGGAGGTACTAAACGAATCTGTTTGGAAGCATCAAAATTATCCAACTGCATTCGGACAACCTTTTCTTCCGTCTGTGCCTTTCTCATACTGATTTCTTTATCAGCTTTAATGCGTTCTATTTGTATTTCGGCATCAAGAACAAGGCGTTTGTTTTCTTGTTCTGCCTCAATACGTTTATTTTCTTGTTCTGCTTCAAGTCGTTTGCTTTCAATTTCTAAACGAAATTTCATTTCCATTTCCATTTTTTTAATTCGAAATCTGGGTCAAAATGAGCGACAGGCAATTGTTGTGCAACTTTTTGAGGTAAAACTTTTCGGCTGACCAAATGTTCAACAATAATTTGTTTAATATCTGCTTTCTTCATTGATTGCTTCACTTCTAAATTAAAATGTTTACCAACATCAAGTAATTCAGATTTTTTTAATTCACTGATTAATTCGAAAGAGGGATTCCGATTAAATTCGTTTATAAAATCTTCAAGTTCGAAAGCCATTTTAAATATACAAGCTGTCTATCTGTATAGAATATAAATCTTATTTTATAATAAAATCAAATTGTTTGTTCGATATCCCGGACGAGCCCCCAATTTTCTGTTACGTATTTTTTAGATGTTATAAGTTCTTCGTAGATTAAACGCAACACAAAAACGCAGATAACAGCTTGTATAATTTATTACACTAACCTATTAACAAATATAACAGATATAACATAAACTATATAATAATAGTGACAGATATTAAGTTATAACATTCGAAATTAATTACAAATCAAAATAATATTAGTTTCAAACTTCAAAATAAATCACAACACAAAACGGTACTGGCCTGTATCTAATACAATAAATTAAAATGAAAGTCTCAAATTCCAGTCTAGGGTGTGAATTTGGTCCCACGAAGAGATTCCGAAGCAGTTCACAGTTCAATGAAATCGCCGTCTCTCAGCACAAGCCGTAATTCAGAAGTATTGTAGAGATTGACGAAATAAAATCACGGCTTCCGTAGATCTAATTTCAATCACAAATCCAAGTTGAATATTCACAGCAAACACTTAATATTTCTCAAATAACTAACTTTCTTCTTTTGAAATGAAACTGGTGTTTGAATCTCACTCTTTGTCTTCGAATAAAACTAATGACTGAATCTCTCTCCCTCGAATAAAACTGATGATTTATTACTCTCTCATGTCACCGTCTTTTTTATACCGATAGGCCTATTTCTCGAACAATCTCGACATTTCCATACAACTCCAGAGCTATACACGCATATCCGTTCTTGCACGAGACTACACATCTAGACAGGAAGTCACCAGCACTCATTTACAAACATGTGATTGGTCTACTTAATTCGAGAAAGTTCTAAAACGTTACCCTAAATAAATAACACATTTTAGTTTAAACTTCGAAACAATAATATCAATATGGAAAAATGAATAATACAAATGAAAATTCAAACACAATACGACAGACATGTTGTCGTTTACAAAATATTTATACATATACATAACACGGATTCATAAAAATATAGCCTACTGGATAGTTTTTGTTTGTTTATTATTAAGCGCAATGCTACACAACGGACGTTTTTATTATGCCTACTACGGGCATCAAAACCCAGAGTTTAGCGCATTTACCCCTCATATTTCAGGATGAGCCATAGGGGCAAAAAAATGATTAGCTTAGTCGAACTGTGAAAGTGAGGATTCTTAATTCACGATCCAAAGTTGCTAAACGTAATCCCTGCTTTTCATTTGGTCGTTGCACAATAAGAGCGACCATCAACTCTCAATATTCGATCAAACAAAAGTAGCTCAAGAAGTAGCTGTGGGTGCTTTTGATTAAACGCCTTTATATTAACAGTCAGTTCTAAATTAAGGATGGCCATGCAGAGGTAACCCTTAATATGTTCTGTGTCTATGCTCGAAATGTGAAACAGACCAACTGCTTTTGTGAAATTAGATTAAATAGATAAAGGAATGAAAAAAAGATTGATATTAGATGCTTGACTGACTGTAATATCTTTTTCACATACGAGAAGATATGTTGTTTGTTCTTTAATTTCCCTGAAAGCTACATGAAATTCATCTGGTCTAGCAGTCCCCAGCTGATAAGTGATAGAATTGAAGAAAGACAGATAGTTAATTAACACCAGTTACTGCTCGCTAACTTTGGGCTACTCTTTGACAACAAAAATTTGAATTCATCGTCACATTATAACACATCAAAGGCTTCGAAATCGCTATCTTAATAAAGCTCACCGTAGGAATATCTTTCAAACAAATGCTTTTGGAAACGATAAAATTACTTCTTGAGGTCCTTGTAGTTGCTTTGACTTTTTATAATTAAGATTATTTCCTCCGTCGTTTTCATGATTTACGATACGTATGTTGTTATGGTTTTTTAGGCGTATTTATTTTCAATGTTTGAAATGTATGACGTGCATATGATAGCTCTTTTTTGATGAAAAACACCACATCTTTCTTTAAAACTTTTAAGTTTAATAATTACGAGACTTTTGGTGGTCTTTAAATTTTCAAAAATATATTTGATTTCATTGATTGCCTGTTATTATTGAAGTTTATCTTTCAACGTCTTCTGTTTGATAACTAGATACATCTTCTTTCTCTCCGTGTGACTATTAAAACGTGTCTTGGTCGATGGTATTTGGGTATTTTGCCCTGGAGGGTCAGGTTCACTTTGACCTCTTCCTCCTTCCTGAACATATTTTCCCTAATTGTTCGTTTGTTAGGTCCTTTTCAGGGCAATGTCCATTTATAGCCTCTTATTCACAGTAGTCAAGCTTGCTGGTGGCAATTTATCTAATTTTTTTTATCTTATTATTATTTTAAAATACATAAATATGTAAACTATAAATACAAGATTTAAAGTTCATATACATACATATTTTACTTTAATTTATTTTTCTATATGTTTAATATCTATGTTAATTGGGGAGAGGTATTTAGGATTTTCTTCATCATGTATAAGGTACCTATCTAGTTCGCATAACAAATCATTTTTCATCCAATTTTTGTTAAAATACCTAATTGTAATATTTAGGAGTCTATCTGATATGGTTGGTATGTTCGAGTAATTGTGTATGAATTTAGATGATGTTGCTCTCGGAACTCTGTATGCTGTTGTCAGAAGTGTGTTTTGTATTTTTTGTAGTTTGGTTTTGATTGTTTCATTACATACAGTTACCCATGCTGGAGCTGCATAGTCTATTACTGGTCTAATATAAGTTTTGTATATTTTCAAAATGTTATCTGTAGATGCTCCACTGTGTTTACCAGTTAGACTCCTAACATAGTTTGTTCTTCGCCAAATTTTATTTTTAATTTCGTTGACATGATTGATCCAAGTTAATTTTGAATCATAAGTCAGACCTAAAAAT
The DNA here is from genome assembly GCA_011833715.1 of Carcinoscorpius rotundicauda. Classification (NCBI taxonomy): domain Eukaryota; kingdom Metazoa; phylum Arthropoda; class Merostomata; order Xiphosura; family Limulidae; genus Carcinoscorpius; species Carcinoscorpius rotundicauda. The sequence continues at coordinate 68,741,957 of CM022401.1, read as the reverse complement.
TTCGCTGATTGGGCAATCTGAAGCAGCGTGCCATTCATATATATTTCTAACTGTTGTTTTCTGTGTTTTGGCGATTTCGAAAAGAGAACGAGCTGAGTTTTTGCTGTGTTTATTTTAATTCTATATTTTTCACAGTATTCACTAATTCTATTTAATTGTGGTTGTATGTTTCTAGCTGCTATCGTGGGTGTTGCAGCACTTTTCCAGATTGCCACATCATCTGCGAACTGTGATGAGAATCCATGATTTGGATCCTTCAATGGCATATTGTTAACATACATGATGAAGAGTATAGGGCTAACCACCCCTCCCTGTGGGACACCAGCTAGTGGAGTAAAGTATTCGGAAAAGTTCCTTCTACGTTTACTCTACATTTTCTGTTTTCCAGAAAGTTAGATAACCAGCGAATAATTCCTCGCGGTAGTTCCATTTCATTCATTCGGAACCTTAGACCATCATGCCAAACGGTGTCGAATGCTTTCTCGATATCGAGGAAACAAGCGACTGTACATTCTTTTGTGTTGAAACTATCTTTAATGGTTTCGGTTAATCTTATTAAATGGTCTGTCGTTTTTCTAAATTTTCTAAATCCATTCTGTTCTTCTGGTAATTTTGATGTTACCTCCAAGAATGTGGAGAGTCTATTACTTATTATTCTTTCGAGAATTTTGCCTACACAGCTGGTCAGACTCATTGGTCGGTAGCTATTTGGTTTATTCGCTGGTTTTCTTTCCTTATGGAACATTAAAATATTTGCTAGCTTCCAAGAAACTGGGATATATCCTGAGGATAGCGATAAGTTAAATAGAGAATTTAGGTGGTCAAACAATTTCGGAGTGCCGTTTTTTAGGAGAATAGCTTGTATTTCGTCTTCTCCTGGCGCTTTGTTTTTGGTGTTTTTTATTGCTTCTAGTATTTCATGTAGGGATATTTCCTTTGTTAGTAATGTGCTTTCAAAATCAGTGTTAGAACTTGTATTTGTATCAGTTATGTTTACTGGAAATATTAGTTCATATTGATGTTTATTGTTTTCTATGTGATTAGTGACTTTATTGTAAAAGTTTGTATTCATTTCTGGATCTGTGTGAGTTTTAAATGTATTTTGGAGTTGATCTTTGAAAGCTTCGGCTATTTCTTTATTTGTACGTGCAATGGTGTTATTATGTTCAAGTGGAGGATATTTCTTTGTGTTTGTGTTTTCACTTGTGAATCTTTTAAGATGTGACCAGAATTTTTTCGGGTCAGTTATGTCGTTTAGTTTATTACAGTAATTGTCCCATTTATTTTGTTTTTGTTGTTTTATTTGAGTTCTGATGTGATTTCTAATGTTGTTTATTTGTGTTTTAGTTTCTCTGTTTCTTGTAATCATATACTGTCTTCTTAGTTGTCTGCGCTTTTTTATTAGGTTGATTATTTCTGTGGTGGGTTTCCATGTGTTGATTGTTGGTTTGTGGTGTTGTTTTGGTATTGTTACCTTGGCTGCTTTTTGAAGGCAATCCGTGATTGTTTGACAATAGTTGTCCATTTCGACGTGCGTTTTAACTTCTTTAATAATTTCATTAGGTAATAGATTATCTAATTCTTGTTTATAGCATTGCCAATTTGCCTTACAGTAATTAAATTTTTCTTTCCTATATGTTATATTTTTATAGGGGGTGAGATCGAAGACGCAAAAAATTGGGAGTTGATCACTATCTACATCTTTTCCCACTTGACATTTTACTAATTTCTGGCTTAAATTATATGTACACATACACAGATCTAGTATGTCACTAGAGTTAGTGGAATAGGATGTATGTGTTGGGGTAGTATCGTTCAATAGAGCTATATTATTATCATCAATAAATTTTATTAATTTTCTACCATTTGAATTAGAACTTCGACATCCAAATGAAACATTTTTACTATTTAAATCTCCTATGACTATGGTGTTTTGATTGTGGGAAAAGATGTTATTTAGTAAAGTTGTATCTAATTGTTTATTGGGTGAGCAGTAAATTCCTGCTACGGTTATTTTAGTTTTATTTGATTGGAGGATATCTACAGTAACATGTTCATTGTTACTGTTTAATTCTATTTCTTCTACAGATAAATCTACTTTATGAAGCAGCATAATGCCTCTGTTTTCATCATTTTTATTTTTCCTGTCTTTTCTAATTATTGAGTAATAAGGTATTTTAAATCTATTATTATTATATGTTAAAGTTTCACTTATTATTATAATCTGGGGGTTTAATTCTTCTATTAGGTCTTCGATCTCATGTTTCTTGGAAGCTATTGCACCTTGGATGTTGATATACACTACTGTGAACATTGAGCTGTGAGCATGTAACCTGTTAGTGTAGTTATTATATATGGTATATGAGGTGTGACGTGTTTTATGGTAATTGTGATCAGTAGTTCTATAAAATTAGTTGTCTGATTTGGTTTGGTGTATTCTGTTATAAACTCTGTTATTACATTTTTAAACACTGTTGAAAACAGGCTTGTTTTATCTGTTGTGTTACTATTGGTTTCTTGTATGGTTGTGTTGTTTTCTTTTGGTTTTTTTGTTAATGTGTTCTTGTTCTGTGTATTAGTCTTCTGTACTTGTTGTTTATGTGGTTCTTTTCCTTTTAACATTTCTGCATATGTGGTTTTTGCTGTTTTATTATGTTCTGTTGATGTGCTTGTTTCAGGTTGGCTGCTTGTTTTCGGTTGATTCTGTTCTGTTGGTGTTCTGATCTGAAAAATGCGTTGCTTTATTTGTTTATATTTCTCGCATCCTTTATAATTTGCTCTGTGGGTTTGACCACAGTTACAACATTTAGGCGTTTCTTTTTCTTTTTTGCATTGGTTAATATGGTGTTCCCCGCCACATCCGCAACACCTCGGTGATGCTAAGCAGGCTGCTGAAACATGTCCATATCTTTGGCAGTTGTAACACTGTGTTACAACAATTGCCAGTGTTTTCAATTGCTCAACTTGGTATTTTTGATACCAGAGCAATATTCCATTGTTAATCAAATTTTGAGTGTTGTAACTGTCGTCTATGTCTATTTTTATGAGATTGGTAGGTGTTTGTGTTTTTTTTTAAATTATTCTTTCTATTTTGTTGTGTGGTATGTTCTGTTCGTGTAGTGCTTGTTTAATTAGATCCAGGTCAATCGTTTGATGAACCCCTCTTACCACTATTGATTTTGGTTGCGGCTTACTTCCCGGAAGGTGGATTTTGATATTTCCTGGTTTAAAGGCATCTGTTGGCCATTTAAAACGTGTCTGCTTTGCTACTTTCATGTCATTTAAAATAGGGCGTGTGTGAGCAATGCTTTTCACATAATTTAATGTTACTATAAGCTTTCTGGGTAGACCCAACTCCATTTTTACAGCGGCATTTCTCCGTAGTCACACCGTTAGAAACCGAGTTTTGATTACCGTGGTGGACGGAGCAAAAATGGACGATTCTATAGTTTTGTGATTAATTTCAAAGAAACAAATCTATTTGTTAAAGACATGTGGAGTGCGTAAGAAAGTAGAGTGGTAATTATATTCGCCTATGATTTCGAATTTGCAATGACCAATAAAGAGGAATGTAAAAAAAAATATTAGCACTCTAGTGTTCTTTTTTGTAACTGAAATTTGATTTTTTTAAATAATGTTTGTTTATGTTTAATCGCATTTATATAACCTAATGGTGTATAATACGCTATTTTACCAGGTTTTTCCACTATCGAATTACAAACATATTCAATGATCTCAACCTCTTCAAGAAAGATTACCATTATTGTTAAATCTCCCGAAGATGTATACAACATGACATTAAAGTGTGAAGTATTTGAAAAGGAAAATAATTCTTACGTGAGTAAAATTCTTTAACAGCAATGAATTTGTTCAACTGGTGTAGTGCAGTGTTTTGTGTTGCTGGATTTCTACTTCATGCTACAAAGTTCTTCATTACTTTTAGTCATAAGATATATTGTGACAAGAAAGCGAGATAAAAACAGAAGGTGCATATTTCGATATTATACATCAGATGATGTTGATATTTGAAGCTTAAAGCGATGTTTTAACATTGTAATATTTCTATTTCCTAATTATTATTAAAACCATTATTACACAATGTCTTACTCAATAACTTTCGATTTGTTTAATTCAAAAATCACGTGCAGATTATGGTATCAGAGGCAATGCTCACTTAAAAACAATTAACAATCTAGTTCTATAATTAGTTTATTCGTGATTACATAAGTTGTTCGGAGTTTTTAGGTTAAATCCAATTTACTTGGACAAATATTATTCAGGTTTACGAGCTACTTTGAGAAACGACAATAATATATATTGTAAAAGTAAATCGTATCACATGCGGCTAAAAGTTTTGTTTTGAATGTAGGATCTTGAAACCTAGACACACGTAAGAAGATTTAACTTACTATTTTCTTGTGAGTCTAGGTATTCACATTTTGCGTGGAAGCTAGGTATATTTCATTAAGTTTCTAATATCATTAAAACATTAGTGTAAAGGGTTTCACATATTATGTTTTCCAACAGACGTCATGTAATGTTATTACCATATGACGACTGTAAGCGACATTAACTATTAAATTTTTGTTATTGATATTTTAAACAAAGCGAAAGGTGTCGAGTGTGTGAAACTTCCGCAACGTGTTTCTTTCACCATTGCATTTTAGTATTAAGCTGCAAGGGTCAGTGATTGTAAAAGGAACTGAAATTTCAATTTATAATAGAGAAACAGAACTGTAGCAGCTCTCACCTTATTCCCTATTATTCATAATTTCCATTCTTAAAAAACAAACAACGGTGGAACGAATCCTAATTCCACTGTTAACAACCAGACAGTGGTGAGAGAACTCGCATACATAGTAGCTATGGAAGTTTGTAGAAATTATCATAGCTGCAAAACTAATTAAGGGGAACTTTGCAGCTTGATCATGGTGTAGGGGTTCTATAAATAGGCTCTTGGTTCAGAATAATTCTCTACATTAATAGTATATGTACGTAATATTTAAAAATTCTCACTTATAGAAACATTATTTGATACCTTATGATGTTTCCACGTCTTATGAACTCAACTTTTTTTTTCCTTGGGAAGATTGAACTGTAATTGTCCAGATTGAAATTCTTAATAATACGTGAGAGGTCATGCTGAACAGCTATTTTCAATCGTGACTTTTGCTGCAGAATACCAAGTTCATGCTCTCTTTAACTAACTTTTTTAACCAACCAATGATATTTTACTATTATTAAAAACCATAACATTCCAGTATCTAACCAACGATCCCTTATTTTCAAATTTCTCTCTACCTAACCCACGGATGCTTTTGAACTAAGTCACACAACCCAACTGTTCTCAGTGAGTCAGAAAGACGCATCCCCAACAGAAAGAGAAAAAAAACAGTTTATTAATTTACTGAGGTCTATCACCGGGTTAAACATTGAAAATATGTTTATTTGCGCTTCCAGTTGTCCACAGTGGTTCAGGACCATAAACCAAAGAATATTCAGAAAAGAGATATATCAGTATTACCTTTAAAAATGAGATTTTGTTTTGTTCACAAAGAAAATACGATATTACATTAATGATAATATAATGTGTATTGAGCTCTTGAAAAGATAGATTTCTTTTTTTTTATTGTTTTACTTGTATATTTATATATATTTAATTAAAGAATTAATATGTTTATTTCAGATTGAATATATTTCTATGAAGATGTATACTTCTTACCAACATGATTCCGGTGCCTTGATGTTCAAATACAGAAAAGAGAATACGGTGAAAGACCACTTGATAGATTATATATTCTTTTTGGTTTTCTGCGAAGTGTCCACAAATTTAACACCAGGAATTCATCGGCTCACTGCTCAGAAGCTTTACATATGGGATTTGGAAATGTTTGCGATTAAAAAAAATCACACCATCTACAATAAACATCGAAGAAAATGTGAAGGTAAATACAATTAACTTGTAAACTGTAACTTAAAAAATAAAGTATATTCACTAAGACATGTTTTAATGTAACTAGATGTTTTACTTCCAGAATAATCTGGGATAAAACAGGCAAACTAATCAGTAGGATAAAAAAAATGGCCATTATATTATATGGATGTTAACCACTTGGTGTATTTAAAAGTTGCAATCTGATTCTCCGATATGTAACGATAATAGTAGTGAAGAAAACGATGGTTTTCAGTAAGTAAAAAATACATACAATCGTTGTCACATAAACAGTAGTATAAAAGAAAATAAAAAAATATGGTAAAGCTGAAACTAAATACTTTCATGATTGAACACAAGTTAATAAATGTTATTATTACAAATAATTTCTTCTCTGTTATACAATATACTATATAAAATATTTGGACAGCAGCCCGTGCTGCTAATAATTGGATTTTTAAGAGAAGCACTTGTTTTTTCTTGCTGCTTAGGGTTTGTGTGGTTTATTCAGTTTTTTTTCAATAAATTGAAATAAAAAACTGCAGAAAGAACGAAATGTGTTTAATTGTTTGCAGAAAATGTTGACGAATAACAAAGGTTTTAAGCGCGTCATGTATCGACAAGTATGTGAGACTACTCTATTAAAACAAAAGTAGAAACAATGTCTTGTTAATTGAATTGTTTAATTATCATAATCGTTTCATCTCCGTCACAAATTAAAATTTCCACAGTTGGTTTAATCTTAATAGATACTTAATAACTTCGATGGTTCAAAGGTAAATCCAAAAACTTATAATATCGGATTTACGTAGCTTCGTGCTTCACAATAAATAAACAAACTAATATGTATATACTCTTCAAAAAAAGAAACGCAAAAGGGATATTTTTGTTTTAAAGAAAAATATGTGTAATAACGTTACAAATTCAGAGTATGTGATGTTACACAAGTTAAGGCACTGATTGTCAAACCAAAATAACAATAAAAGTTTTGCACATTGAAAACGGAGGAAAACATCGGATTTTTCGCCAAAACGCATTCTTATCCAATAAATTTGTTTGAGAAATCTGCATGTTTTGTAAGTGCAATATGTGCAAAATCCCTATAAAAATGACGGGTTCTCGGTTTCCATAGCTCAGTGTTAAGCCACCGACACGCAATACAGTTACGCCAAGACTGAATGAAGCACAATGCAACAACATCATTGGTCGATCGAAGCAGGCGAATCTCGATCAGATGTTGCCAGAGCTATGAATGTCCACTCAAGCACCATCACAAGGCTATGGAATCGTCACCAACAACATGGATCAACTCTTGACCGTCCACGATCTGGCAGGCCTCGAGTGATCACGCCCGCACAAGATCGGTACATCCGGTTACGTCACCTTCGGGATATGACCACCACTGCAACGTCTACTGCCTCAATCATACCAGGGCTGCGTAGAATTTCCGATCAGACCGTACGCAACCGTCGACGAGATTCTTAGGCCCCATGTGCAACCCATCATGGTGATCGTCAACGACGTTTCTCAACATGACAACGCCCGTCCTCCCACAGCCCGACTCACCACTGTCTTCTTGACACACCACAACATCAACGTTATTTCCTGGCCTACCAGATCACCAGACTTAAAACCCATCGAACATCTTTGGGACGAGTTGGACCGACGTCTGCGACGGCGACAACCTCAACCTCAGATTCTACCTCAGCTTTCAGCAGCTTTGCAAGCTGAGTGGACGGCCATTCCATAGGATATGATTTGTCATCTTATCGCTTCCATGGGCAGGAGATGCCAAGCAGTTATTGATGCTCGCGAGGGGCATGCTCGTTATTGACGTTGAGTGACGTTAAACTTCAACTAGTGAGCGTGGACATCGCCTTTGCAAATTTTGGAAGTTCAGCAGTAAATGTGCAAAGTTTCACACATGTCATACAAAACTACCGAGAATAAAGTTGTTAACAATTTCTCTCATATTTTGCCTTTTGGATTTCTTTTTTTTTGAAGAGTACATACATGCAATTTATTTCATTTAGTGATATGTAGAGCATTTTAATAAAAACAGAGTATGAACGCTTATATTATAAATAATTATGTTGCAAATTATGTAACATTATATTTTAACAATAAAATAATAGGCTATAAGAAAATGTAATAGGTCATCGTGCAATATGTAACAAAGTGACTTAGTAGGGAATTTCTTAAGTTGGGAATTATTGGTCTCATAGAAGAATTTCTGTTTTATTATTATTTTATGTCATTTGTTTCTTATTTATTAAATACGAAATAAATATCCTATGAAAGATTTATCGTTAATTATTATTTTCTACTGTTCTAGGTGACAGTGGAAGTGCAGAATAAGACAACGTCAGGATTATGGTGTTTTTATGGCACTTCTAAAGAGATGAGTATACTTTCCAAGGCGATTATTTTGGGGCCGTATTCAGTTCAGTGTGACATTTTTGCCACCACAACATGTAATTATATCAGTTTGTGATAATTCCTGAATCGAAGATTGTAAATAATTAAACACTTATATCAGTGTAAGACTATTTGTTTCAATTTCCTCTTAATTCTATATTTTATTATCATGATAAAAATAGTTTGTGTAAATAGTTATTCGATGAAGAATATTTTCAGCGAAACGTTTTTATGTATAAAAAGTAAACCTGTGATGAAAGAATTGTTACTGTCCGTATATCAAAGTTGTTTTAATGAATATTTTTTTGCTTATAAACAAATACGTTCCGCATATAAATAATATATATGTATTAATTATATATAATTTTGTATTTTATAATAGTTTAATGTTCATAAAAAACACAAGTAAGCTACCTGATTTTTAGCCGAGAGTGCCAGAATGTGTTTTGAGATACAGACATGTGACAATTAAGTTTCGACCTTACATAAAAAACGAAACAAATATTTTTCAGACAAATACATCAAATCAAATGTATCTTACAATGTTCTAGCTTAGTGAGTGTGATAAATCGAAAAAATAACAACGAAAAATTCAATTTTTGTTTCTTACCAGTAAAGAGAAAGAGAAAATATAATAGAAAATATCTTCACGATACTGATGCGACTAGAAAATGTATTCAATTTAGAATTTATCTTCTAAGAACAGTCGTGTGTATACCTAAAAATGGTAAAACTGGCTCAATAATATGGAGAACCTGATTTACATCTGGATAACAACACGTAAACATATGTTACTGTTTCTAAATGCAGAAAAAATAAATATTGCGTTCACCTGTTACATCTGTCTGAGAAAGATCACATTATCAAATTTCGCTTGTGAACAATTTAGACCTTTCCAAAGGGGTCAAACTTTGTCAAATATTGATGATCGATAAGAAGTCTCACTGTGTGAGGAATAGTAATACTTTCAGTGAATGAATTTTTCTGTGATTACATTATTAAGGAGTTGGGTAAGTATTCGAGAAAGACGAAAAAAGGTGAATGAATAACATCACAGTTAATGTTACAGCAACCGGAGATTGTAGGTTAAAGACTGTTTCAGTTACAAATCTCTACAAAACTACACAAGGTCTGTCTTTGCACAGCAATCACTCATTTTGAATTCATAAACAAAAAGGAAGGATTACATCATTTACATTTATAGCTAACTTTTCGCCTACTCTTGTGTGACCAAATAGTAGGATATCACTTTCAATTTGGCTTTTTGTAATGGATCACAAACCATGAAATATCAGATTAAAACACTGGGAACACTAACCACTAGACAATACTTGGCCTTTATAAAGGAGCTACAGGGTTACAAACCAAGAATGTTTGAGCTTTTTGTTATATATATCGAAGTTAGCCGCTGTTTTTACAAAGAATAAGAAACTAGCGTTAGAACAACTAGTTCTTACACTTTATTATTAAAGGATCCAATCAATCTGCACTGGGTTTTTATGCTTTAATTTGCCCAAATAAAGTTCCTAAATTGACATCCGCAAATAGTGGAGAGGATATGTGGAAAGCTTCTTCAGAAGTGTAACATGCGGTTCGTCTCCCCATCTTCAGAAGAGTATTATTACCATAAAAAGTTTTCTATCCTGAACAAGAGCCTTATCAAGGTTATCACATGGAGTAGATCAATACCATAAGAAAAGAAACAATTGGTAAACTTTAATTTAGTTAATGGTAAACGATAACAATAAATAATATTCTGTAATACATACTTCGACACTCTAAAGTCTAAACAAAGATAACTTAAAACTTTACAAGATTACACTATAACTGCGTCCTAAGTGAACAAATTCTTTAGTCACCTTTCCAAGATTACAATTATTTATTTCGTTAAAATAAATTTATAGGCGAGTGTTTGATAGCATTTGAATCATCTGATATTTATTGATTTAATAAATATGTAAAGTTAGCTTTAAAAGTATTTCAATAAATGCGTTTCAAACGTGAAACTATTTGTTTGATATAGCCCAAAATTGATATTAGACTCTCTAAAGTGATTATACGCTAACTTACAAACTAAAAATACTTTTTATTAACGTCTATTACTGATAACGAATGGTAAATTATTTTTTGTTTCATTATCTTAACATTTTGTCTCATGAAATTAATACCAAATACTTCCTTCAAATATGCTTTTTTGTAATTTTTTTAATATTACATCAAAAAACATAAATCATTGATGAATATTAAGTTCATAAATTGTTCAAATATGGCACTTGCAGTAGTACATCTTAGGAAGATAATAAGAAATTGTTGTAATCTTTACATTGAATAGATGGAAAAAAGACTGTGTTGTATTTGTCGTTCTGTTATACCAAGTCCCACTGAGTTTTGTTCATATATTATCACATAGAGTGTCATGATGCAACAGAATTGAATACCCATATTACTAAATATTTTAAAAATACGTGATTGAAAGATTACTAAATATTTTAAAAATACGCGATTGAAAGCAATTAACAGTGTGAAATACCATTAGACAAAAATACTGTACTATTTCATATTCTGAATAATATATTTTCACTAGGTTGGGCATATTGTTCTGAATTTCTGAGTACATATCTTTTATTTTATATATCACATATTTTATTTTACTTTTTCTATTATTTTTATTTCAAAATTACTGGCGTGTGAACAGCAGCGATTTTCATCTTCCACAAGAATGGGGACCTGCACTCACAATCTCTAAATTTATCAAAGGTCAAACAACTTACAAATTTATGGTAACAGATAATTAAAATTCTAGGTATTTATAACAAGTATGATAAGTCACATTCGGATGAAAATCAGACTAGAACTTGTTGTTTAAAGTGCTCTAGATGTATTAAATTTTAGTATCAATCTATTTTAATGTTTAATATAGCTGTGTCTAGGCATTATAGCACACCGCAATCTTCATCCAAATAACCATTTATACATAGAAACCTTTACTGACAGTATCTCAACCTGACTGTACGTAGTTTTAAGTATACATAAATCGTTCTGATAGTAAACTGCAGGGATATCTACAAAAAGCGTGACCGATGGTCTATAAAGGTTTCACCTGGAGGTGGAAAGTAACATTAAAAATCCACGGTAATGAGACTGTTTGTAACTAATAAATCTTTGTACAATAGCTCAAGAAGTAGAAATGGTGATAACGTTTATAAATAAGTTATGTTCGTTCTTTCTTATCAGTATGATAACCTTTAATAGCTCTAGATATACTACACAGTACATGATCACATTTTTCAATTCAAAAGGCAGTTTAATTTACCTCAAAAGTTAACTTTCCACGATAGAATTAATAAAATTGAATCTGAGCATTTTTACTACTGTAAATTGTTGTTGTTTTTTTTACAGTACAAGGCATTTAGGAGTCATTAATCAAAGGCTCATGTTTGCATTTCGTTACATGCTACATATCTCGTAAGTGCAATTGGAGTGCTAGTCAACATCTATCGTTATGTATTGTTAAAGGATAACATTAAATAAAAACCGTTATTGATATTTCATTCAAATTACGCATTAGCAAGAGAAACGTTTGATCAAATCGTTCCATCCATACAAAGCACATGTCTGCTTTAGTACATGAAGACAGTAGATGGCAATGTAAGAGAATTTAGCAAGAAACTTTCGATGTTATGATATAGAAATGATTATAAATTTCTACTAATATCAACCATTCTTTCATCAATTTAAGGTACAAAATCAATGGACAGCTCAATTGTGTCTATTTTGGGACTGTCAAATTTCTTTTTTGTGCATGTTAATCTATATTTTCATTATTTTGATGTTAAGATTGCATCTATTATATGTTGAATCATCAGTCTAAAGTTGTGAAGGTGGATTTTAATATGTAATAAAAAATAAATTTAGCCACATACATGATACACTACTCCAATTGCACTATTTAAAGTGTAAGATTTATTAGACTTTAAAGTCACAAACGTGTTCAGACAACAAGTGATATGAAATGAAATACGTATGATATTTCGCAAGAGCTGAAAAGCAGTTTCAAATCTACTTTCCTTCTCTTGTCAGTAGCCAGAAACTAGATAGTATATTACCAATGAATATATTCTAAAAGTTCAAAGATTCGTTGTTTCACATAAAAAAGACACGAGTGTCATGATATTCACTTCTCTGAAGTCCACAAATAACCTAAAAAATTCCTTCTCGTCTATTTAAATATTTTAGAGAAAAATCTAATTTGGACCGTTTCATTTACATTTAAGTGTTATAAATTTTAAGAAAATCGCATGTGTATATTAAATTATTAATATATTAATAAGCTAATTATGAGAAATTCTATTAGAAATAAAGACCAAGTCATCTGCAAAACCTGCTATTTCTCGATTAAAACTGCTTTCACAGGAGTTATTTAAATATATTTAAAATATTAATAGCCCTAATATTGATGTTTGAGGTTTTCTAGTGGTTAAATTCGTTCCATCACTTGTATTATATATTAAACTTGTTGTTTTCTGTTTGAGATGTATATGATATAAAATAATTTAAACCTGGTTCTTTTTTCAGTAAACGTTCTTTCGTGTCAAAAAGTTTTTATGCAGAAAAGTTTTTTTTAATTTCGCCCAAAGCTACTCCAGGGCTATCTGCGCTATTCGTCCCTAATTTAGTAGTGTAAGACTAGAGGGACGGAGCTCGTCATCACCACCCAATGCCAACACTTGGGCTATTCTTTTACTAATGAATAGTGGTTTGACCGTAACATTATAACGCCCCCAAGGCTGGAAGGTGAGCATGTTTGGCGCAACTCGCTGATGACGAGTCTAAAGCCTTGTCACGCTTGGCCATGCCGGGCCTATACAAAAAGAGCACATGTTCTTGTCAACTTCAACTGATTGATTTAATTTATTACCCACGGCAGTTGGTGCATCTTCTGTATTCCTATTTTCAAGATACCACATTGGCAAGTTGAAAAAAAAGGTAGAACAAAGATTTGAATTATCTCTTCTTAAAATATTCTCACGAATCTTTGATACATCTGCTAATAAAGAAAACTTTCTGTTATTATTTAAATATTTATTTCTCCTTTAAATTTTCACAACGGGAATTTTAAAAATATCTGGGAAAAATATTTTTGCCATTGGCATACAGGCCCAGCATGACCAAGTGGTTCAGGTACTCGACTCAATTTATAATACAAACCAAGTCATCTACAAAACTTTCTTTCACACATGTGGGAGCATTATAAAGTATGGACAATCCCACTATTCTTTGGTAAAAGAGTAGCCAAAGAGTTGGATGTGGATGATGATTACTAGTTGTCTTACCTCCAGTTTTAAACTGCTAAATAAGAGGCGGCTGGCGCAGATAGTCCTCGTGTAGCTCTTGGATTGTTAATATCCAATCTTAAAATTATCATTCATTATAAGCCTCAGTTGAAATATGTAGTTTTTGAAACTACGTTTTGTTATACAAAACATTAAGCAAAACCCAACATTGTTTTTAGAATGTATGAATATCTAGTAAAGAATCGCAACTATTAAGCTACCTGATCACGAAACACCAAAATCCAATGTATTATATTGTTTGTGACTTTCTTAAACATTTATAAATTTTGTCTTATAATGAAATTTTCTACAACATATTGTCCCGTTTTCTGTGATCCAAATTGGTCTGATGTCTAGTTAACTGTTTTGTCGTCACACAAATACTTTCTGTGGTGATAGGAAAGAGTAGAACGGTGAACAAGCAAGCTATATGCTTCTTTAGTGAATGAATACCAAGCGAATAACAAGTTTTACGACTCATGAAACGTAGTACAAAAACAATTATTATAAGTATAAAGTTTCGAAAAATTATTTTTAGAAACAACTACGTGTCTTTTGCACAAAAGAACATTATTCAATATTCAACAGTGTCTTTATTACATATATATATACATATACATTTTGACATTGTGTTGAGGTTTACTGATAAAGAACAGTGTACGTTCAAAATATTTTTTAGGCCTGTGTTAGTTTGTTTTTGGTACTCGTTGAAATCAATTTTATAAAAATAAGCTTTTTGGTGCCTAAACTATATATTTTGTTTCAAATTTCCACTTGATTTTGACATTTGCATTTCTTATATATTTCCTTTTACTTCTATATACAACTTCACTTTCGTGATCAAAAAAGGCACTGTGTTCCTGTCAAAGTGGTTGGTGCTAAGAATGTTCCTTTTTTTGCATTTGATGATAATACCATCCGTGGTGTGCAATTGGATCCAGCTAGAGATTTTCATGTCAACTTTTTGATTGATCCGATAATACCTCATGTGACAATAAGTTGCACAAAAAATTAGGTAAGAAATGAAAAAAACAACTTTTTGGAAAAGTGAGTGAAATTAGAAAAACAAACTTTATTTTTAAGCTGCATATTAATTACCAATTAATATGCAGGTGTGTTTTTCATTATAAAACTACATCATGCTACCAAACGGAAACGAACCCCTTATTTTAGCGTTTTAAGTTAATAATCTTATCACTGTCCTACCTGAGGAACTACTTTGTCATCTGGTTTACGTTGCCCACAACCTTTTGAATGCCTGAAGTTGTAATGTTACATTTTAGATATGTTCAGTGTATATGTCTAACTTTAAATTTTATCTTAGACAAAATCATATCCTTAACTAGTTTGTTATGTTGTATAGCTAGTACATTTAATACCTTTTATAAAAAAGTAGTTAAAATAATCAAGTAGTTCTGAAAGTGAATTTGCCATATTCATTAACATCATTGTGTGTTTTGTGATGGTTAAATCTAACAACACAATAGTGCTTCATGACATGTGATGTAGGTGCTGTAAGTTTGAAAGTTATCCTTGGTTTGAGGGGTAGGAGAGAAAAATAAATATGTAGACTGAAATCTCAGTCATAATGACTAGAGACAAAACTTTTCAGGTAACTATAAACATAGATGGAAAGTATCGTTATGAGGAATGGTGCATAATTGAGTAATTTTATTCTAGCTTTTGTAAGTAAAAATTTAGATTTCATCTACCTAGCTATACTCACTGCCAGATTAATGTTTAGTTTCTTCTAAGTAATTAATGTTCTCTAATCGGAAGCTAATGTTAATCAAAATGTTCAAATATATTAAAAATTAAATTTATCAAACATGATACTTTCTTATCCTTACCTAATCTCAGTAATTAAAGCTGTTTTTCTGTCATTGCAAATTGGTGAATGAGGAATGTTTTGTGATTTTATTGTTTTCATGAAACCTCAAACAGCAGTAATTCTTTTATTAAAACACTTAGTTCCTCTGATAACCAACTATGTTAAAATACAATGTTATGTTTTATCTTTACACGTACACAAATGACAGTTACGGGTGGTGTTCAGTCTCAAATGTAACAGATTTTGAAAAAGTTCACTCTAAGCCTAACTAAAGATCATAGTCTAAAAGATATTCATCGGCTACACTTTCTTCGATATGAATTTCTGTTTGAAACACATTATAACTATTATGGATAATTCCAAGGGTCCAGTGCAGTAATATTTGTGGAATACGAAAAATTCAATCAAATAACTATAAATAAAACAAGTTTCCTCAAACAAAACATATATATATATATATATATATATGATTTGTACAGTGATAATAATCACATGATTGTAAATTTGGAAAATACTCAGCGCAAAGTATGCTATAAACAATCTGGGACAAATTGAAATCTGTTTGCTGTCCAACAGAAGTACAGAAACACAACTAGGATTTGTAAAACATATACAATGCATCTAATAATACCAATTTGTCAAGAATTAAAAATCATATTTATACGAGAAGAGGAATGATATATATAAACCATATAGCCAAATTAGTGAAACAGTAAGACTGTCATTTAAATAATTGTTTAACTAGTACCTTTTAGAACACATAATTGAATCTAAACAATTAATGATGTAATAACTTGTTGAGACACCCAATTATCAACTCATAATCTGATTTAACTTCTGTCTGTCATCATGAAGGCCTAGCAATGAGCCCTTTGGTTTCACTTGCGCTTCATCGTCCTCTGGTGTTTTACGTAACATTTATGTAACCCTGAGAAGTTGAAATAATTTTCATATTACGTAATAGTTATGTAACTCTTAGGTGTCATTCTTTGATTTAGTCTCACTTAGCGACCCCCACTGAGATCGTGTCCATTGGATGCAAGGCATTCTGGACAACTAATAATGTTGAAAAGATGTTTGTTTGTTTTTGAATTTTGCACAAAGCTACTCGAGGGCTATCTGTGCTAGCCATCCCTAATTTAGCAGTGTAATACAAGAGGGAAGGCAGCTAGTCATTACCAACCACCGCCAACTCTTGGGCTACTCTTTTACCAACGAAAAGTGGGATTGACAGTTAAATTATAACGTCCCCACGGCTGAAATGGCGTTAAATGTTTGGCGCGACGGGGATACGAACCCGCGACTCCTGGATTACGACCCGCACGCCATAATATGCTTGGCCATGCCGGGCCAAAGTTAAAAAAAATACATTATCCAAGTAAGAAGCAAGACAATCATAATAATTTCGAATAAAAGCCACAAATAATAAGAACATTTAAATTTGGTAACATTTTAAAATAAAACCATTAGAGGAAGACCGCGCTGTAGTTTAACAACTATCACTTTCTCTTGTATTTATTTCAGTTATTAAAATATTTTGCTCAAAAACAATTTTAATCAACTTATGTGTGTGTGCTTAAAATAGAAATTATTATTCTGTGCAATTTTAGACGACAATCGCATTTTGTTCCGTTTTGAGACATTTATTTATCGTGAAGCTGGAAAATAACTTTATGTTCTTAAACTTTTTAAAAAGTCTCTTAGGAAGAACCACTTTCCTGTAAGATCCCTTCCTGAAATTAACCCAAAATTTCTAAAATATGTAATGAAGAACTAAGGTGGCTACCACAAATACATTACGTTCACTATAACAAACGTCATAACCATTCGATGATGTTATTTTTTATTAAACACAAAGCAACACAAAAAGCTATTTGTAATTTACTCACGATGGGTATCTAAACCCGGTTTGTAGCAGCATAACTTCCAAGACATACTGATGTGCCACAGGGGATCTCGACATTCGAATACGTTTTTTAAAAATACAAAAAATCCAACAATTCCAACTGCATTTTCTTTGTGTGACATTCATGGCTACAATAATGTTATTTTATTGAGATAATTCTCTTATAATTTCTTTAGTTGGATTCACCCTAACGACTCTGAAATTTTGGTGTAGATACCTTTGTATTTGCCCCCAGTGGCTCAGCGGTATGTCTGCGGACTTACACGCTAAAATTCGGGTTTCGATACCCGTGGTGGCCAGAGCACAGATAGCCCATTGTGTAGCTTTGTGTTTAATTAAAAAAAAACAATAATAACCTTTGTATTTTGTGGGTTTGTTTGTTTGTTTATTTGTTTTGAATTCAGCACAAAGCTACACAATGGGCTATCTGTGCTCTTCCCACCACGGGTATCGAAACCCGGATTTTAGCGTGTAAGTTCGCAGACATACCGCTGAGCCACTGGGGGGCTGTTTTGTGGGTTTAACAACAATAAACTCTTGTCTGAAATATGTTTGTTTTTTATTATATGTTTTTCTTAAAAGTTGCTGTTGCTTTAAATGTCCAATACAAATTTAAATTTTTCATCGGTATCCATAATTTCAAAATGATAGACTAAAGGCAAAATAATCTGTCAATGTCACACAGCGTCAATTTTCGTGCTGCTTTGTTTAAAAGTATATTTGGATAGTTAATGAAAAAAGGTTCATTTTTCTCAGTAATATTGTCTATGGTACATAGTGTTCTACAGAATAAAGTTCTGGAATCTCTATAAATCGCTTTCAATTCAGTTAATTATTTTCTGTTCTAGCAATTAAATACAAATTTAGTATTTATATTAATAAGTAATTAACCTAGCCAGACAAGTTTCTTTCGTAAATAACTGTCAATTCAACAATAAATATTACAATAAGCAATGAAATTATTCTAGGTGTCAGATAATTCTCAGCTTAATTATTGTAAGACGAACACAAGCCGCTAAAAAAAAACTACATGAAAAACATGGATTTGTATAAAGCTCAATGATAACATGTTTGTTCTGTAACATATCATAATTTGTCTCCGATTTATTATATTTAATATGTTAACGTATTGCTATTTTAAATAACAGAACATATGCGATTGAACTCAATAGTTAATTAGTTAAAATGTATCGAATTTACGATATTTAGCAACACGATGAATGTGCACGATTTTCTTTTCTAAACAAATATTTTTTTCACATACCAACAAAAAATACACTTTATAATAATGGTGATTAATCATAGTTATCACAAATGATGGTTTATGTACAAGTTTTATAAACTTACAAACAGTACAGATTATCATATCGTATTTTATCAACGATTCACGATGAGCAAATGAAATCTATGTTTATTGTTGCATCCCGCTTGGCCTAGCATGGCCGAGCGTGTAAGGCGTGCGACTCGTAATCCGACGGTCGCGGGTTCGCGCCCGCGTCGCGCTAAACATGCTCGCCCTCCCAGCTGTGGGGGTGTATAATGTGAGAGTCAATCCCACTATTCGTTGGTAAAAGAGTAGCCCAAGAGGTGGCAGCGGATGGTGATGACTAGCTGCCTTCTTTCTAGTCTTACACTGCTAAATTAGGGACGGCTAGCACAGATAGCCCTCGAGTAGCTTTGTGCGAAATTCCCAAAACAAGCATCTCGCTCAAGCTACCTAAATGATCAGGCTTACATCGCTGACTTTATCCAGCGAAAATATTTAGAGTCTTTGTATTAATGATAAAGTCCGAAGGTAATTCACTGAATTTGAACGATTTGTGGTGTTCGAAATTTATAAACGTTCATGATCTAATTCTGTAGTTTTCCGATTCATGGGCGTTATTCACAATTATAGATTCCTATGCCTATAGTACACAAACTCTAGCTGTCCAATAATAACAATACTTTGTCACTCGGCGCGTTAGTTTGTGTTTGCCAGTCACACAAGACCAAAACCCTAACCAAAGTAGGCTTGTCACAGAACTGTTACTCATTAGTATCATAGACACATCTAGTACATTGTTGATTCTTATGTGCAAAGACATTCAATAAATTTGAAGAACAAACAGGACTTCCACAACACCCAGTCAAGAGTATATGTCACATGCTGAAAAGAAAACTATACAGAAACAAATGTGGACACTAAAATAAATTTACTTCCTAGATTCGTTAGAACTCGGAGATCTAATAGTCGATCCTTTAAAAATGTTCTTTTCATACTTGCTGAGTGTCATCAGAACTTTAAGTTGACTGCCCTTTCTTTTTCACTCAAACTTGTATGTACGTTTTAGTTCTCTCTTTTGATAACTATTAAAAAAATTCAAATTATTTCACCAGTAAAGCCGCTCAAAGTGAAATATATATAACTACTAATCAAGACATGAGAATATTAAAAAAATATTTACACTGTAGAACAGAATTTTAAAAAAATCTGACAGAAATATGATAGAAATATTCCACAAAAAACCTAAATTTATCTTTAAAGAACGCAAGCAGTAATAAACAAAAACCCTAAAAGGAACCTTATTTCAGCTACCTCTAACCTAAACTCGAAAATTTATGTTGGAGACTGATAGATTGTGGTGATGAAAAATTAAATTAATATACAAATAATTTCTTTCTGTACTTCATACGGGAACTTCTAAGCACAATTACAAATTATACATAGTTTTAAAGTTTTAACTAGAAAGCAATTAAAACGATGTTCATCATTTGTCATTCAAAATTAGGTTCAACTTTAAATGATTATATATATGAGCACAGCGAAATGAATAAGAAAATATGTTTAGGATAAGAGCTTTCTTTTATAAATATTCTCAGCATGAAGAAACTGTAGCTTTAGTTTTATACAAAGGTAATTTCTAGTGAAATGTATAACAAACATATTGCAGTAAAATAAGAAAATGGACAACATTCACACATTACTCATACTGTAACGAAACACGTTAAAAATTCAGTTATAACAGTTTTCGTGGTTTTCCCAATTTTGTTTTAATATGTTCATTTGTTTACGTCTATCACATGAGTTGATCTTTCACTTGATAAGTTACTTCTTATATGTTCAGTCGTACAGCTTCTTAAGTTTAATTAGGTTTTGTACCCTCTTCGGTGCTTCAGCGTTTATAATGCTAAAATGTGGTTTCGAAGAACATAATTTTCTACTATGTAGCTTTATGCTTAAAACAATCAAACTCTGGGATTACTCTAATCTTATTTGAAGCGTGTTCCTGTTTCCTCAAAAAATCACTTACTGCATCTACATTACGTGAGAATTTGTAAACATTATTTGGACAAGCTTAAACTGATGTACTATAATGTGCTATAATAAATAATTGTATGGTGAATTTTATCTACTTAAAATTTAGTTTTCAAGAAGCAAATTATGATCTTACGGGATTAAAAACTGATTTGTTATATGTAATTAAGTAATTCACATAATGATGATTTATTTTATTAATTAATAATGTTTTCTACAATGTATTATTCAAAGTGTGACATGATGTTATATCCGTTTAATTATACACTTTTTCCTTCATTAACTGAAGTAAGTGATGTTCATTCGCAACGATATGAACAATTTATCTAACGTTCCGTTTAGAACGAGTTTGTTTGTGTTTCAACACAATCACATCAAAAACAGCTGGTGTTCATTGGTGAAATATCTGACGAAGAGAATTATATTAGCTTCATGTTAATCTGTATTAAATGCAAATTTCAATTTAATCATACATAACTAAATGAAACATCGTTTTATTTTTCTTTAGGATTTAAATGCGTCAATATCTTTACTACTTATATCACTAGAACATCAGTGAAAATCATGAATAAGTATTTATCTTCGTTTGAAAATTACATATTTTCCATATATAACGAGGACTTCATGTCTCCAGATACTTGGTCAGCCATTACGTTCACTACAGCTGGCCAACCTTAAGGTTGGTACACAAATCTAGTTATGAATAATTAATTTCACACCCAGTAATTAAAATATATATTCAGATTTGTTAAATAAATATATATATATACATATACATATATTATATGACCAAAAACAAGCAGAGAAATTAAAATATAAAAACGATACTCCAACTGAGAGGATCTTAGGGTACAGAACCTAGCTCTGCTTTCAGCTTTCCAAGAAATTTCCAACAAACAAATCTTCTCGATTAAATTGTTTGGTCGTTTGAGCATGAGGTTTTACTGATACTCAATTTTTTAATACTTCATCTATGCCCTCCTTTTACAATAAATTTGCTTTTAAAATAGTGTTTTACATGAAAAGAATTCAATGCTCTTTTGGTTGATAGCCTATTTCTACAAGTTCCGAATAAATCATCTATAGAGTTACAATCTCAATTCACAGGATCACAGCCTTCAGCGGTCTCAGTTGCAAAAGTTTTTGGCTTTCACTTATAAAAACCAGTTGTTCCATTATTGCTATATATTTCACTTATCACTGGCTATAAGTGTTTCTATCTTTCCAGATAATTCTAGTTTTTTCGTGTTATAATTCCTGGTGTCGTTGGTACATGTAATATTTTTTTTATCGTTGCATTTAAATATTTGAAAATCATTACTCTAACTCTCCCTGCCCATTTTTCTTTAATATATACTATATTAGTTATTCCCATAATTATTTCTTTTCTCTGCACTTGTTTTTATCCCAAATGAATTTGTAATTCATTCTTGTGTTGTTAGTTTTATCAGGTTATTTTCATCAGCACCTCAGCAAAGTGAAATGTGCACAAAGGATGTCTTTTGTTTAAACAAAGTAAACAGGATTGGGAACAGTTATCATTCCTTACAGATTTCAAGAATTATTTTGGAACCAGATTAGTGATATGGAGCTTCTTCCGCAACATTAAAAAGTAACATGATGATGTAAATATTTCATATAACTGTTTACCAAACTTTCTGTGATACACAATCAAAGGCTTTTGTGATGTTTTTGAATTGTGTTACACTTATGTCTCTCTGATGCTCTAGACTTATAAATAGAAACTTCTGATGTTAAATATTTGTTCTGTTATTTATTTGACCCTGAATACTACTATCCAAACTGTTTACTGTTTTAATAACTTTGCTTTCATCTGACAGATATGTTTAATTTTGTTGGAGATGATAATTCTGAGAGAAAAATAAGCTAATTTTTGTTCACATTTGCCATTTTCCCTTTCTTGTTACAATATATATCACCTAAAATTCCTATTTCATTTTTATCCTCTCAGTGGTTTGTTGTTTTGTGGTACATTTAGGCGGTATTATCATTTACATTATGCGAGGCGTAAAAGATCTCAGTTTATTTTATTTCAATAATTATAACTAAAAGGATAAAATTATATATGTACAGAATCTTTGGTGGTTTGCATGATTTATTTCTTAAATACATCTTAATTCAATGTTGTTGTTTTTCTATTTTTAAATAGTTTGTATTCTTTCATAAATTTATCATCTACACCTTGGTTTGACACAATTGGAAAATTCTTGCATTTAATTTATTCCTAAAAACTCATGTACTTCAGGTTGTGTCCTGATATGATTATTATAATTAGATATTTTCATAAAAGTTTGTCTGTTTCCGGATATATATATATTTCTAAATGTCAGAGTTGAATTGTGTATCACATTTTTGTTTATATTTCTTTTTCATATTTAGGTATAGCGAGGAATTTATTGGCCCACTTCGAGTGTCTTATACTCTAAACTGAACTGAAATTATTAAATAGATTATATTAAAAATTTAAAGCCAGTTCGCATAATTTATCTCGTTATCAAGCTTAATATTAAACTCACACAAATTTACCGTTTTTACAACAACTACAGACAATCCATTCTACAGACTAACCATTCAATTTTTAGAATAAAACTTTAGCTAACGACAGCTTCTACCTTGCCTGATTATATAAATGTGTCAACTGTTTCTATAATTTTCGCTGTGAAGTACGAAAAATGTTGATGCATCAGTATTATCAATTCCTTTTACAATTTTAAGTATTTCAATCAGATCTCCTCTTACTCTTTTTTCACTATGACACACTTACCATTTTAATAACCCTTCTCTGAACTCTTGCTAAAAACTCAATGCCTTTCCTGAGGTAAGGAGTCGAAAACCGAACATAATTTTTCAAATGTAGCCTAACCGATAATCTATACAATGATATTATAATTTCTTTAGACTTGTATTTAGTATTTTTGAAGATAAAATTTAAAATCCTATTTGCTCTACCAATAGCAGCAGTACACTACTTGGATGGCTTAGTAGACTAATCAACCATAACATTAAGATCCTTCATCGTTCACAATACTCTTAAGGTTATTTTCATCCTAATTATAATTATAACTCAAATTATGATAACCAAAACAAAATATTTTTCATTTATCAAAATTAAAACCTCTCTGCTACTTAAATGTCCAACTCACTGATTGATCTGAATCATTTTGTAAGGCTGCAGTGTCCTCTTCCCTGCTAATAATATTCAAGACGTTGAGATCATTAACAAATAACAAAATTAGGTAATTTATCTACTATTTCTTCATATACGTCATTAACGTAAATAAAAAATAATAATTCTAAGATTGTTCGAAAAACTGAGGCACTCGACTTGTAACATAAATGCAGATTGACTGAGCTCCATTTATAACAACCCCTGCTTTCTTCCATCAAACCATTCTTCTATCTAATTACTTAACTTATTCCCCAAACCTAGAGGGACAAGTTCCTCAGAAAGTTTTCTGTTGCACTTTGTCAAATGTTTTTTTGAAAATCCACATACAACAAAATACACCCTTATCCTCATCTACACATGCAATTACATTTTGACAACATGTTAAGAGATTTGTAAGGCAATATTTTCCATTAGTGAAACCATCTTGACCATCTGACACATTCCAAAACATTGTTAAATTTATTTTGCAAAGCATCTTTTATGAAAGTTTTCCCATAACTGAGGCAAGATTATTAAGTCTATAACTACTAAGACAACACCTACTACCTCCTTTGAAGATAGGAGTCACATTAGCTAACACTCAATATGTTGTCACTTTTCAACTATTCAAGAACTATTCAAAGTTGTCAGAAGTTTCTTACATATCCAATCCTTGACCATCCTCAAAATCCTAAGAGAAATATCAACCTGCAAAGGAAATTCATCATCTTTAAACAAGCTTTATTTCAAAAAGCTCAGAATTTTTGCATTTCTCATGTTTAACTTTGTTTTCATTTATCAGTTTCTCATGATAGGGAATACTGTTTAAGATTTCAGAAATAAAAACTGAAAAAAAAAACATAATTTACTAAACTTACACTTTTGCTCTAGGTTAGCATAGTCTAATTTCTTTGTTCCTATTTACCCCACAGTCTCTTTCATTAACATACTTTGTCAAAAATAACCTATAATTATAATCTCTTCAAGTTGATAATTCATACCCTTCCCTATTTCTTTTGATTTTACTCTCTCCCAAAGTTCCGCGTCCACAAAAAAGGGCTAAAATCTGTTGCTCAATCAAATATGGTGTTTGCAATTAAGTTTACTACTTTTCACTATAATACTACAATTTATAATTTCTTGAATATAATTATTAATCCAAGCTGATGCCTCCCTTGTATGTAAAATTTTAATATCTTCTTGAACTCCTTCTCTCATTTCACACATTTTGTCTTCTCTTTGTCTGTTTTCTTCATTTTACTTTGGATAGCCTCTAACTTTCAAAATCTACATATAAGGTGAACATCTTCACTACTAGCTTTCATGAAAGTGCATAACAGTTCAGATTATTCATATAAAACTCATCAATTGTACCTAACACACCTTAACGAATTTAAAACGTTTAACCTTTAAACTAGTCTTAACCATCGTAACATTTGTAGAATATCAGTAAATACTCGATATTATGATTAAATCCCAGTAGCATATTGTTGACATTGCTAAGCCTAAGTGTGACAATAAAGTATTTTTTTAGATTGTATTTATTTAATAAAAAAATGTGTTTAATCTCTTTTGCAATCTCACTACAAGTTAAATTTAATTAATCCTAAAAAATCGTTACGCGTACTAAGCCTACTCTAACCTTATACTACACGTTATAATACTAACATTTAAATCAAAAGCTTATGCCTTCTATTTTACTTCCTAATCTTACTAAGTCTAGTCATTCTTTCATTACACAACCCTAATTTATAAAGATAAAAATAATAAAACCAAATAACATTCAAATATCCCAAATATTATAAGAACCTAGTTTTTGGTTTCTTATCTTTTCAAATGACGTTCTCTGATTAAATTATTGCAACATGAAAACTCTTTTTTTACTTCAGTAATATATGTTTGGCATCTAAAAAGTGATAAGATGGGGTGTTCTACTTTGAACACCACGGTTGCCAAAACCTTGTTTCTGACGTTGTGAGACCTCAAACATTGTACTGTGCCACTCAAGGTCAACAATGTTTGTAAGAGCCCTTTCATACTGACCGAAATTGACTTTGTTGCAATATTATAATCGTCTAAACGACATTTATAGTGCTTCTGTATGGAAACACATTATTCGAATACAATAGTAACTTCACAGACAACAATTTATATTGTCTTTTTGGGATGTTCTATTTCTTTGTTTGTGGTTTAGAAGAATATTGCTCAAGGAACAATTGGTACTCTGTTTACCACTAGTAATGTAAAATGATTTGCAGCGTGTTAAGTCTACAAACATACTGCCGTGGTACAGGGCAACGTGATGCTAGAATATTAAAATTATTGGTAAATAAAGTTGACTTATTTCATGTATAAAATAACACTGAATGAACTGTGAAATGTGTATCTAATCTTTCTCATTCAGACCTTTTAAATCTCTAAGTAATCTGTGTTGTAAAAGTGTATGGTAAAATATAATTCACGCCCATCAATAATATTTAACACTTATTTTAACAATTAGTTAAGTAAAGTTTAAAGTTATTTGTTTAAAATATTTAACTACTTTTAATACACACATCTGTGTAATTCCTGTGAACTGGCCTGCAGAAGAAAAATGACATCACCAATCACCTTTCTTGTATTTTAACATGCTACAAATATTAGCCAGAAAACGTGGCATTATCCATCAATTAAATGTAATTTTTCTTTACATCACAATTGATAATTTGTATTTGCTAAAATAAAATATATTATGTCACTACGCTGTGTTTAAGTAGTAGAGAATAGTGTTTTACTAATGGTGTATTATTAATTGATACAAGCAACTGCTCACATCTCATTATTTTTCATTATGTTCATCAAATTTGTGTATATTGCATTTGTGCCTATCACTGATATAACGTTTCTGAAATAGTTTTAAAATATTTAATAGCTAATAGTAACAGTTAATTGTTTATTATACATGCTGTTGTGTTTTGTTTTCGTGTATGTGTGTATAACACAACAGGCAAGGTTGTGATATAAATATGTATTTACAGTAAAAACCGAAGTATACTACTTATAACGACATTTTAACACACCGTGTAACGTTTTTATTATATTACATATTATAGTTTATCTCTCATGAGTCACTGATTTATTACATTATGTATCATGATTTTAAATAGCCTGAAATTGAGAAAATTTAACTTTAATTTAGAAGTTAAAAATCGAGATGTATGAAAAATATACTCCAACAAGAGTAATACAAGCAGTTTTCTTTCTTAATACAAATATATCATAATATACAAAAATAATAATACAACTTGGAATAACTGTAATTATAAATGATGATTTATACATGAAAATTTACAAACTTTCAAGTAGTATTGAGTTTTCAATCTGGTGTAGAAATGAATATTTTTTCAATGATTTACAATGAGCAAATGTATTTCGAGTTGATATCAGAACAATTACATTAAGGAGAAGCTAAAACGCGCTTTACACACGAGTTCTTCACAGAAATGCTAACGTTCAATGGTAAACCCGCTGAAGTTAAATGGTATGTAATTTTCGAAATATATAAACGTTTCTAGTCAAATATCTATAGTTTTTCATTTATTGCACACTAACTGTAGCAAATGAACAATATCGGAATTGCCTCTCCACATGTTACAATGGCTGCTTTTTATAATCATTAGATGTGGTTCATGAAATCTCAACAACAATACTGACAATCACTAGTGTTTATATACACATATCATTCTTTGTTTATTCTTACAGTCGAAACTACTACAAATTTAAAGAATATGCGTGAATTTCGTAATACGTATTAAACAGTATAAGTTACATGCATTTAAAATTTTTTGTTTCACTCAAATAAACATCAATATCATATTATAACGGAACTCTTCCTTAAACTCTACTCGACAAACCTTTTTATTAGGCGATGTGCACCCCCAATATTTGAGAAATTTGTTTCCCATGTGCATCGGGGTAAACGATTTTCCCGTTTCGCTTTCGTTTCCTGTTACAGAGTACTTCACTTTTTTCTATTGTCAGAGTGCAGATATGTCGTCGTGAAACGTCACACGCGGATCTAATGCCCTGGCGCCTTCTGTACAAATTTAATAATACCCTTTTACGTTTTGCTGTTTTTATGGGCGTTTTGCGTTTCTTTTTAAATTACATAAGTTTCGTCCATGGTAGAGGAACCCCTATGTATGTAGCTTCGATAATTATATAATAGTAATTCGATAACAAATATTAATGTGCACCAATAATAACAAAAGTGGCCCCCTAGTGGCTCAGCGGTATGTCTGTGGACTTACACGCTTAAATCCGGGTTTCGATAACCGTGGTGGGCAGAGCACAAATAGCCCATTGTGTAGCTTTGTGCTTAATTCAAAACAGTAACAAAAGTGTTTTTTTAAGTGTTGTCACATTAAGGGTAATTAATGATATAAGTAACTGTATTTCTATGTATACATGTATTGTGTTGGATTTATAACGAACTATGTTTTAACATGTACAATGACTTAAAATTTGGTGTATTAGGTATTCCAAACAGCTGATTGTGCTGTAACGTGTGAAGTTACTTGAGATTCCAGTGGTTGGAAAGCCCACATCGATAGGTATCTATTATCCTATCAGTTTGCATACTCACAGTCTTTAGTATGGAAAATGAACTTAGATACTTATTCTTCCAAAGCCATCGTACGAAATGTGAAGCTGCCTTGTTGTAAGTGAGATTTGTTCAAACTTCTGGCAGAATTTTAGATCACCAGTTTAAAATGTACAATTGTTGAAATTTTATGTAAAAAAGTAAAACAAATTAGATACAAACAAAACTTTTGTTGTCTATTAAAATTTTTAAGGATAACTAGACATAATTTTTACGATCAATGTGAGCTTTAAAATGTGGTGTTAATGTATTTTCTTTTTGAGTTAGTTATCACATTGTAATTTTTCATGGAGATATTTATAATAAGCGTAGTGCAATTTTTATGAAAAATAAACATTATTTTGGCTGGGTATGATAAGTATTAATTTTAAGATAATCTGAAGTTATTTATTTTTATAAATGAACTAAAATACCAAACTTTCAAGAAGCATGGAGAAAGTTTATTTCACTGCAACTGGTAGTTTGCGACATTAGGAGAATAAAAGCAATGTTTCTCCATATTTTTTATTTGACGCAACTACTTTATTACTGCTATTAATACACCACGTGGCTCCAATGATTTGTTATCCACCACTGAACTTATTCTGTGCTTGAATCTGCTGTAAACGTTAAGTATGGTCTACTTTTGAGGTACTTAATGATAGTTTAAATACCCCATTCGTGCAGTGAACTTAAAGTTAAGTTATGCTCATTGTCCAAAGAATCAGTTAATTTTAAAACGATGTAATGTCTGTCTTTACAAACCAGTCCAAGTATCATTTTCTTAAGTGTGTCATTAGCCAGCTGACGTGTTTATATTTCTCTTTTAATGCCATTGATAAACACTAGTGACAAGTGTGACGAAATAGCGTCAAAATACCACAATAATAGTCTACTTTGAATCTGAATATAAATTCATTTTTTCAGATTTATTTAAGTGTTATGAAGATGGAATTGTAATAAAGATAGATTATTTAATATGAACTTCGCTTAGTAGCTCGTGTGTCTCAAATGAGGATGCGAGGGCTCATGACCCACATCCCATTCCACAAGAACGAGTTCAGCAACTTTTAAGCTGTGATTACGTCATGTTAGTGGAAGTGAAGTTATATAAGCGGTCAGGTAAAAGTATTGTCTACCATTTCAAAATTAAAGTAAGTTATGCACAGTTTGTCTTTAGGTAGCTACACGTGCAATTCTGAAAATAAAAATTATTTGATAACCAAAACTACCACTTTTGTTTTAATATTCTTAATTGAATTTAAAAAAAGGTGGGATAATATTTTGTTTCTTATTAAACACAGGATAATTTAGAAAAAAAATGTACTTGATTTTATGAATTTTATTGCTTTTTGTAACGTAATTCTGAAGATCGGACTTCTGTTCCATACAAAATAATATCATTCGATCAATGACCTAATTGCTCTTAAAATCCGGTACAAAAGTTATACAAGATCACTTCATCGATAGTTTATTATTAATGGACATGATTCCGTTACACTGGTGTTAAAAATGTGTAGATGTTCTCTCACTAGTAGGACATTGTGAAAAACGCACCAGTTGAAGGCTTGAAAATTCTTATCAATATGGCTCATCGTTATACGGCTCCAAATAACACCCCACGGAAGCCCAGGATGCTGCTGCTCTATCGAGTGAGTACACTCTGGTTCAGTTGACTACAAAGGAAACATGGGTCCATAGTGAGCCCCGTACCAAGTATAAAATGTGTGAGTTAGCATCAGGAATAATTCTATTAGGACAGACTGCGGATAACAGAAGACAATAGAAGAGAGAGACACTTGCTAAAGAAGTCAACAGAGCTATGGCGATAATCTCGTACTGTCGAACTGAAATGTTGCCTATCTCACACAAAGCTGTCTCAGAATCCACGAGAAAGTGAATCCCGAAGTATTTTATTGGAGAGGAAGTCCATGCTAAAACAAAGGCTCACTTGCCCAACTGCCGAGTTAGTCTTAGCATTATTTAGCTGGGCTGCATTGACTAGGGAGTAATTAGTAATAAAGTCCCGTGCTGAAGATAAAGATGTTTTATTTGACAGAAAGAGGTTCACATTATCTGCTTGACTGACGTATTTATTGGACACTTCACCTGGCTTTGAAATACAAAGCACCAAATTAGTGTACTACAGCTTAGAAAACAGACACTCTATCAACAGTGTATACAAGAAAAGCAATAGTGAACGTTTATAATGAACACCCTGAGTTAGGGGATAGAGAACCATCAAGTATCCATTCACTAAAAGCTTGCTAGAAGATGACGTGTAGAAGGTTCTTAAGAAATGCACAAAAACGGAAATAATCATACCTCTTCAAACCATACCACAGAAATTATGGTGCACTCTGGATTATTTCTGGTTTAGGGGAATATATGTCCACTTTTGTGTTGTGTATTTGCTCTTCATGATTGATTGATTTAGTGTTTTATGGCACAAAGCAACGAGGCTATCTGCGCCTGCTCTTCATGACTGCTGTGGTTTGAAACACATTATGCTATAGTTATTGGTTTGGAGCCGTTCACAAATATATGTTGTGGTCCAAATTTTCTAGCCACAACAGCACGAAATTTAGAAGCAATAACTTTTTAATTCTAATCATGAGTAGTCGGTCTTTGAATACCTGGCTGGGACCTGACCAATAGTGAAGATAAATCATGTCAAATTCCACCCAAAGTGTATGATTTACATTCCTATTGAAGCACATGGATGTTCAGAATGTAGTGCAATTACTTCACTATAATATTATTTTTTTTATTTTGACACAACCATTATTTATGAAGTCGCACTCTTTATTGGTAATGTCTTCATTGACCCTCCACCTTGTCACTTTAAGATTCTACTTTTGGTGGAAGAAAAGTAAGTATATTTTAAAAGTTCGTGTTTGATTAAGACGAAAATGTCTATCCAATAATACATACTTTCTTTCCCTTCATCTCCACTGAAAACCTATGCTAGACTGTGGATTGAGTTTGTATTGAGCCCCCCAGTGGCTCAGCGGTATGTCTGCGGACTTACACGCTAAAATCCGGGTTTCGATACCCGTGGTGGGCAAAGCACAGATAGCCCATTGTGTAGCTTTGTGCTTAATTCAAAAACAAACAAAAAAACAAAACAGTTTGTATTGAAAAACAGTATATGTTATCAGACGTAGGTACTTATATACAAAACCAGGATAGATAGCGCATTTACTTATGTAGAGGGTGTCAGTAGAGAGAATGGGGAAAAGTATGCTGGAGCAATCGAGAGTAAAACTTGACCAGTGCACAGATGGACAAATTAAAGTAAACTCTAACAGTCGAGTAATAGTTAATATGTTTTGAAAATATATTTTCGACTTGAAAAATGTTAGCTTAAAAAGGAGGTCGTTGTCACTTATTTACATTGTTTACATGCGAAACTTGTTAAACCTAACTATTTGGAAAACTGTATATTCCCAAATGATATCAGACAACATATCACCAAATAAAATCCTCTCATTAAAAGGAATACATTGACAAATCTGTTAGGTTTTGAAAACTGTAAGCTCGTTCATTCTGAACGAACCTGCCTTTAAAGAAAAAATTGTTCTGAAAAATATAATTTTTCAACGCAGATTTCTATATTTCAACATTTATGCCACCTAAATATAAAAGGATAAAGTCCATAAGATTGAAAGTAAATATTCCTAGTGATTTTGCTTTCAAAAATACTGTGTGTTTTATACTGTTTCGTACATTGGTGTCTTTAAATTAAAACTTCCGTGTACTTAAAAATGTTTTTCATACAAAGACGCCATTAAATTCTAAAACAGATTCTTCTTTAAATTTAACTAAATTCAACATATATTACTAGCTGTAGCGTGAAGAAAAATATGAGCATAATGTTATAGTTAAATATGTACAACACTGGTAAGTACGTTTCAATGAATCTCGATTTTCTCTGAGTTCACTTGGTTGTCTCTTGTTCTGAAACAGTAATCATATACAAAAATAATAATAAACCTCAATATCTTTTATAAACATGAATTGCGCAATATTATAAAGGAAATGTTATTGTACATAAACTGAACACAACAATAAAATGATAAACACACATATTTAATAAAATATCTATAACTAAAGAAAAAACACTTTATTAAATAATGAAAATTAATAGTGTAAATTAGGAAGTTCATAAACAGCCGAGCGATGTGACATTCGAATATTTTGTAATTCTTGTTACACACACACGTTTTGCATCTTTGAAGGATATTTTTAAATGTATATTTTAAGATAAGTCAAGAAGCTTGAATTCGTCCCTGTCTTTGGTAAATAATAGCTAGATTCCTAAGAAAACATCCGAATGTGCCATTTATGTAAAGAATTATAAGGTGAATAAAAACTAGCAATTCCTTTTAAAGTTTCTTTATCAAAATGTGTAATTTTCTTTCAAACTAATCGTATAGTTGTTCAGAATACCTGGATAATGGAGGCAACCCAGAATACTAACAAATGAATTAGTTCGTTGAAGCTCCACTGAAGACTACTCAGAACTGAATCATTCTTCTGTTCGCACCTTAAATTGGACTTAGAGCTTATGAACAGATAGTAAGACACATGTTTTACTAGAGAGGTCTACACACACGTAGAAAGACGCTATAGTCCGTCCAAAATAAATGTTGAGTAATGAACATTTTTATAGATGAATTACATCTCACCGAATAATAGATGTGCATTAATTTTTTAAGAAACCAGATCTCTTTGTTTTGCTGTATGCTAGTATGTTTAGACTTATCTAAATATACTAATAAAGCTACAATGTAGAGAATACTAAAGCAACTGATATTGATGATAAGTTTGCTTGTTTGTTTGTTTGTTTGGAATTTCGCACAAAGCTACTCGAGGGCTATCTGTGCTAGCCGTCCCTAATTTAGCAGTGTAAGACTAGAGGGAAGGCAGCTAGTCATCACCACCCACGGCCAACTCTTGGGCTACTGTTTTACCAACGAATAGTGGGATTGACCGTCACATTATACACCCCCACGGCTGGGAGGGCAAGCATGTTTAGCGCGACGCGGGCGCGAACCCGCGACCCTCGGATTACGAGTGCACGCCTTAACGCGCTCGGCCATAGAAGTTAAAACACAAAACATATTGAATGAATATAGTCTCAGAGCAGCGTTTTATATTTATTTTACTGACAAACTGTTTTTAACTGCATGGACAGAAAATACAAAGAAGCTTAACTTGCTATCCCATTATAAACCAGAACACAGTCGTAATGTACACTGGTTATTTTAAATAAACTGATCTGAAAAACAACAAAAATGTACTAGCTATTTTTACCTAATTATTCATGATAATGATCTTGACAGTTACGACAATT
This sequence comes from Carcinoscorpius rotundicauda, assembly GCA_011833715.1. Lineage (NCBI taxonomy): Eukaryota > Metazoa > Arthropoda > Merostomata > Xiphosura > Limulidae > Carcinoscorpius > Carcinoscorpius rotundicauda. The sequence goes on along the minus strand of CM022401.1, from coordinate 68,708,090 downwards.
TTTAAAACATATTGGTGGCACATACATGGTTATTTAATTTTTGTTGTTTATACATTTTAATACAAGCGGTAAACAACCTTAGGACACTAACTGTATTATTACTATTATTGAATTGCGTACTCAACATTTCACTTTAAGACTTTCTGGAAGCGTTCTTCTGAATCAACTCGTATCCGACGGTGTATATCTTCAATTGGTTCAAGTCATAAATTCAATTCAAATTTACAGCGTGCATTTGAATATTAAGATTATTATTTTAACCTGTAAACTCGACGGGTAATTTGACTGTTTAAAACAGAACATGTATTATTATAATTATTTTCCCTATTCTGTATTGAAGTCTTACAGCTTGTAGACTTGTTATAGAAGACTTCATTATCATATAAGTGTGTTCAGCATCCTTATGTTAGTCATAAGCATTCCAAATATTATCCTTGTATTCTATGAGGCTTTAATAAATTGTAACTCTACTCTCACAAAGGGAGAAAGGCAAAATTCCAGTATTAACTATACTATTTGCGCGGCTCGGCACGGCCATTTGGGTTAAGGCGTGCGACTCTTAGTCCGAGGGTCGCGAGTTCGCATCCCCGTCCCGCCAAATATGTGCGCCGTTTTAGCCGTGGGAGCGATATATGTGACGATCAATCTCACTATTCGTTGATAAAAGAGTAGCCCAAGAGTTGACGATGGGTGGTGATAACTAGCTGCCTTTCGTCTTGTCTTACACTGCTAAATTGGGAAGGGTTAGCGCAGATAGCCATTTGCGCCAAATTCCTAACAAACAAACAAGAGTTGTGTTACTGGAAATGATGTGATATTGTAAATAAATATTTCGTTATCTATACTGATACCTATCCCTGTGGTCTGACCAGGTACAGTGAAGTACAGAAGGAGATGTTCAAAAGTTGTATTTTATAGTGCTGGTTGGTCTATCACTTCCTAATTAAGGTCGGGTATATATTTTCCTATTGGAAAGCCGTATGAGGCTATATCCACCTCGGAAAATCCAATTCCTTATTTCAGCGTTATAAATCCGTAGACTTACCGCTGTAATAGCGAGGAACTATTAAGTTAGTAAGCAGGGAATATTCTTATGTAGTTTTGCACAAAATTCAACAAAATTGGCATAGCATTATACCGTCTTAACAAATTAATATGGCCACTACCTTAAATATAACTATCAGTTTACTTACAGTAAGTTGAAGAGTTAATGTATTTTTTTTTATTTTTAAATCGCCCGCAATACTATCTAAAGTATTTTTTGAGAAATATTTCTTTCATTATTTTACGACAACAACTCCCGTAAAATATAACTTCCCTTACTGCTGATATTTGTAATGATACTCCCACGAAAATGTTGTTAAAAGAAATATCGACCAATAAAAAGATTGTTTTTACTGGAAAATAAATATTGATTCTATTTGTATTCATATTATTGGTTCAAATTACTTTATTTAATGATATTATATGGGTATTCTTTGAAGCAAAACTGAAAATTTGTATGTACCCCACATGGACCAAATAAGCCTCCATACTAATTCTGGTGAAGATCCGTTCGCATTTTGCGAAAAAGTTATATGGATATACAACAGACAGTCCTGTTATATTTATATAAATGTCACACTTATTTGAGATTGTTCAGTGTAACACTTTTAACATTTTATATTGATGTTGTCAGTTGAATTATTACTAATTGTGTACACTTCTTATATAATTATTTATGGAGCTAAATTTTCTGTCAATTGTTATTGAAGGAGTGTTTATTAAATGATAGGTTTTCCGTTAGGTCGTGTTTGATCCAATACTCATTATTTCAATGTCATTGGTTTTAGCTCTACTGTAATAAGATCATTGAACCCCTTTATCAGGATTATTAATGGCAGCATGTTTTATAATATTGCTTTTTTTTCTATTTTTATCCAGTTAAGTAAAGATATTTTATTTATGAGAGTAATTAATGTGGTAATGGAAATACAAATATTTCCGCGAAAGTTATTTACTTTTGTGATAAGAGTGGCGAGACCGGTATCAGTGATTTTAATATATTTACACACGTTCACAAATAATATAATACATTCAACTTGTGCATTCGAATGTATATTTTGTGACATGATTAATTTTTAATTTAGGGTGGTCGAAAATCACTGTTACTGTATGTGATGCTTTCGCTTTCTGCAGTGAAGGTGATCAGATGGTATATCTGCCATGTTGTGTACCTGAAACGCCAGTGTTGCTTACAACAGTAAAGAAACTGTTAAATACTGGTATGTATAAGTTTCAATATTGTGTGACGTGGTTTGTATTTCTACGAAAAAAGATTACAGTCCTGATCGTGATGATATTATGAAAGTAATATGATGGTTTCCCTCCAGCAGTTTCACGTAAACCAACTATTTAATGAAGGAGTTCAAATTTTTTTTACGGAAATCAATTTCTTACACTCTGTTCTTAATTTTAAAATGAAAATTATGGTTATTTACTGTGAGGCTTAGAAGAAAACCTGTGAGATTAAATTTTGTCCATCAACCTCTTGATTTAAACGTTTCGTATCGTAAGATATTTTATTTAATCATGTCTGTTGCCTGTTCTCGTAACTACAGGATTAACATAACGGAAGTTTCCTAGTTTATTATGTCCTATCTCACATATTTTATAGCATAGAAAAATGAAATCACACAGGTATGATGAGGACGTTATGTAAATTAAAATATCAGTCGTTTTTTCCGCATTTTCATCATGAGTCGTAATTATCACTTAACTATCTGACCAATCACAGCTATTATTCTAAATGTGCTCCTCCCAATTTACGATGTATTGTGGTTGTAGCAGACGTTGTAGCGACAATTCGTTTCTCATCTACTATGCTGGACAACTCTAAGACAATTACATGTTTGAGATCTGGACACGTAAGCTACTTCTCACGATACACTTGTAACTTAACAGCTAGTATTTTGGAACCGGTGGTCATTAATAAAGTAAGTGATTTGAAATTACTCTTTCCTGAAAATGTTTGATAACAGTTCAATAACGAAACCACACTGTTTGCATAGTACTGTGGATGTGTGTCAGAAATGTTACGTGTACATTAGTTTGGGGTTGAATAATGCGTTGCGCTTGCTGACACTTTGAAGAAGAGTAAGGTGAGTTTCATCAATCTATATGATAGTGAGAGCCTCCCAAATAATTGTAACGTAATGTCAAAATGCCTGATTCCGTACGTTTTCTTTAGTGCTCAGCATGATACATTTCGTTGGGAAACGTTGACTGAATAGTCTAACGTACAGCTGTAACTGGAAAATCGAAACGCCCATGTCAAACTGAACTGGCTTGCTCTGCTACGACTTGGCTGACCTTAGTGACAGATTCAGCAGGTGTAAGTCGATGGTTTGCACGTGGCTTATAAGTATAACCCGTCCTCTCAGAACCCGCATACTCTAACACTGTAACAAGTCCTCCTGCAGATGTAATAAATAACATGGTTTTATACATAATTATACATTATATATTTAATTAGTTCTGTCACTTTAAGACTATCACCTTATACCATGATTGGTTTTATGGACAAAGTTAACAAGACTTTCACAATTGTGCTATTTTATAACTGTTGATTATATTATACACCAACCAGTAAATATTTTTAAGTGAACAATATTATTTGAATAACTAATGCTCAAATTATATTATTATATTTTAACGAATTTTTTTTTTATTGTTTTCAATTATGTTTACATTGAATATTTACAAATGCTGTTATTTTGTCAAGTAAAAACATACATTTGTTCATACAAATGTTAATAAAGTGTTATTTCTTCAAGGTTATCATCACTCGGCTTGGTCATTGTTAAATCCAATTAAGATGGCATTCTCCGCTAGGATGTTTGATAAAATTACAGATTCTTTTGAAGAGAGTATATTATTAGTATTGCAGCAGTATCGACTGGAGTAAGAGTTTATTTCACTATTAGATGATTCTGTTAAACAAGATACATGTGGAACTACCAATTATATGACGTTTGCAGTGTAAAGAATGAATGTTTCATTACTTTTTTACGATAAACATAAAGCTAAACAATAGGCATCTTTGCTCTGCTCACCACCGATATCGAAACCCGGTTTCTAACGTTGTAATTCCACAGTCACACCGTTGAGCCACTAAGACTCAAAATGTATGTTAATATTTTCATTAAATGACTATAGCTTTTGTTTCACTATAGTTTTAGAGTCGTGTAAGTTATTGTAACGTGCTTTAAAACCTATTTTTCATTGAAAAACAGAAATATACATAAACAGTTTAATGAAATTAAATATACAGATAAAGAGACATCGACATTTCGAAAGAATAAAATAACAAAAGAACTTTGCTGTAAAAACGTGTGACATGATACAAAAATTGTTCCATGACATCAAAAAAGTGAAGCTCACACAAGGACACATGTGCGTGTAAAAGTTTCCAGAATCATTCCTTCTTAGATAAAATAAACCGAAAACAAAGTGTCATCTTTTATATTTCTCTGTATTAAACGTTTAAGTCCCGACGAATAAAGGAATTTACAAATCAATTGCTGCATCATAATGACAAAAAAATAATTGAGAATTGCAGCACTCGAAAGGTAGCGGTTCATCTTGTAAATAGAGTCAGGAGCTCGGATCTTGTCATATTTACAGTTTTCTAGCTCCACCAGAAACGTATTTGTTTGTTATTGCTTTGTCTTTCACAGTAACAACTAACAATAATTCTATTGCAAGTGTAAACAAAACGAGTATTTGATTTTGAATACCAAAGCAATACGTTTAACTGCTGCTAAACATTTTCTGAAGTTTTTTCTAGGCCTAGAAACAATTTGATTACTTTCAAGTGAACTGTTGGTATCAGCCAGAACTACATATAGTACCTTTTTATTCAATATTTTATATTCCAGAAAACTAATATTCAAATAAATATGTTATACAAATTGTTAGCTTGAAAAATAGTAAAGTTATACAGATTTATGTTAAGTAGATCTAGAAGAAAGAGTGAGCAGTGTCATAAAAATTATTTTTATGAAGACTGATCTGTACGTAAATGTGCTTCTTGCCCTTAAAAATGATTTAATCTCTCAGTTGTCTTCTTAAAACTCGTTTAAAAACTTCACTTTCAAAAAGTGCTATGTTTTTTTTTCTCTGAACCTTCCAACAATCATGTATTAATAAATACGGGTTCTTACTGGTTTTCCTAATCTCTTTACGTCCGATTTCATACAGACTTCAAGAAATTCCACATCTGAAAATCCCCGCTCTGGACGAACTTGTCACAGTGCTAGAAGTCTTATTTATAACACATAAGTCTAACAAAATGAAAGTTGAACTGGTGAACTTTAAGGATGAAATAATTAAATTTTTAATGCATCATCCTCTTGAAAATTAAGATAACCAAACAGGTGAATTATTAGAATAGTTTGAGTTACTTGCTCTGTTTTGACAAAGTAAAACTGAGTTCTGACTGAAACAATAAATACACATGTAAAAGGAACTTTAGCCTTCATGGAATAATTGATTCTTTATTGGAAGTCATACCTTCATAAAAGTTTCAAATTGCTAAAATATTTGATAAAAATTTGTAACTTGCATGGAAAACACTATCAACCTATTTTTGTCTACTGTCCAACAAATTAAGCTACTAGCCATTGTGAGGATCATCATTAACTCAGTTTGTATTATATAGCTTGAAAATTAAAATATTTTGAACAGGCAAAATTGAAAAACCTCAAAATATAATATTTTGATATAATCATGATTAAAACAAAGCTAAGCGACATTTTAATCCCTTGTTAAAGATTTATTGTTTCACTTTTGTCGTGTGAAAACTATTAATTGATCCATTATATAGCTTTTAACGTCCAACATATTTTTCATAAAATCTTTAAAAAAAGCATTCGTTACAAAAAATAATTGTAATTTTCTGTTCTCCGTAAGTTACCAACAACAACACTATAAGCACGATATACCCTGTCCTCTTTGGATATTGTTCCCCTTGTCTAATTTTCTGTTCATACTGAAAGACGAGATATATTTCACGATAAAATTAACCAAAATTAATAAAAACAAATGCTTTCTAAAATTCAACAATCTCGTTATCCCATCTCTACATTAAAAATATTTTCTAAAATACATACTTAACTTACGAAATTCATGTTACAGTCCTCCTGTGTCATATTAAAATAAGTTTTATAAATGAATCGTTATTTACTAATCATTGCAAACGAAAAAGGATTATTCACGGAGTGAAAAAATTTATTTACACTGTACACTTTAAATTTTTTATCAATTTTAAAATATCATTACCCTCTGATATATAAACAATACTTCACACTTCATCCAGGTGTTTCATCCTATCTCTATCAAAAAGCTTTGATATTGTATTTTGTATAATCTAACTTTACATCATGATGATTAAAACTCACTGGAAGACATTTCAGCAACCAAATAAACGTATTATGAATTCGTCAAGTTTTGAAAACTAAAACATAGTTATACGAAAGTTATCTTTTCCAGCCGTCATTAATTTTGAACTTATAGATCAAAAGAAAGGAAGATGGTCAGCAACACCTACCGTTTCGATACCTGTACTCGTTACAACGATTTCTTTCTTCTTTATAGAAACACGAGTGGTCATAAAATGAAAATATTTTTATCATGTCATCTCATTACATGGCTTCTTATCGTATGAAACATTTGTTTCTCTCAGTCAGGCTTTGAAAGTTCTCTCATAAAAAAAAACACATTTTCTACGCTGCCAACAACATGGAAGCACTTTCACAAGTTTCCATTAGTTTTGTTTCCAAGAATGGAAACGGGAATCGGTAAGACTTAATACGACTTCTTTATGTTTTTCGGTTAAAAAAAACAAAAAAACAACATCATAACGTGGTATCTGTACTGTACCTTCCGCAGTTTTCAAAACCCACTTTCTAGTGTTGTTTGTCCGCAAACATATCGCTGTGTCGTTGGGATCTTCTCATAAAAAGTGTTTTACTCGAATTTGTTTTTAAATATAAAGTTACCGTATAATTTAAATATTTTCACTCAACACATTCTTCAATCTTTTCAAGCAATCGCTTTTACAAAACAAAATTTATTAAATATTGGTAGCTGAAATAATTCGTTTTAAACAGACGCGCAGAATTTTGTATGCTGTCGTGTGAATGATTTCAAGAAATTAATTGATAACCTAATAGCTTGAACAATACTTCACATAATGAACCACGTCTGTAATGTATTTTAAAATTATTTGAATTTTTTTTTCTAGAGAGGAACATTTATTATGACACAGTGCATCGTGTTTCTCCAATTTCAGAGATACAGGTAGATATTGATTTCACGACAGTGTTTATATTTTTCGATTTTATAAGTATTAAATATTAAGATAACGAAAAATAGAAGAATACTTGCTACATTTACTTATTAGATTTACAGCTTCTACTTTTATTGGTTTATGATATTATACAACTCATGGATAATATAAAAACATGTTTATTGTTGTTATACTTTTATGTAGACAGTATTTTAATGTTACCCATTACTATGTTACACGCTTTCACTGGCTACGAACGTATACTTTGTGTAATAAGCACCAAAATGTGCGTGTTTTTATTTACTTTGGAGATAATTAGGTCTTGACTAATTATCTGGTTACGTTGGTGATAAACACTTTTCATGGTACATTTGGAGATATTCTAGCCTTATCAGTCTTTATTAGAGGAGTTGGTCAACAGGGCCATTATCCATTTATTTGTTTCAGTTTCTTGTTCGGTAATCAAAAGTGGCTGACGAAAGTTTTTTCTTCTTCAAGCAGACATTGTCTTTTTTTTATTTTTACAGTTAATAGAATCTCATGGTAGAGTTACTTGAATAGATTCTCTTGGTCGATGGTATTTGGGTATTTTGCCCTGGAGGGTCAGGTTCACTTTGACCTCTTCCTCCTTCCTGAACATATTTTCCCTAACTGTTCGTATGTTAGGTCCTTTTCAGGGCAATGTCCATTTATAGTCTCTTATTCACAGTAGTCAAGCTTGCTGGTGGCAATTTATTTTTATTTTTTATTTTTTTATATTTTTTTTTAACTTATTATTATTTTAAAATACATAAATATGTAAACTATAAATACAGGATTTAAAGTTCATATACATACATATTTTACTTTAATTTATTTTTCTTTATGTTTAATATATATGTTAATTGGGGAGAGGTATTTAGGATTTTCTTCATCATGTATAAGGTACCTATCTAGTTCGCACAACAAATCATTTTTCATCCAATTCTTATTAAAATACCTAATTGTAATATTTAGGAGTCTATCTAATATTGTTGGTATATTCGAGTAATTGTGGATGAATTTAGATGATGTTGCTCTCGGAACTCTGTATGCTGTTGTCAGAAGTGTGTTTTGTATTGTTTGTAGTTTGGTTTTGATTGTTTCATTACATACAGTTACCCATGCTGGAGCTGCATAGTCTATTACTGGTCTAATATAAGTTTTGTATATTTTCAAAATGTTATCTGTAGATGCTCCACTGTGTTTACCAGTTAGACTCCTAACATAGTTTGTTCTTCGCCAAATTTTATTTTTAATTTCGTTGACATGATTGATCCATGTTAATTTTGAATCATAAGTCAGACCTAAAAATTTCGCTGATTGGGCAATCTGGAGCAGCGTGCCATTCATATATATTTCTAACTGTTGTTTTCTGTGTTTTGGCGATTTCGTAAAGAGTACGAGCTGAGTTTTTGCTGTGTTTATTTTAATTCTATATTTTTCACAGTATTCACTAATTATATTTAATTGTGGTTGTATGTTTGTAGCTGCTATCGTGGGTGTTGCAGCACTTTTCCAGATTGCCACATCATCTGCGAACTGTGATGAGAATCCATGATTTGGATCCTTCAATGGCATATTGTTAACATACATGATGAAGAGTATAGGGCTAACCACCCCTCCCTGTGGGACACCAGCTAGTGGAGTAAAGTATTCGGAAAAAGTTCCTTCTACGTTTACTCTACATTTTCTGTTTTCCAGAAAGTTAGATAACCAGCGAATAATTCCTCGCGGTAGTTCCATTTCATTCATTCGGAACCTTAGACCATCGTGCCAAACGGTGTCGAATGCTTTCTCGATATCGAGGAAACAAGCGACTGTACATTCTTTTTTGTTGAAACTATCTATAATGGTTTCGGTTAATCTTATTAAATGATCTGTCGTTTGTCTAAATTTTCTAAATCCATTCTGTTCTTCTGGTAATTTTGATGTTACCTCCAAGAATGTGGAGAGTCTATTACTTATTATTCTTTCGAGAATTTTGCCTACACAGCTGGTCAGACTGATTGGTCGATAGCTATTTGGTTTATTCGCTGGTTTTCCTTCCTTATGGAACATTAAAATATTTGCTAGCTTCCAAGAAACTGGGATATATCCTGAGGATAGCGATAAGTTAAATAGAGAATTTAGGTGGTCAAACAATTTCGGAGTGCCGTTTTTTAGGAGAATAGCTTGTATTTCGTCTTCTCCTGGCGCTTTGTTTTTGGTGTTTTTTATTGCTTCTAGTATTTCATGTAGGGATATTTCCTTTGTTAGTAATGTGCTTTCAAAATCAGTGTTAGAACTTGTATTTGTATCAGTTATGTTTACTGGAAATATTGGTTCATATTGATGTTTATTGTTTGCTATGTGATTAGTGACTTTATTGTAAAAGTTTGTATTCATTTCTGGATCTGTGTGAGTTTTAAATGTATTTTGGAGTTGATCCTTGAAAGCTTCGGCTATTTCTTTATTTGTACGTGCAATGGTGTTATTATGTTCAAGTGGAGGATATTTCTTTGTGTTTGTGTTTTCACTTGTGAATCTTTTAAGATGTGACCAGAATTTTTTCGGGTCAGTTATGTCGTTTAGTTTATTACAGTAATTGTCCCATTTATTTTGTTTTTGTTGTTTTATTTGAGTTCTGATGTGATTTCTAATGTTGTTTATTTCTGTTTTAGTTTCTCTGTTTCTTGTAATCATATACTGTCTTCTTAGTTGTCTGCGCTTTTTTATTAGGTTGATTATTTCTGTGGTGGGTTTCCATGTGTTGATTGTTGTTTTGTGGTGTTGTTTTGGTATTGTTACCTTGGCTGCTTTTTGAAGGCAATCCGTGATTGTTTGACAATAGTTGTCCATTTCGACGTGCGTTTTAACTTCTTTAATAATTTCATTAGGTAATAGATTATCTAATTCTTGTTTATAGCATTGCCAATTTGCCTTACCGTAATTAAATATTTCTTTCCTATATGTTATATTTTTATAGGGGGTGAGATCGAAGACGCAAAAAATTGGGAGATGATCACTATCTACATCTTTTCCCACTTGAAATTTTACTAATTTCTGGCTTAAATTATATGTACACATACACAGATCTAATATGTCACTAGAGTTAGTGGAATAGGATGTATGTGTTGGGGTAGAATCGTTCAATAGAGCTATATTATTATCATCAATAAATTTTATTAATTTTCTGCCATTTGAATTTGAACTTCGGCATCCAAATGAAACATTTTTACTATTTAAATCTCCTATGACTATGGTGTTTTCATTGTGGGAAAAGATATTATTTAGTAAAGTTGTGTCTAATTGTTTATTGGGTGAGCAGTAAATTCCTGCTACGGTTATTTTAGTTTTATTTGATTGGAGAATATCTACAGTAACATGTTCATTGTTACTGTTTAATTCTATTTCTTCTACAGATAAATCTACTTTATGAAGCAGCATAATGCCTCTGTTTTCATCATTTTTATTTTTCCTGTCTTTTCTAATTATTGAGTAATAAGGTATTTTAAATTATTATTATTATATGTTAAAGTTTCACTTATTATTATAATCTGGGGGTTTAATTCTTCTATTAGGTCTTTGATCTCATGTTTCTTGGAAGCTATTGCACCCTGGATGTTGATATACACTACTGTGAACATTGAGCTGTGAGCATGTAACCTGTTAGTGTAGTTATTATGTATGGTATATGAGGTGTGACGTGTTTTATCGTAATTGTGATTAGTAGTTCTATAAAATTAGTTGTCTGATTTGGTTTGGTGTATTCTGTTATAAACTCTGTTATTACATTTTTAAACACTGTTGAAAACAGGCTTGTTTTATCTGTTGTGTTACTATTGGTTTTTGTGTTAATGTGTTCTTGTTCTGTGTATTAGTCTTCTGTACTTGTTGTTTATGTGTTTCTTTTCCTTTTACCATTTCTGCATATGTGGTTTTTGTTGTTTTAGTATGTTCTGTTGATGTGCTTGTTTCAGGTTGGCTGCTTGTTTTTGGTTGATTCTGTTCTTTTGGTGTGTCTGTTTTAGTTAAACTGCTTGTTTTCGGTTGATTCTGTTCTGTTGGTGTTCTGATCTGAAAAATGCGTTGCTTTATTTGTTTATATTTCTCGCATCCTTTATAATTTGCTGTGTGGGTTTGACCACAGTTACAACATTTAGGCGTTTCTTTTTCTTTCTTACATTGATTAATATGGTGTTCCCCGCCACATCCGCAACACCTCGGTGATGCTAAGCAGGCTGCTGAAACATGTCCATATCTTTGGCAGTTGTAACACTGTGTTACAACAATTGCCGGTGTTTTCAATTGCTCAACTTGATATCTTTGATACCAGAGCAATATTCCATTATTAATCAAATTTTGGGTGTTGTAACTGTCATCAATGTCAATTCGTATTAGATTGGTTGGTGTTTGTGTTTTTTTTTTATATTATTCGTTCTATTTTGTTGTGTGGTATGTTCTGTTCTTGTAGTGCTTGTTTAATAACATCCAGGTCAATCGTTTGATGAACCCCTCTTACCACTATCGATTTTGGTTGCGGCTTACTTCCCGGTAGGTGGATTTTAATATTTCCTGGTTTAAAGGCATCTGTTGGCCATTCTTTCAGTAGTCGGTTAAGGTCAACTACATCGTGCCCTTGCACCAGTACTCCGCCTCTAGGCAAACGCTTAATGTTAACTATGTTAACATTTGGTTTGCATCTCTTTACTTCTGTGGCAAGCAGGGGTTGGTTATAATGACCCGGAATGCCTTCTATAATAATTGCATACTGTGGTGGTCTTGTTTTTGTCACAGTATTATTATTATTATTTGTTATTTGTTTGTTGTTTTTTTATGTTTCTTTTAGAAATAACAGCGATAAATTCTTGGTCTTCCAATTCTTTATCACTGTTATCATTTTTTTTGTCTTCATTACTGTGTATATCAACATCTTCAACGTTATTTTTAAACATTACTTTATTGGGACTTAACCCCACTTTTGTTACAGGAGTAGCTACCTCTACCTCAGTATTAGTAGCCATCACTGCTTCTTCTTCACATTCGGAGTTTTCCGAAGAATTAACCTCTTTGATTAATTTTCGCTTAGCTTTACCTTTCTTCTTAATAACAGTTTTTGTTTTCTTAACCGTATTTAACTCTCTTTTTGCTAAGCTACAGAGAGTTAGCAATGGGGAATTATTGATTATATTGCCACCAGTAGTGCTTGACTTACCTGCAATAGTTTTTTCATTAGTCGTAACGGCTTTTCCCGCCATTTCTTTAATCGGTCTTAAAGGACCCGTAGTTGTTGGTTTCTTGCGGTTTCCCGCTCTTCTGTTCTTGACTTCCGCTGTCTTCCCTGTTTTCTCAAAATAATATGCCGCCTTGATCAGATATATAGTATGTTTTAATACTTCTTTTTAAATCAAAATCTCTTAGACCTAATTCAACCAAGAGCCAGACAAAGCACGTCTTATTTGTCTCCTTCTCTCAAAGTCGAAAAAAACTTGAATAGATTGTTAGATTGTAAACTACGATTTTGAAAAAGGGCTCCGACTATGACGTCATTTTTGGTGTTACAGATATTCACGGATATTTCTTACTATTTTTAACGCATTTGGATTAAAAAATGACACATTATCTGTTTTGTATCTACATGTACAAAAAAGTGGAATGTTTGGGGTCCGATAAGAAAGGCAATTACTTAGATTATTTTTATCTATCTGTCTATGAATGAATTTAAGTTAATAATTACGTGTTAACAGTCAGCAGTTATCTTAATTGCTGGCTTCTACTGAGTAACGGAATACAAAGAGCTGTTTTCATTATTTGTTTGGAGAAAAATATTCCGTTTCTCTTACGTTGTTTTTATAAAGAAAAGCTTTAAATTTACATATATAACTAGTTGTTCTCACAACTCTGTATTAAAATGTCTTCAAGTTAAGATACTTTCTGAATAAAATTGCCGTCTCTCCATGAGTTCAAGATTATATCTTACCGTTCATAGCGCTGAAACTCGTGTTCCTATACTAGCGGTAGACACATAGATACAACCCAGATCTCCCATTATGTAGCTTTGTGCTTAATAACAAAGAAACAAAACTGAATAAACATTTTTGTTATACTTTGTCCAACTAAACGTGCAAGGACAAATGTTAGCACAATATAAATCTGATTATAGGGAGACGTACCGAAATATAAAATAATGAAGTAGAAGCTGCACTAAATTTCAAAAAAAAAATCATATATATTTATTTAAACGAAATTCTATGGGATAATGTTACTATCTGGTGTTTAAAAGATAATGATCGAAATAATTTTATTGTTCTAGGATTGGTAGAATAGTAGATTAGTTTTTGGTAGAACTAATGACACAAAACACATTTCATAATGTAAATATTGATCAGCAAGTAGTCATATGACAGAGCGAGATCTTCTTCGGAGCCCCCCAGTGGCTCAGCGGTATGTTTGCGGACTTTCACGCTAAAATCCGGGTTTCGATACCCGTGGGGGTCAGAGCACAGATAGCCCATTGTGTAGCTTTGTGCTTAATACAAAAACAAAACAAAACATCTTCTTTGGAAAAAAATATTTCAACCAAACCTACAAAACGTGTTTTCAAAACTAGGTTATCTTTGTTATACTGATAGACATATCCTCATTGATCTCCAGCATATTCAACTAATAAATATTTTCAGAAATTTTAAATCGCGTCAACTTGATAACTGCAAATAGTGAAATAATTATTTTACTGTGTGGTGTTTTATTAAACTCTCAACTTAAATTCATTGCATTTCTGTAAAACGAAATTAAACTACTTTGGTTTTAACAATTCTGTAGTTTTGCATAATATTTTAAATGTAATCTATAACTTTTTTCGAATTATGTAGACTGGATGAAGGGCCACTATTATTTCAGATGATGCGTCAGCAATGCTAGAGTTTAACCAAACAAAATAGAATGTTTAAATTTAATATATTATAAAAGCTAAACTATAATCGAAAGCGATTAGATAAGCTCTTACATTATTCAAATATTGTCATTGAAGTTATGAATGTTGTTATTGTTAGCACCAAAAGATGAAATATTAAGGTTAAATAAAGAAATACAGTATGTTTAGAAATACTTACTGAAACATGCTTCGACTTATTAAGCAAAGATGGAACAGAAACGTCTGCTACAATACTGTGAACGGTATCATGAAATCCTTTCTTTGGACATAAACATTCAAATTAGGAAATGTTGCCCCTAATGGTCCCTTGTTAATGTATTAGCTATGACACACGCCCATGTTCATGACATTGATGTCATGTATTACTTGTTTGGACGATCTTCCCTTCTTACCATCGAAATTATCTTCCAAATTTAATTCCATATGATATTCCAAAACTTGGATCATAGCTTTAGCCTAGACAACAAGAAACAGAAAGTGTATAGTTCTGTGCTTAATAACGAAAAACAGCAAATTATACTGAACAGGATAAATTATTAGTTACAAAATGTGATAAATATGAAATATTTTATAAGAGAATAAAATACAGAATGAAAGATAAAATAAACTAAAACACAACCAAATAAACAGAGACTAGGATAATACAACAGGTGTAACAATGTTGTACAAGTATTGAGAACAGACATCATTGTGGTGAAGTAGTGTTATTTAAAGCTAGGAGCTCATTTATAATAGATAAATTTTCTTTACATGAAAGTCCAAAACTGGATGTAAGTCCAGATGTAATTACTTTGAAATTTATAATGGTGTTTTCACTATGTGTGCGAACTATGGAATCTTATAAAATTAATAGTTTTTTTTTACCACTTCTGCTTAATGCAACTATATGTTTGCAGTCTCGTTGATGTCATTGGCGTTTAGTTTTGGTAGTGTAAGTGGCATTACAACCACAATATTTGTATTTATTTACGATCCTGGAACATATGGAGGTACGTAATAGGTCTGTAGATCTGAATCATAAAATCTGAATTTTATGTTTTTGAACGTGATTTAAATATCTTTCGTAGTTGATCTTATGGACAAAACATCTTAATTATTCCTAAACTTTGTTACTTCAATATGAAACCTCTCAGAATAAAAACGATCAGTTTTAATAGGTATATATCAACAGCCTACGTTTCTTTAGGTCTCATAATTGTGAGAAAGGAACTTCCTTGTTAAAGCTTCAATAAAAAACGGGGGATATCTGTTGTTTGTTAACGTATTCTGTAAAGTGATATAAAGCAAGAAAGGTAATTGGAACATATTTTATATGCTTTATTGAAAAGAGCGAATAT
This sequence comes from Carcinoscorpius rotundicauda, assembly GCA_011833715.1. Classification (NCBI taxonomy): domain Eukaryota; kingdom Metazoa; phylum Arthropoda; class Merostomata; order Xiphosura; family Limulidae; genus Carcinoscorpius; species Carcinoscorpius rotundicauda. Next base: position 68,692,489 of record CM022401.1, on the reverse strand, counting down.
AAAAGTTAAATTTAAATGAATTAATTATGAAACTTTCGTATTCAGTATGTAAGCCTGTATATGATTTTTTTTACGATAAAAAAGATGGAAAATGGTGATATAATTCGTTGATTTTGATACAAAAGTCTAAATTTATATTGTTTTCTGTTTCACAAGTAATATTAATAGTAGAGTATTTCAAGTTTAAGTAATCCATAATTTGTGTGATATTAGTAGAGGCTCAAAGAAGTAAAAAAAGTATAGTAAAATACCTTTTATATAAAGCCTGCTTTTATTCAGCTGAAGAAGTACCTATCAAAGAAGGGTTATAGTGGGAAAAGAAAATATCAACGAGAATCGAACCAATTTACACAACATCTAAGTATGGGAGTATCGAGCAGAACTGGTTAAAATTCTGCCACACTTCACAAAGTGCACACATAATGAAATCACCAAGGGGCATATTTTGATTATGAATTTTAACGTCACCGCATCTGGTTTATCTGTTACAATCCTAATATTAAATAATAAAACAACTTCAGTACAGTTAAATCTGTTCTGACTACTTGTATAGTATTGCTACAACTGTTGCGGTATCCTATCCTTTGTTTATTTGCTTGTCTTTTAATTCAATCTTTCATAGAGTATTTTAATTACTTTATATAAAATGTTTAAACTCTTGAACTTTTGTACATAATAATTCATTTCTCTCAATTACCTTGCTGAAGATGGGATATTTATGCTTTGAAACGTTCAGGAATTATATGTTTGTTATTATACAGACACGTGTTAAATGTTGTTATTGCTGTTGTTGTTCGTCATTAGAACTTCGATTTCCGTCAAATGAGTCATTTTTGGCTTTAGTTTCTTGATAACCAGAGTCTTTTATCCTTAAGTCTTGTTTGAAATACATGTTAGGGTAAGGACCTTTTCACAAACAGTTGAATCACAATCTTGAAATATGTGTCTGTAGATGTCTGAAAACTTATCTGCTCTTCAGGTGCTACCTTCATTTGATGTTTCCAAACGAATTGTGATTGATCACACATGATCTCCTCACTTCGAGAACAAATATAACGATAAAGAACGTAAGCGGGATGAAGTTTATTATTTCTGTCATGTTTTTTAAATTTTCTCAGGTTTTAGTATCAACTATACACATTGAAATTTGTAGATAGTTGGATTTCCAGATATTAATTTTCTAGCATAAAATTCTATTTAACCATATGTTGGAAATTCATAACATGAGAATTATGCAAACCACATTTTGATTACGAATGATATACAAACTATAAGAAAATATAACGTTTTTAACAGCTGCAATGACACATATTAAAACATTTTTACATTTTCTACAAGTTCCATTTCTTTCTAAAAATGATAATTACTGAAAATATGAAATTATTTGGAACATATACGAAATTATCTTTATATTTAAAAAAATATAAACTATCAATATTACCGTACAGTCCTGTACACGTTAGTTTATGATACATTTCTACTTCTAAATGAACTCGAAACACAAACATACTCATGTAAAAAATATAGACTTGAGTTACTTTGCTCATCAGTTGTGAACTTAATACAATTATTATAAATTATTAGACACGATAATAACGAAATTATTTGTTATTTTTCATTGAAGATTATAAATGTAACATCAATGCGCATACATTATCTGACAAGTTTAAGACTCTCCAGACAATCATACAACCATTTCTTTGATAAAATAAAAACATCTTTGAGTCCATAACCATACTCTAATATTATCATTAATAAATGATAAGCTAAAAAATGCGTAGAGAAGACCATTCATAAACCACCTGGTCAGATACAAATACTGTAACATTTGAACTTACAAAGAAAGGCTATTTAGACAAACTTACTGTGAGTTGAAGTTTCTTGCTTCTATTAGATAGCAACTCTCATCTTACATGATCAATTTTTTAATCATCTTTACGAATGGTCCCTTTTCTTGCTCGGAGAATTAATTCCTTATTACTTAACATACTGTCCAGATTTATCAAGCCAATCTGTTTACATCAAGATACAAAATTACACGAGTATCAAAAAATGTAAATATTATATTTGAAAAACAAAAAGTATTCTAGTTACTTTAATTCAGGGTAATGCTGATATTGGAATAGGCTCACGAATTTTGGTGCGACTGCCAGCAGCTTTTTATCTCTCTTTTGAGAAAACTAATGGAAGAAATGTTGACTTTGGAGCCCACTAATCAGACATGCTTTATGAATACATATATCTAAAGGTGAACATTCAGGTAACCAATGACTAGACATGCTGTGTCAATACATCCCTCAAAGGTGACTACTCAGTTACCAATAAACTGGACATATTTTGTCAATATATCACTTATTTATGGTGATAAACTTTCAAAAGGCTATAGAAGCTCTCAATAAATCGTCAGTGCTGATACTCCAAAACACGCACGTGAGAACACTAACAGAGTGTGACACAATTATTTTACAGTACAGAGAATTGATCAAAGCTGTAAAGGAAGAGTCAGAATTACAGTTTTGGAACTAAAATTTCTTTATTGTATGGTTTAATGAGTGTCTGTTGAGATATGTAAAACTGGATATGAATGAATTTACAAATAAAAACTGGAATAAAGAAGACACTCTGAACACAAAAATGGATGCATAGAACTTTAGATTCTAGGGTATTTTATTTAGTAATTTACATTATTTTTATTCCCTTATGTGAGAAATATACGTCAAAAAGACATCAGAACGATTGCATTTTAAACTATGTAATGTTTAAGAACATAAATTCAGACAGTGGAATGGAAGTTAAGATGTCTGTATCATCTTAGCTAATATAATGTTAATAATTTTGTAAAATTTTATTTTTAAAAATAGGTAATCAATGTATTGTTGTTCAACAAAATAATTAAATATTTTATTAACTTAAAACTTTCGAATATTAATTTCCATTTAACTATTGACGTATAATTTCTTTTTTGAATAGGTAAACTTATACAGCTTAATCAGCAGTGCAGAAAATGAATATGTAGACGACTTATGTTTCTCTTTAGTACAGTATCCCACGGAATATTTTCAATCGTTTTCATTAAGTCCACACAAAATGTTGATCAGTAAAGTGCTTAAGGTGAATTTTCGATGTCCTCAAGGTGACTGTACACTTAAGATTAACAGCTTACATTTAACAGTTACACTCCCAGTGATTGATGGCTATTCTGGATACATGGTGAGTTTTTCTTACTTCCTCGCATTTCTGTTAAATGAAAACTCAAACAGATCCTGGAAGCTGTATTGTTTTCTGCTTTGAATCCGATTTAATTTACTTAATTTTGAAATGTTAAAGCAATAAAAATATTGTTCATCATTCTATTTGCAGACTTATATAAGTAACCTTCATGAAAATTGAACAAGTATCATGTGTTATGGTACTGCATTGTCTATTCAGGTTGTAGACTTGAAGATACTAACTTTTGTCTGGAGTCCAGGGTCTAGTCTTTGTTAAACTTCAAATGACAAAGTACCACATGGTATGCCTTTTTTTTATTTAAAATTAACATAAACTGCTTTATTTCAATTTCAGAATGATTAATTAAAATATCATAAAAATCCAGTACCTTATAGATAATTATGTTGAAGTAGAGAAAGCACTATTAGTTGTATTGTGCTAGCGCAAAATACACCTTATGTTTAAGAGTGTACGAAGTTCATTAATGACTATATGATCTAATACAACTTTACCATATTTCTGTTGCTCTTTAGTGAGGACCGATTATGCTCCATGGTAAATCGTATGTTTCGTGTCCCGTTACTGCTAAAAATAAAACAATAGACTATACTTCTTGATGAAGAGGATACAACGAAAAAAGACGTTTTCTAACATATTATTTACTCTAAATCTTGCCAATTGCAAAAATATAAATAATGCAGTGAAGAGTTGCCGAATTTGTTATTAAATGAGACTAGTGACTAGCGATTGTATGAAGTGTGGTAGACAAAATCTTCTTTGCTTGTGCTAATCAATTACGATATGTTGTGCTACTTAAATTATGTTTTCTGTTTTATATTTAAACGTCAGGATAATCAAATATTATTACTTGGTACGTTAGTTAAGTATCTAGAACTTGTGTTAAATGTGCTACCCTCAACAAGTTTTACTAGTTAAGCAGGTAATCATGCTCTTCCAAAAACCAAAATGGAATTCTGCACGAACGAAACCAAGTAATATGACGTCAGAACTGCATCTCTATTCCTTCTTTATCATTTCCTTAAGCAAAAATTCGTATATGAAACACAGAAAAGTTCTAGTAAAAGTTATGCTAAATAAATTGCTGTATGAAATTCTTACTTAATCTCAATTTATAGAAAAAATACTATTACATAAGCAATAAAATGTTCTACTGTTAGTAATTGTTAGTAAGTTCTTATGGACCAGACTTCATGATGTTTACATATCTAAGATCTTTAGCTCTCAGTGAATTGAGCTGTTCAATAAATGTCTCATTCATCTACTTGACAACAAAATTTTGTTAATAACTTGCAAATGGTCAAATTTTCATTGCGGTGTTTGAAATGGACGACTAGAGGTTGGATGGAAAATTATTGCGAAACGAAAGAAATCATTGAGGCTCAACACATATTCAAGTGTACGTGTTTTACTCCAGGGTTCTACGGGTAAGTTTCACATTAATTTGATGTTGATAAAACCAAAAAAGATAATTAAGCTAACTACAGCTGAACTGGTGAATAAACTGAAAATAACTTTCAGTTTTCTCTTCAAAGAATAAAAGTTATAAATTCACATGTGTAAAATTAGACCTCTAACCAGAGAAATCTTCCTCGAGAAAATACGTACAGGAATTCACTATGAAATACGAGGTGCAGACAACTTATGTAGACAAAGTTTACCTTTTGTGATTTACTTTTATATGATTGCTATCGTACTTATCAATACTTTTAGCTGATTGCACCATTCTCATCATGGAGTAACTCACGACAAATAAGGGTAAAATTATGACTTTTACGATGAAAGTGGGCGTCATTATAATATTAGAGAACTCTTGAGAAAAAGTATAAATTGTATAAATTACAAGAAAATATATCAAAATTGTTGTTAAAAAGAAAGTACAAAGCTACACAAAGGGCTATCTGGGCTATACCCACACGGATATCGAAAACCGGTTTTTAGTGTGTGAGTCCGCAGACATACCACTGTGTCACTGGGGAACATATATCACAATATTTTAACATACAATAATTTCATTAATTTTTTTCTTTTCGTTTGTATAAATAAATTTCACGATATGTATTTATGAATTCAAAGCAATGAAAATTATTCCGCATAATATATATATATAAGGAATTACAAGGTTAGTATGTATACAAGTTTATTCGTGCATTATCTTAAGCATGGTTAAACATAATTCATTGTGAAGTATAGACGTCTACACGCTTATGGTTGAATAAAAACAGCTACTTAATCAACAAGAGTAGACCCAGCATGACCATGTGATTAGAGCGCTCGACTTGTTATTTGCGTGTTTGAATCTCTATCCCACCAAAGATGCTCGCTCTTGTAGGTATGGAGGCGTTATTATATTATGATTAATCCTATTCCTCGTTGATAAAAGAGTAGCTCAAGAGTTATCAGTGGGTGATGATGCCCAGCTGCTTTACACAAGATAGCTCTTGTGTAGCTTTGCACGATAATAAAAAAATAACAAATCCACAAGACCAAACTTCATCAGATAAACACAAGTACAGTAGGTATGGCAAACACAACTAAACAGGGGTTAAAATATGGAAGTTAATAAACTTTTAATGACTATTAGCCAATGTTACGTTTTTAATGTTTTATGAACGCAACAGAAAGACACAGATAACAGCTTGCATAATTTATTACAACAAACTTATATATGTAACACATATAACATAAATTACATAACAACAATGACAGATATTAAGTTCAAACCTTCAAAATTAATTACAACACAAAATGGTACTGGCCTGTATCTAATAATATGATCTAGAATGAAAGTCCAAAAGTCCAGATCAGAAATCCACAATTCTAGTCTAGGGTGATTATTTGGTCCCACGAAGAAATACCGAAGTTTGAATGGAGAAGTTCAGGAACAATCCACAGTTCAACAAATTCGACGAAGTTCTTTTCACGATGTTTTCGACGAATGTCTCAACATGCTGTTTTACAAAATTTCCCGTTCTCCTTAAAACAGTTTTACACGTGTTGGCCTTCAGTATAACTAGTAATTCGAATGAATCGTAAATATTGATGAAGTAAAATCACAGCTTCTGTAGATCTAGCTCTAATCACAAATCCAAGTTGAATAAATACACATCAAACGTTGAAAACTTCTCGAACAAAGAAACTATTTTTGAATTGAATATAAACTAATGACTGACTCTCCTCTTCTTCGAATAAAAACTAATGACTCTTTCCATTTCTCGTGTCTCCGTCTGTTTATATATTAGTAGGCCTAGGCTTCTCGAACAATTGCGTGACTTCTACAGAACTCCAGAGCAATACGCGCATGTCTGTTCTTGCACGAGACTTGTCGTCTAGACACTAGGCCGCCACATTCCATTTATAGTCAATTGATTGTTCTATCTAATTCTAGTAATTTCTAAATGTTATTTTAAATGAATAACAACATATTTTTAATTGGTTTAAACTATAAAACAATAATATAAATATGGAAATGTAAATAATAGAAAAGAAAATTTAAACACAACATGACATGTTGTCGTTTACAAAACATTTACACAACATTTACATAACACTCTCCCCTTAAAAGCAAAAAAAAGTTTGAACTTGTGAAAACTATTTTTTTTAAACCAACTCAAAAGGGTTAAATCCAGTAGATTCTTGCATAACTTCACGAACTGCAAACAACAACAAGGGAACACCCTCATCCCAGTCCTTTGAGTGTTAGTGGCATTAATTTGGTGGAAACGTTCAAGGACAACTTGTGATTCAGGATGGTATACACTGGATGAAACTTGATGGATGTTTAGTTCATGCATGGCTTGTTGAAATAGCTTGTACATAAAATTTAAGCCTTGATCTGATTGCACAACTTTTGGAATCCCGAATATGGTAAAGAATTTGACAAAAGCCTTGACAATGTTGGGAGCAGTGATTTTTCTCAAAGGGATGGCCTCAGGGAAACGTGTAGAAGCACACATGATTGTCAAGAGGTATTCATTTCCTGCTTTGCTTTTTGGCATTGGGCCAACACAGTCGATAATGACCCTTGAGAACGGTTCTTCAAAGGCAGGAACAGGCTGCAGTGGTGCTTTGGAAATCTTCTGATTTGGTTTTCCAGTCATTTGGCAAGAACGGCATGTCTTACAAAAGTCAACAACATCTTGGCGCATCTTTGGTCAATAGAAATGTCGTCGGATACGATCTAGGGTCTTTCTTACTCCTAAGTGTCCCTACAACACATGATCATGAGCAAGACTAAGAATATCATTCCGATAGCATTTTGGAATGATTATTTGGTGAATAACATTCCACTATTCATCGGCAGCAACGTCAGGAGGTCTGTATTTTCTCATTAACACACCTGACTTCTGGTAGTAACAAATAGGGATAGTTCCTATTTCATTTTCATCAACGGCCAGTTGTAGAAGAGAACGAGTAGCAGGATTATTGTCCTGTTCCTCAACAAGTTTGTTTCGATGAAGAGAGTTCAAAAATGACTTGGAGTCATCAGTAGAACTCGAAGTTGAGTCAGAAATCTCATCGATGTGAGACATGAATGTATCAGATAAAGAGAAATCCTCTTTGAACTCCTGAGAACGGGGAAAACATCAGGAAACTCTTCAACGAGTTGCTCTGTACTGGCGCTAATAACAGGTGCTTCAACAACACGATCCTCTGGTACCACCTTACTACCAGCCAAATCATTCCCCAAAAGCACAGACACACTTTCAACAGGCAATGAAGATTTAATACCCACAGTCACTGGGCCCGAAACTAAGTCCAAATGTAAATTCAATCTATGAAGAGGGATAGAAACGACGCCACCTTCTACACCATAAATGAGAACATTGGCCCCAATGGATGACTTTTCAGAAAACGGAAGTACACTTTCCAAAATCAAACTCTCAAAAGCTCCAGTATCCCGCAGGATTTTAATTGGTTGTAGATGTGAATCGCCAACAAAAGAAACAAAACCTTCAGTCATGAAAGGCTTAAAATTGTCCTCAGCAAGATCTTCAGATACATCAAGAATATTGGGCTTAGAATTCACAATGGACTGGACAAGGTCAAAATCATTGGGAACCAATGATGTATCCAACAAGGGCGAAATGAAACTATGGGGTGATGGCTTGTTTTTGATCTCATAGCACACAGAAATCAGATGGCCAGGTTTCTTACAATAAGCACATGTTTTGGATGAGAATGACACCTTTTTGGTAGATGATGAGCTTTGAGAATAAGATGAAGTCTTTGTTTGAGAATCAGAAGTTTGCTCTTTTCTGTCTTTGTTGACATTTGCATTATGCTTGAATGAGTCTTGGGTTTCTTTGCTGTGTGATTCGTTTTGCTTTTGTACGAGAAATCTTTGTTAGTCAGAGCATACTCGTCTGCCAAGACAGCAGCATCATGAATTTTGGAAGCTTTTTGTTCATCAATATAAGTTTTGAGCTCTACAGGAATACATCTTTTGAACTCTTCAACTAATATGAGTTCTCTGAGTTTTGTATAATCATCTCTGATTTCTTTGGAATCACACCACCTGTCGAACAGAGTTTCTTTTTCACGAGCAAATTCGACATAAGTTTGGCTCTCAAACTTTTTGTAACCACGAAATTTTTGTCTATACGCTTCTGGCACCAATTCATATGCACTCAAAATGCATTTTTTGACGTGCTCGTAATCATAACTTTGCTCGGCTGTGAGCTTGGAAAATACTTCCTGAGCTTTACCCTTAAGAACACTCTGAAGTAATACTGTCCAATATTCGGTAGGCCATTTTAGCCTAAGGGCCAATTTTTCAAATTGCTGAAAATTTTTATCTACAGCCTTTTCATTGAATGGAGGTACTAAACAAATTTGTTTGGAAGCATCAAAATTATCCAACCGCATTTGGACAACCTTTTCTTCTGTCTGTGCCTTTCTCATACTGATTTAGAAGAAAAGAATTAAAAGAATCATCAGTTTTTATTCGAAGAAAAGAATGAGAAGAGTCATTAGTTTTTATTCGAAGAAAAGAAGAAGAGTCAGTCATTCGTTTGAGAAGGTTTAAGTGTTTGCTGTGAGTTTATTCAACTTGAATTTGTGTCTGAAGCTAGATCCACAGAAGCTGTGATTTTGTCTCGTCAATCTTTGCGATTCATTCGAATTACTGGTTATGCTGAGAGTCGAGGTGACTGGGAAAATTGGAAGGCGGCAAGTTTGAAACGTTCATCAACAAACACCGTAAAAAGAACTTTGTCATTCTCCATTCGAACTTCGGTATTTCTTCGTGGGACCAAATTCATACCCTAGACCGATATTTTGGATTTCTGATCTGAACTTTTGGTCTTTCATTCTAGATCATTATATTAAATACAGGCCAGTACCATTTTGTGTTGTAATTAATTTTGAAAGTTTAAACTTAATATCTGTAATTGTTATTGTATAATTTATGTTATACCTGTTATATATATAATAGCTTATTGTAATAAATTATACAAGCTGTTATCTGTGTTTTTCTGTTGCGTTCAGTCTACAGTCAACATACATAAAAAACGTAACATATTCCTATGTTACATACTATAGCAATACAGGAAAAAATTCACTATACTCTCAAAAGTAAGGTTTGTTTTTTGTGTTATGAATACGATGTTCATAAAAAGAAAACTTCAAGTTAACACTAAGTTTCAAGAAGAGTTGGTATCCTTCTAGAATATAAATTACAAACATTATGGTTTGACGAGAGACTCATAACACGTCAAAGTAGATGAATAATATTTATTCGAAAAACTTTCACTTGTGACATCAGGTGAAATTAAAGAACGACAGTTTTTTTTTAATTGTGTTTGTCATTTGTATTACATTATTTATATCTTTACTTTATCTGTAAATTCTTAGTTACATTGAAAGTATAACTTGCCTTCTAGCTGATCACTTTGGTTTTGAGCAAACAGTGAGTTTAATAATGTTGGTCAAATAGCAGTAGATAAAGGAGTCTGTTATATCAACAAGATACAAGTTATCAAATCCAAGTGCATCAAACACTGTCTGAAGTGTTACAAATCATTTGAATAGCGAACTACTAACAATGATATTTCTGTATAACAAAGTTATTCACAATTGTGATGTTTACATTACAAACTCAATGTAAAAGGTTGAAAGGGGCGTACGTTTATCGTATTTAAACAATACAATTACAATTATTGGTCACGCAAAGACTATTTACCAAGAAAGTTAGGTTATCTATTAAAGTATATGATTTCTTCAAAATGAAAATAAAACAATGTATTTATTTACTACACGATGAAGACTCCACACAAAAATTCTTACTATTAAATCTTTATATGGTAATTTTATTTATGTTTTCCAGTGTGTCAGGGTTTGCCTCGAACATCAGTGATTCTGTAACGGACCAAACACAACAAATGTCATTTGTTAATGGTAAGTCCATGTGTACATAATTTAAGAAATATTTTATTTTACCTGACAGATCCTTATTTTCTCTATTTGAATTTTAAGAGATTTTTCACAACATAAATAAAGAAACGGATATTGTTGTAACTTCAGTGACAACTATGAGTTTGTTATTTTTATTAAAACAGATTCAGAAAGTTTTGAATTAATAATTGGCTTAATAGATTTGAAAGACATAAACTTGAAGGAACATAAGGCGCGATTTTTAATTCACCTTCGAGATCACTGGCAGTAAACCTGGGAATACAAGCATCACAGATTAAGAGGATTGTGTTAGAAGAAGGTAAGCAACTTTGACCCTAGTTTGTAAAGCCGATTTTCCTTTCCATATTTAACTTCTTAAAAACTATGGTGTTAAATATCTTAAGTTAAGTGAAGTATGAAATACTTGAAAAATGATGAGTAGCTTGGTAATTATAATGTTTTCTTCATTATAGTTACACGCAACAGTGGTTCGGATATCCAATAATATTCATATATTCATATCATGTTTAAAACGGAAATTTGGCAGACGATCCCATTAACCAATTCTTGTGATTATTTTTGTAAAGTCCTTTAGTAGTTCTGCAACCGATGTGGCGTTTATTTTTCTTTCACTGTTAATGTTTTATCAGAGATCCTTTCTTCGCTTCGAAGTGAAGCAGTCACGGATATTTTGCATATAGAACTTATCAGTTTGTTAGCTATCATTAAGATTATTACTTGTCTAGCTTACAACTGACACAGTAAAGAGAAAATGCAACGTTCAATTTCTATTTATGGAAACATTTGGTGTGTTTTTTTAATCATTACGCTTTCATTCTGTCGTTTCAATCAATTTAATAAGTTGAATGAATGTCGTTGGTCTGTTTGATATTTTATGTTATACCCAAGATGTGGTGGTGTTGCCTGTCGCTTGTATTATCACACAAACAATAATTCTATTCTAAGATGTATGCAAGTAATATACATCTGTGTTTCAGATAAACTGCTGCTGAAGTTTATACTGCCTGTATTCAACAGTTCAACACCTTTTCTGACTTCAGTTGTTCTTACTCTCTACTACATGGTCAACAATGAAGTTTTAAATCTGACGGACCTGTCTGAAGAAAGAGTGAGGGTTATTCCCTACACTTTATCATTAAATGATTCCCTTCACCTGGCCTCAAACGATATTTTAGGAAATACTGTAGGTAAGATTAGCTTCAAAACAGATGTCTATTAACACATTTTAATTTAAACATTGGTGTTATGAAAATGTCGTGTAAATATTTTGTAAACGACAACATGTCGTGTTGTGTTTGGATTTTCATATCTATTATTTATATTTCCATGTTTATGTTATTGTTTCAAAGTTTAAACCAATAAAAAATATGTTGTTATTCATTTAAAATAACATTTAGAAATTTCTAGAATTAGGTAGATCAATCAATTGACTATAAATGGAATGTGGTGGCCTAGTGTCTAGACGCAAGTCTCGTGCATGAACGGACATGCGCGTATTGCTTTGGAGTTCTGAAGAAGTTATGCGATTGTTCGAGAAGCCTAGACCTACTAATATATAAACAGACGGAGACGCAAGAAATAGGAGGAGTTATTAGTTTTTATTCGAAGAAGAGAAGAGTCAGTCATTCGTTTGAGAAAGTTTAAGTGTTTGCTGTGAGTTTATTCAACTTGGATTTGTGATTAGAGCTAGATCTACAGAAACTGTGATTTTGTTTCATCAATATTTACGATTCATTCGAATTACTAGTTATACGGAAGGCCAACACGTGTAGGACTGTTTTAGGGAGAACGGGAAAATTTGTAAAACAACAAGTTGAGACATTCGTCGAAAACATCGTGAAAAGAACTTCGTCGAATTTATTGAACTGTGGATTGTTTCTGAACTTCTCCATTCAAACTTCGGAATTCCTTCGTGGGACCAAATCCACACCCTAGACAGTAATTTTGGATTTCTAATCTGAACTTTTGGACTTTCATTTTAGATCATTATATTAAATACAGGCCAGTACCATTTTGTGTTGTAATTAATTTTGAAGGTTTAAATTTTATATCTGTCATTGTTATTATATAATTTATATTATATCTGTCATATATATAATAGCTTATTGTAATAAATTATACAAGCTGTTATCTGTATCTTTTTGTTGCGTTTAGTCTGTGGAAAACATAAAACATAAAAAAAACGTAACAACTGGTAATTTCGAATTATGTCAATAAAATTCAAACTTCTGACATTACCATTCCTTGTATATCTTAATGGATAATAATCCAATAGGATTTCTACAAAGATATAAAACTCTTCAACATGTAGTGGCCTCAGTAGAACACACCGCTACAATCAGGGTTAAACAATAAAAACACAATTTTTCACAATAAGGAAATAAATTAAACACAGTAAAGATACATGTTGTCAGCACTTGACGTTAACTTTAATGAATAGTTTACCATAAATATAGATAAATTAATAATTATAGACTCAGAGAGAAACCTAATTCAAAAAAGAAAAATACAACAACTACAATATATTCAAACAATTCTTGTAATAAAAAAATATGAACAATCTTGGGTGACAAACAGCATACATAATTGAGCTTTTTGTAGGTTGTTTACTGACAGAGTAGATCACGAGAGTGCAGCCTCGTGTGATCATAAATTAATTTACTCTTCTGTACATCATTAGTATTTTTACATCACAGCTGTGAAAGAGATTATATCAGTTTCGTGTTATGTAAATGTGTAAATATTTTGTAAACGATGGCATGTCGTGTTGTGTTTGGATTTTCATTTCTAATATCTATGTTTCCATATTTATATTATTGTTTCGAAGTTTAAACTAATAAAATATGTTGTTATTCATTTAGGGTAACATTTAGAATTTTCTTGAATTAAGTACACCAATCATATGTTTGTAAATGAAGTGCTGGCGACTTCGTGTCTAGACGTATAGTCTCGTGCAAGAACGGACATGCGCGGATTGCTCTGGAGATCTGTAGAAATTTCGCGGTTATTCGAGGGGTCTAGGCCTACAATATATAAACAGACGAAGATGCGAGAGAGACATTCAGTCTTTATTCGAAGAAAAAAAAGGAGTCAGACATTAGTTTTATTTCAAAAGAAGAGAGTCACTTATTTGAGAAAAATTAAGTGTTTGCTGTGACTATTCAACTTGGATTTGTGACTAAAGTTAGATCTACGGAAGCTGTGATTTTATTTCCTCAATCTCTACGATTCATCTGAATTACTGCTTGTGCTGAGAGTCGGCGAATTTATTGAACTGTGAACTGTTTCTGAACTTCTTCATTTAAGCTTCGGAATTTCTTCGTGGGACCAAATTCACACCCTAGACTGGAATTTGAGACTTTCATTTTAGATCATAAAATTAGATAAAGGCCAGTACCATTTTGTATTGTGATTAATTTTGAAGTTTGAAACTAGTATTATTTTGTTTTGTAATTAATTTCGAATGTTGTAACTTAATATCTGTCACTGTTATTATATAATTTATGTTATATCTGTTATATTTGTTAATAGTTTAGTGTAATAAATTATACAAGCTGTTATATGTGTTTTTCTGTTGCGTTTAGTGTACGAAGAACATAAAACATAAAAAATAAGTAACATTCGTCATACACACTCAAATTTACTCAATATAAATTATTACGCAGAAGGATTGGTTTGTTTTGAATTTCGCGAAAAGACACTCCAGGGCTATCTGCGCTAGCCGTTCCTAATTTAGCAGTGTAAGATTAGAGAGAAGGCAGCTAGACATTACCACACACCGCCGAGTCTTGAACTATTCTTTTACCAAGGAATAATGGAATTGACCATCACTTTCTTACGTTCCACAGTTGAAAGAGCGAGTATATTTGGTGTGACAGGGAATCAATCCCGCGGATAATGATTCGAGTGCATTAACCATCTGGTCATGTCGATCCTATATAGAATACAGCTAATAATTTGTAGATAAATCAAACGATAAAAGTAAATATTAAATCAATAATAATAACAATAGAATTTGCTATCTCACAAGCATCTACGGGAAAACATATATATATTATTTAAAAGGTAAAAGTTAGGAGTTTTATATTGTACAATTTCAGAGTAATTCATTTCTTCTTTGTGATTACTCTCCGCTAGTACAGCAGTATGTTTACGAATTTGGAACGCTAAAATCAGATTATTGATTTCCCTCGGAGAGCTCAGCAGATAGCTCGATGTGACTTTGCTATAAATAAAACAATTTTTAAGATTGTGTCTAAATATTATTGATAACTTCTTCTTCATAACTGGCTACAGACAGCAAAAGGAAGAGGGAGTTGAAAGATTGTTGAGTTCAAACAATCACTTCCCACCAATTAACTATGATATAAAGTTTTTTTGTTGTTTTTGCAGAGTATAAATAGCATTTAACATTTAAATACTTCAAAATTAATTTTGCTACTAGTAACCATTTTATATTCAGATTTTCTCTATTTCTACTGCGTAGAACCTGGTTTACTATCATATAATACTTTATATATGTTAAATACACAACTCCAATGAGAGAAAAGACATTTTAATAATTTTAATTGTGGAATTCGGTATCTAAGAGTGCGTTAGCGCTTTCTATGTAAAGATTAAAAGGATGACCCAAATAAAGTAATACAAAACTCGTCTAGATTTTTTTCTCTAGTCCTCATCAAAGCGACACATGAAAAGCTCGCAAGCGTAGTCACCCTATCTTTGATGTATCTGCTGCTTTCTAGTTATCCAGAGCATCCAAAAGGCGAAAACAGGTAAACAGCCGAACCTAAGATTTGTATCTCAGAACGGCTGGTATGGGTATTAACAGTTTTACTAATAAAGCAGAGAACAACATTAACCTAAGGATGACCTAGGCAAGTTAAAACGTTGTTCTTTGATTTATTAGTAAAAGTGTTCGTACCCATCCTAACCATTCTGAGAAACATTTTTATTTCAAGTGGGTTTCTAGTCATCAAGAATTATTTTCGTTCATCATTCTCGAACAGGGAGAGCTCCTACCTACACTCGGAGTTACTTTAATCAGACTAAAATTTCTACATTAATTGTGGATTCACAAGGCCAGACAGCGGGTTTCGATTCTCGTGGTGAAAATAGTTGTGTATCGTTTTGTGTTTAACTAGAAACAAATCCCTACTTTTTTATCGAAAGCCCTGGTGTTTGAATATAATACCACATTTTGTCATTATATTTTACCTTTAGATACTTTTAGAATACTAATTTCACGACTATTTTACAATAGTGTAACATTTTACGATTGGGAATTCTGGTTCTATTTTACATGCTATTGAGGAAGTCAGTAACATAAGAATTATATTTGTCATGTGAAGTCGAGACAGCTTAGTTGCTATTAAGTGATATGTCTACTTCCATCTTTATCTTGTTTGATTTGTGTTATTTTTCAAGTTGATCAACAGCCCTACATGGGTATTTTTTATTTAGCAATCATTTTTATTTCTTTTTTCTTGGTTTAAACCTGAAAGCAACATTAATCAACCAAGAATTATGTGTTCAGATGAAAAACCTCTTAAATTCAGGTAGAATTATCCTTAAATTGAAACTTTTGGTGATGGAAAAACAACTAGTCAGTATTACCCACCGATTTTGTAAAAGCTCTAAAACAAATAACGAGATGAGTGTCATAGTTATAGTGACAGCAGAGATTAAAAGAGCGGAGTTTGTTCAATGATATATTGTGGCTAAAAAAATGAATATTTCGATCCGTAGCCATACATGTTAATCATGGAGCCAAAATCTTTCCTGTGATAATTGACCACACATGTGCTAAAATAGACGTATCAAGAACCACGCATACGAAACTTTAAGTGATAAAGAGGGGACGTTTAGTTATGTATCTGCAAAGTATATGTAGATATGTATATGTATATGTAGATGTACAAAAATTTATTCATTACTTCATACATGTTGAAAGTCACATAAGCCGATGTGATAAAGAAGTGAAAGAGTTAAATTTATAGACTTGATAAAAATCGGTGAGTAATTATAGCTCATGTACAATGTCTATTAACTGTTATTATTTTACTGTTTACCACGTTTCACAATAAACTTGCAGTAATTAACGATGGATTCTTTAATACAGTTTGTCATCAAAAGACTTTCCTTACAATACAAAGCTCTGAAGTAGCAGTAACTTTCTGGCTACCTGGTAGCCTGACACTCAATATCAGAAATTATAATACCAAACCTTGGTATAGTGTGGGCATTTTATATACAGCTGTTTAGTTACAGACAACACCAAACCTTTGTTCAACAGGAACATCTTAACTATAACTCTTAAATATAGTACAGACATTTTAGATACAATGTCACTTAAAACTCTTAAGGGTACAAGTAAGAGACATATGTTTATCTTGTATGTGTATTTTACTGTTTTTGTGTCGACCGAATATATCCACGTTAATGATCGATATCTCTGAATGTTATTTTCTGTTAAATGTATGTATTTTGTAGTAAAGTAAACATACTGTATTATTTAGAATATTATCTAACAAAGTGTTGATTTAATTTATTAATTTGACCTAAAGATGTAGATCTGGAACAAATGACTTCAAGAGTGAGTATTATACAAATTCTAATGATCATCTCAGCTGTGATAAGCGTGATGCTAGTAACCTCATTGGTCGTTCTCAAATACCGACGTAAGAAACTGATAAAGTAGGTAGATTTCTTTTCATACGGTTATCATGTAGGTTAGATAACATAATTTTAATTTTAAGAAATTTCTTATTACGTGTTAATAAAATATAATTGTTTTTGCTCTTTTAATTTTATTTAAGTCTCATGCGATTTTTCTAGAATCTCACTTATAAACTATATATCTATCTATCTAGTTTGTTATAACCTAAAACAAGCCAAAATAAAAATGAAAAACATAAACTCTGCATCAATTGAAAGGATCTCAGAGTTTGTTTGTTTGTTTTTGAATTTTGCACAAAGCTACTTGAGGGCTATCCGTGCTAGCCGTCCCTAATTTAGCAGTGTAAGTTTGGCGGAAAGGCAGCTAGTCATCATCACCCAACACCAACTCTTGGGCTACTCTTTTACCAATGAATAGTGGGATTGACCGTCACAATTATAACGCCCCCACGGCTGAAATGTCGAGCATGTTTGATTTGACAGGGATGCGAACTCGCGATCCTCAGATTACGAGTCGCACGCCTTAACCCACTTGGTCATGCCGGGCCCAGGTTCTCAGGAAACAGACTATAGTGTGTGATATAAATATGTAACCTACGTTTTGGATGTGACTACAGAAGAAGGATACGCCATCTGTCAGTTTTAACCTCCATTCGCTAGTCTCACATAAAAAATAAAATAAAGTACGATAATACAGACATGGCAATGGAAATAAAATAATAGAAACGGAAATTAAGAGAGCGAGAAGACGGTGTTCTTGCCCACAATGTCTCACATCTATATCACCCTTCACTACCTGCAGACAGTTCTGGGAAAGTGATTGTTCTCCAGGGTAAAGTGGAAGAAAAAAGAAATTCAAATCACAAACCAAAAGAAAAAATACGTAAAAGATAACAAAACTAAGAAAAAGTAAATTACTACCATCTGGGGGTAAGTAAGTTAAATAATCTTACCTCTTAAAATTGGCATTCTATCCCCCATTATGAAAAAAAAGGCACTAATTGGTTGACTAGTAAACGAATTATACAGAAGCACAATACTTAGATTTAGAAATGAAAATATTTAATAAGGAAATGAATATAAATATTTTAATAAAAGATAATATTTTGCTTTTCCAATACATGGTTTAATCATTATAATAGTAATGCACCATACTCTTTTATTGTAAGCAGTATAACTTCAAATCATTTAGATGTTGTAATATTTGTAGTATATTACAATATTTTATTAGTAATGTTGAAATACTGATTAAAAATCAATATTAAATAGATTTAATAAAGAAACTTTAAATAAATTATTAAAATTTTATGTAATAAACATAAAGAAATAAAAATTTAAAAAGTTTACAAAATTTCTAATAACTATTTTTATTTGGATATTTTGTTCTTTTTAATTTAGCGCAAAGCTACATGAGGGCTCTCTGCGCTAGCTATCCCTAATTTGGCAGTGTATTATTAGAGGAAAGACAGCTAGTTATTGTCACTCACTGCCAGTTTTTGATTATTCTTTTACCAGCGAATAGTGAAACTGACCATCAAATTATAATGTCCCAATGGCTGAAAGGGCAAGTATGTTTGTTGCGACTGGGATTTGAACTCGCAACTTCTTTTCATCTGGCCATGCCTGACCTTTTAGTTGGGAATAAGGTAGTTTAACAGCTTGACACTACTTTAAGCGAATGATTACCTTACCGCATAAAAACACTTGTTTAGAGTGTGAAAACTATGTGAAGGCAATGAAGGGCGGTATAAATGTGGGATATTATGGGCTTGAACACTTACTTCTCGCTCTCCTTATTTCTATTATTTTTATTTTTATTGCAATTCCCTTATTATTTTACATTTCTTTGTTTTATATATTTATGTGAGACTGGTAAATAAAGGCTAAGAATAATAGATGATGCATCCCCACTGCAATGAAAATCCTTTTTTTTTCAGTCACCTACGAATACTAGGGTACATTTTATATCCCAAATTATAGTCTGTACCTTGCTTTTCAACTGATGTAGAGTTTTTATTTTTGTTTCGGCTTATTTTGGTTATAACAAAGTAATATTTGTCACAGGTTTGGATTTGCTATTTTTAACACAGTCCTACCTTTTGATTTTGTTTTATGTTACTTAACTCTTCAATATTAATACTCTCATATATATATAACAACGCATTATACGTATTATTGCAAATAGAACTGAAACATTCCACTATATTAAAGTTATTTAATTCAATTAGTCATCGTAATGTGCAATATTTGTAAGATATAACAGAAGAGTATCTGTTTTTCCTTCTATTACTACTATGACAGATGTTTTTTCTTGTTGAGTTGAGAAACTCTATGATACAGCTTTTATAATTAGCAGTTATGTCGTTATCTACCAACAAGAAAATTACCATTACATTGTCAGTTCAGTGAAATGAAAGTGATAGCCAACTCTCATGAACAATGAATGCTAAAGTCATGTCTTTGTATGGCGTTTTAATCATTCATTAGTTACCACATATGAGGACCTAAACAAGAAGTAACCATTTCTTCTTTCTTGCTATTTGCAGATAAACGTAAAGAACATCTGTTTTTATTGTCGCCAATATTTTGAATTTTAACGACATTTTATTCAGGTTAAGACAGTTCTACTTAAGAGAGTTTTCAATTAATTTCTCTCATACTCATCATACCTGTCAAAAGTCAAACTAAAGAGCAAGACCAGACCTCATGTAAAGATGAATTATAGCATAATATATGGTGTTAAATTGCTCAAAAATACACGTAATTCTTTCTTATTTTTTCTCTGATGTTCACAGTTCTGTTGATGGAGATAAAAACTAAAAATTTTATTTACTCACTCATCAATTATGTGACAAAAGTAATATTAAGGTAGAAAAATTGATAAATTGCATTTTCATTGTTCTCAAAAGAGTTTTTAGATTTCGTTGAACATGCAAATTTAGAAAACATGAGTTTATACAGAAAATTAGAGATTTATCTGACGTTCCAATGAGCAAGTATACATACATAGATATCTTATAATAAGCACGCATGTTAACAAACTCTACTTTTAAGGTTATTAACGCTCACTGTGTCTGGTACTTCTCTGGTAATACGTATTAAATTCAAATATTGCATAACAACAAAGAAACAACAGACCGGAGGTATTACAATTTATATCATGCGAATGTTATTAATTCATCTTAAGTCTCTGATTATGTTCTAATGGTATCTTTGCTTTATTTAGAGTTGTCCCTATGACCAGTCCCATCGATATTTCATCTTATTCAGGTATGTTTTGAAATATACAGACTACCAAACATACCTTAATAATACAACTTTTCTCAAACGAACTCTAATCTCAGTATTTCAGTGTGTTCTCTTGGCACTCTTTATTATATTTATATATTATAAACTAAATACATGATAATATCCAATACACATGCAATTTACGTCTATCCTATCCTACTGGATGTGCTACACTAGTTATGGTTCTGAATTCATACAAAAATTCGTTTACATGTCAGGAGAGCAAAAAAAACAGAATTTCTGTCAGACAAATTAAAAACATAGTTAATGAAGTTCAATAATACATCTCTTCAAACTTTATATCTCATCTGAGGCCCGGCATGGCCGAGAGCGATAAGGCGTGCGACTCGAAATCTGAGGGTCACGGGTTTGCATCCGAGTCGCGCTAAATATGCTCGCCCTCTTAACCATGGGGGCGTTCTAATGTGACGGTCAATCCCACTTTTCTTTGGTAAAAGAGTAGCCCAAGAGTTGGCGGTGGGTGGTGATGACTAGCTGTCTTTTCTTTAGTCTTACACTGCTAAATTAGGGACGGCTAGCACAGATAGCCCTCGGGTAGCTTTGTGCGAAATTTCCAAACAAACCAAACAAATATTTCATCTGCTTTATTTACTTCTGGTATAGTTTTTGAGATTCTACTTCTCCATTTGCGCGTGATTCTATTCAGAAGATAAAACTTAATTTGAACATAACAGCAAATAAGTGAAAGACTAGATGATAAATTATGAAGTTAAGATTACCTTAAGAACATGAGTATTGTTTTATCTTTTAAACAAATTAATATAGATCACATACAGAAAAAGTAGGCAAGAACAAACTTTATTGATTATATGGCAACAAATATCTTAAACTTTGCTTTCCTTATCTATAAAAATGAAACAGCTTAAATATATCAAGCTATTTTGCAAGAAAGCTTCGAATAAAATACTTATTGTAACTTAACAAATTATTTTACAAGAAAGTTTCGAATGAAATACTTATTGCAACTTAACAAATTATTTTAGATGCAACCTCCGAATGTTAAGTTACAATAAGGATTTCATTCAGAGTTTGCACCTGAAGTAATTTAAATTGCAATAAGTATACCAGTTAGAGCTTTCTTGTGAAATAAATTGTTCAGTTACAAAATGTATAATCATTCGAAGGTTGCCGTTAAAACTATTTGTTAAATTTCAACAAGTATTTTATTCAATGGTTTCTTATAAAATAATTTGTTAAGTTAGAATATTTTGCAAAAAAGCTTGGAATTAATCCTTGTTGTAACTTGACAAATTATTTCAAAAGAAAGCTCGAATAAAATACTAGTTGAAACTTATACTAGATTTCTTTATTCTTTATTAAAATAATGAGAGATATTTCTGATAAAACAAATAGGTTTCAGCGAACGGTTTCAATACATTGATTAAAACTTTTAAAATATATATACCCACCCCCAGCTTCATCCTCAACGGAAGACAAACAGAAGTTTTGAAATCCATTAGACGGTATAATTATTTATAATACAAGTGTTACAGATATACGGTGTTACAGATCAAAAGTTTCACAAGGTTTTAGTTTACATTTTTAATCATAAAAAAATCATATTTATCACTTCCAAGTAGCGCTTCGTATGTCTGCGGACTAACAACGTTCAGTTAAATTATCTATAACTTTCATTGAAACACTTCTTTTATTGATTATAGCAAACGGATTGTACAAATAACCTGCTGCATGAAGAATGCAACATGAAATTATAGTTTGTTCAGTTTATCATTATTAAAACGGTTGTCATTGCAACTGCTATTATCTCTAATTACAAACCACTGTTCATAAAACACTTAAAAATGTGACTAATTGATTAGTTTTTTTAAAGACTTACTCTTACGAATCCATGTTATTATATTCAGTCATTAAAGTTAAGATTCTGTATAGAAATGTGACTATTTAATTTTTATATTGCATACTTTTCTCTCTAAGAACCCATGTTATTATCACTTGCTTGGGTTGGGAGTTTATACACAAGTGTGGTTAAAAGTTCTTTGTTTAGGGTTGTGATTCAACACTGTAATTAAAATCCTATGATATTTTTATAATTTGACATAAGTGTGATTATTAATTCCTGTTAAGATATAAATTTTACATTTTCTGATATTGTTATTTGACATTCACGTTTGATGATAAACAATTGTAATTTATTGGTTATAATGAAGTGAGATGTTGAAATGTTGTGTGGAACATGAAATCAGCATTACACAACTTGTAACTAGTTGAAAAAGGATTTGGTACATTTTTTGTTTGTTAAGTAAACTTCTATTTATTTGTTTTAAATAGCCTGTTGACTTCTAATTGTTGTAATCGTTATATATATTTCTTGTTTTTCGTGCTTAAACTATAGATTGTAATTACCAGATCTTTTGTATTCTATGTTAAACTTATTTTTTATTTAATCTCACTAAATGCTTTTGTTTCCCATGTAGAAAAATATTCTCAAATAAATATTAATGCTTTGTTGTTATTCAATCTCTCAAAACCCTATGAATTATATTATTCTGTTATTTTTTGTACATTTAACTAAATGATTTAAACAATAAATTGTGATCTACTGTTAAAATGTTAAGAGTAGACTTTTAACTCTTATATACTGCAACAAATGTCGTAATAATACAGTTTTATGTTATTTATTTGTTATGAAAAGTTTTGATTGCCTTTAATGAGTGTATTTAGGTGAATTTGTGTATATTTATTTTAATTTTAAATAAAATATAACACTTACTTCGCAACATATAACTTGATGGGTTTTTTTGCTTCATATAAATTCACATGACCATAAGCGCAATAATGATACAAATTCGTTATGTAAACATTTTGTAACACAAATTTCACTGATATCTGTATAAATTAGGATAAGTACTTAGTTATTTTGTAGAATGAAAGTGAATTAGTGTATTCTTTAAATACAGATTGAGCAGTATACCAAAAAATCTCAAACTCAGTCCTCCAGTTACGTACGTTCGTGTACCGTCGATATGAGCAAGCCAAATAATATCCCAATAGCCTGTTTTGTTAATTGTAATAAATGTGAAGACAAAAGAGGTTAGTTACAAACAAACTCCACTTCATCTGTATATATACATATATATACATAATCAGAAATGTTAAAACACACTTTCAAGGTCAGTTTAATATTGACGAGTATTTTATTTACTGTAGCATACTTTGATAAAGCGTTTTCATGTAGTTTTATAAGAGAATAAATTAACAATGAAGTATTTGTTTAATTTTTATATGATGCTTAAAAATAATTACTTTCTGGAACAGTCACTTCAAACCATGTTGAATAAATGATGAAAATACCTAGACTAGTTTCATTGTTTAAAGTTAAACAAGTTAGAATAAGCTTTGTTTGTTTCAAATAACAACCTTGAAACCACTTGAATGAAAACTGTCACCTTGTTATATAAATCTAAAACAAGACGTCCTATTATAATCTACTCCTTTCATACATCTAATATTCACAAAAAGAGAACCAAAGCACTTGAATGGTCGTATATATTGCTTTACTGTTAAACTGTCATTAGCAACCCTCTTAGAACCAGGACGATGAATATTTTATACTTAAACGCATTGCAATAAGTTTAATGTTTCTAATGACAAATCTTTACATTTTGATTTCCGTGCAGGAGTAAAGTTTTAAGAGATATACATTTAAAAAGTGCATCTTTTGTGAAACCTCTTAACGAAGATTCGAATTATAGGAAAGACAAAGTAGCAAAATGGAGGATCTTGTCAAATAAAATTATCTATACATTCATATCCTAAAATTACGATGCATTTGTAACACCATCTCTCTTTTTGTGGGCTACTCTGAAAAGTACGTCTGTTCTGAATACCCAAAATGAAAGTAGAACGAAGTGTCCAGCTTCTTTCCATAGAATGTAGGAATTTCTTGTTTATTTTTTGTGATTTCGCATGATCAAAATACCTCAAAATGTTTAGTTACAGGCTTTTAAGATATTCTGCAAACAGCAAAATAGTTGATAGGTTGCAATATTTTACTCTAGTTGTTGTTTAGGAACCATGAATATTAAAAGTATTCTTATGCCATTGTTATGAGTTCGTATGAAGTGCGACATTGCTACAAAACCGTGGAAACTTAAAAATGAGTAATCAGGTAATCTTGGTGCATGTGTTAACTTTCTAAGGCTGAATATCGTAAAAGCGACGCATACAAATATTCAATGTGGAACACAAAGAAGATACTATTCTTATTAATCGGTCCCTTCGCGACACATTTAAATAAGCGGAAGACATAATCACCTCTGCTCTTATCAATAAAACAAAACACACCAGCGTACAACTTTCTGTGTCAAAGAAACCATAGCTTACCAAAGCAAAACCAGTTGAAAGTAAAATAAAAACGTAAAACTTTGTTACGATGTGATTTGAAATATTCTAACAAAAGGCTTAAACATCCATAATATAATTGTTAATTAACATGGATCTAGATCTGCTGGAGACTTTTGAACTTCTTAAACCTTTCTTTTACTAAATTTTTCATCTCGTTCACAGTAAATAATGAAACACTTCCAAGCTAACTGATTAAAAAATAATTGCGTTCAGCTATACCAAAAGAAGATAGGTTAGAATGGGAACCATTTCTGTTAAATATAAAACTCGTTTCAAAAATTGGATTTTAAGAATACAGCGTACGATATTAGCACAATTAATTGTTTAGAGCTGTAATTTCCTTAAACTGCTTGTAATCAAATAGTTACAGCTATTGGAACACTTACTCAGATTGTAATGAGTAAATATATTTGAGATTATTCGTAGTCTTAGTTTCGTTACAAATTGGAAAGCAAAACTGTATGGAATAAGGGAGGATAAAAGAATCGTAACTTTCCTGGGATAATAATATAGCTAAAGTCGGGTCTACCTTGTATTAAACATAAACTTGTTTTTTATACTTTATTAATTATGCAAGAGATTCTTGAAATGTGAATTATGTCTGTATTACCAATGAATTTTATTATGACAGCAGTCTCGAACTCAAACGATCAAAACATTCAACACCCTTAAATTATATTATATTATATTGATGACAAAGTTTCAAACTTAAGCCTATTCTCATTCATACCTTCTCCCGGCCATGTCATGGAACATATTCATTCTTATTATTTTCATCAAAGCCAAATATTTAACAACTAATATTCTATAAACCAATAGTGGTGGAAGAAGAATAAGATAAAGGAAAGTCTTCATTTTTGAGGCCGAACTCAACGTTTTCCATCCAATAGTTATCTTGAACATTTAGAAAACTGACAAATTTTTGTATAACAATTGATGCAGATGAATATGTACCAACAAATGTCTAGCTGTTACATCTTCCTGAAAACAACCTCAGACTAGAATGTGAAAACAAACGGTATTATTAAATGACTAAAATCATGGTTTTCGTATTATTTGTTGTTTATACGAGGAAAAACTCAAGATAGGATATTGGTACTATCTGCCTGTCACTTATTTGTTTTTAACAAACTTTATCTTTTTAATTATTAATTAATTTTTCTTTCACAACCAGCTGCCTCCTCTTAACTAACAGTTTTTCATTTTTTAACTCCAACAATCTTCCCAATTATCATAAGAATTTCCATTAATTTTTCACCTTAAATTAACCGTTTTACAACTATATCTGTCTATGTAATTACCAAGTTACCAATAATCTATAAAATATTTTCATATATAAAGATATTATATAACAAGATGGCAAAGATTCTTAAACGTCTTTTCTTCCTCATGAACTATTCAACATTTAACTAGTTCGAGAAATCACTGTAGAATCAACGTTATCAGTCGAAGAAAAAGCGATGTTATATAATCTACTTAAGTGTACTATAATGTCGATAGACGCGTACAAGTACATTCACAAAAGTCATTCATGAGCTAATTAGCTAGATTCTTCATATAAAAAAACCAATGTCTTCAGAGACTGAAGCTTAAATTTAGGAATAACCATGAACACTAATTAACATTTGAGTATTACCTGGTCTCATAGTAGTGATACAAGACATATATAACACCAAAATCAGCATAAAATACCAACTATATATATGCAAAATACGAAGTGCTTAAGTTCAACTGAATAAAAAAGAATACTTATTAGCTAAGAAAATTAGTGTACGTATATTCTTATTACAAAGCCAGAGAAGGATATCTGCTGAGTCCACCGAGGAAAATTGAACCTCTAATTTTACCGTTGTAAATGAGTAAACTTACCGCTGTACCAGCGGGTGAATGAGAAATTAGTGTAACTACAGCAATCATAATACAATGATAGCTTCAGAACGTCAATCACGAAATTCTCTCAAACTCTTAGCTGTAATATTGATAAAAAATATTAAATTTCTGTTGAAACGTTGTATTTTTAATAGAACGTTATGTGATCATTGGTTAGTGTGACGAATGTTGTGTTCAAAGGTTCGTGTATGTTGTCCTGTTACCTCCAAAATGAGACCTTACATGGTCAAATCCTGATATTTGATGACATTCTAAAATGTTAAGTTCATATTTCAAAGTAACTGAAGCTTTAGATGATATAATTATACATTAATTATATAATACATAACTAGTTACTTTGAAATATGAAGTTAACATTTTGGAATGTCATCGAATATCAGGATTTGACCACTACCTATGTAAGGTCTCATTTTATATAAATAACTAGACCTTTAGATAATATAATTATACATTAATGATATATTATTATCTGAATAAACATTGTTCTCTTTAATGTACAGTTTGCCTCGAGAAAATAGCAACGTTTGAGGTGGTAAACCTCTTACTGTAAAAAAAAACAAAAACTTCAACACAAACTTGTCTGTATCACAGAAAATGTTAAGATGACAACAAACACATTGAAATAATCAGATGATTTATTCTGATAAACAGTTTTTCAACTCTTGAAAATCATATTATTAAATCAGTCTGAAGGTAGATAAAATGACGATTTAACTTTTCTACCATCAAGTTTTACAGCCAAAATTATTTCTATTTTTATTGTTTTGAAACATGTAGTTGCAGCATAACAACATGAAATATTATAAAGTTAAGTCAAGAAATTTTACAACTATTGTTATTTAACTATTTTTATTTCAATGGTTACTGGTTATATACTCTGAAAGTTTTAATACTTTATAATTAAAATTATTATTTGAACAAGACGTATCAACGATCACACCATTGAACAAAACGATTTGCAGGTTTCTGCCTTACATTCATTTAATGATGCACTGTCCATCAGATGTTAGTTAATTTATACCATTCACAGGTTCTTTGTTTTAATTTATTTGCTATACACCACTTTTAATTATTCTTTATAATAGGCCTATGATTGACTAGTCTAACAAACTATTCTAAACTCCAGTGGCACAGTGACATACCCATAATCTCACACCGCTATGCACCAGGTTTCAAGTCCCGTGGTGAGCCCAACTAACCCATAATGTCGCACTGTGTTTGATTACAAACAAAACAAAATATCTTATTGTTTTAACCTTGTTGCACAATATGCATACAGACGTGTTTTTTTTGTAAATTGCAGACGTATCATTCACGTTGTTAAATAACTTATAACCAAATTGAACTCAGACATGGTGTCAAATTTTGATGGATAAACAAGAAAATTTCTAAATTTAAAGTATACACTTTATAAAAGTATAGAATAAAAAATTAACAGTTAAAATATTAAAAACCACAGGTTTTAAAATAAAGTAAAGACACCGATATAAAAAGTAAAGAAGAAGAGCTAAAATTGTAATCACAAAGTTATAAAATTTAACAACTATTTTGGCGGTTAATTTACTTATAAGTTGGCGAGGGTAAGAATAGCATTCGATAAATCCGTAATTGTGGTTTTAATTCTTGTAAAAGTCAGAACTATTGAGGATGTAGATATACTGAATGTTTATCCGTTCCAATGACATATAGAAATTTAACAAATAAATATGAAAAAATTAAAGTATTAATGCAAAGTGGAGATTATTTGTTATTCGTAGAATTTTGATAAGAAGTATCCAAAGAAAATAAATGCTGAATAAAAGTATAAAAACAAGTAGGGTGATACCAATTGGAGAAATTTTGAAACGATTTTTAATCATTAGTTGTGATCTCATAATTAAACGAAATAATAGGAATTCTTATATTAATTCAACGAATAACCAATGACCTCTAATTACTGTCAAAAGTTAACTTGTTTCCTAGTTAATTTCATTATAGAATTGATTATGATAATAACAATAACTTATAAATTGAATGAAAACATACTGATTTCCATGAATTGGCTGATACAAACAATTTATAAGTATCTTTGTGATGTGAAAGAAAGTATGTTCCCATTTTCTGTGGAACTGCTATGACGATTAAGATTTGAGAAAGAGAAAAAAACATTAATATTAGTTTAGTATCGATCGAGCTCACATTGTGATGAAATAAAGTACTTTATGAGTTAAATATCATTCACATGTATATGATGCATGGTGGAAGCTTTGGTGACCCATCCAAAAAAATGTCTGGGGGTCAGTGAGAGCAAAGCATTCATTGAAGATCACAGATATTCATTACTTCACAAATAATGTATGGAGAGCACAGGCCTACTATAAATTCTAATTAAACTAGCGTATAGCAAACGAATTAAGAGAAATAAGCAATAGATTGTGTAACTTGACTGGCATTTGAAGGACAGTGCATCAACAAATGAGGGAAGTTTTCTAGAAAGCCACAAACTGTTTCTAATTTTGTGTCATACTTGACACGTTTTGTTCAAATAGTATTTTTAAGTTTTGATGTATTAACATTTTCTTAGATGTATAACGAATAATAAACATTAAATCTAAACAGTTGTGAAATTCGTTTATTCAACAATTTTATTTATCATATCCATATTGTTTTCAACCTATACTGTCGCATTACTAAAAACCAACAATATATCTTCCACAACACAAAGCTAAAATATAAAATTATTATTTTTGGATAAAGTATATTCTGGCTTGAATATCAATTGACAGTGAATTATCACTGAATAATATTTGTGCATTAACAAATATATCGAAGTTCATGATATAAAAATAAAAATATAATATTTCAAATTCCTACACATAGATAGCGTCAAATATTAAACGGAAGTATATATTTATGTAGCTTTGAAATACATGTTTATATAAACATGACAGTTTAAATTCAGCAGCAAAGCCTCATTTCTTGGAAAAACACCCGTTGACGTCAAGGCCTTGGAATTTATAACATGTATATTCACTAACTTAAATTAAGATATGTTAATTAGATGTTGATTACTTTTATTTTGCATATTAATTGGCTACATATATATTAATTCTAATACACCTAAACAATTGTTTAGGCAATTATTTACAGGAAATACTTAATAATTTATTGATTTATATCTAATTGATTTTTGGTTTATTATCAATTTCTATATTATTACAATTCTTGCCACAGCTGCTTGTAGCCATAGTCCTCATTCCAGGAAAGGTTACTTTAAAAAGAAAAATAATCGTTTTGTACATTTATGAATTAATTTGAATAAAACGACATGAGACTTGTTATGCAAATATTTCCATCGATAAGAGATTTCCAATCTAATAAGATATTATAGCAAACGCTTGGACAACTTCTGAGCTTTACACAGGCTCTGTGCTCTTATAGTATCTGGAAATATTGCTATCTACAAGAATACAAAACAATTATCTTTACTGCCATCCCGTGGCACATACATGTTTTCAATAATTTCACCTCTCTCCATATGTTGATTGTAAAATGTGACACATAGTTTTCATTATAGTATGTTTTCTCGTACCTTGAAGACTTTGTTTGCGAATTATAAGAAACAGAGACATTGTAAACCTAGTCGTCAAGTTTACTTAGAATTTCATAGAGCGAGCTCTTAGTTGATTTACAATGCTATTTCATTGCAGCATTAGATCTTTTCTCTGATTTGTTATGTAGTTTCCTTAGCCTCTTCCAGTTCAAGTTATTATCGATGCATGTATCTTGTTACTTTATATTGGCTGTTATTTACAGATGAGAGATCTTTCCTTTCAGGGTTCAGGAGTCGTAATAGTTTCAGATTTAAATATAAATGTATACAATTCAGTGGCCATGAATTTCTGTATAATATTCTGTAATGAACTGGGACACATTTTCAACTTTTGACCTTCACCAATATTAAAATAAAAACGTGAAAACTGTTAGAGATATAAAAATGCTGCTTGAAAATCAGATCCCTTCTCTTAATCCTTTGTAAATTTTCTGTTATATATATCATTCTTGGCCCCTTGATGATATTTTTTCATGTATTTCGTACGAAACCGTTTTAAGTTGATTGAAGTAAGATATTCGTTTATATGTTTTTGAAGGCGACTTACACTCTTATGTAGGTCAGGCTACACCAACAGCTTTCTTAGATCAAACTTGCAGGTATGCATATTTGCAATATCCTGATAGAGAAGTTTAAGAACTGGTCATTTTCGGTAGACTTATTCCTGTTGCCGCTCATTTCCTATAACTTTAACAACTGGGAACTACAGATGTAATTTGTTGGATGATAAATTGGCATTTAAATATCACTTGCTGATGAATACAGACAACGTCAGAAAAACAATGACCAAAGACGATATTTTAGTAATTTCAATGTTTCGACTATTTTAAATTAATAATATGAAGATACTCTATTTTGTTTCAAGCAGTTCCTTCAGTTAAGGAATGTGAGCTCGGTTTAGTTAATATGTTATTAATAATTACACTTTTCTATTAAACTTTTATAAAGAAATGAAACCAGAGAACAGTAAAATAAAACCTGACAAAAGAATCACTGACTTCCTAACATCATGCGACTGGAAACTTCAAAATGATCAAAAGCTTCGGTATCTATTTTTATCAATTTAAAAAATCAAGTTTAAAATAAAACATAAATACAATAATAACAGCTGATAAAATTAGTATTATTTATATAACATGATTAACTCACTTGTTTCTTCTGTGATAGCGACATAGAAAATTCACATTATTATGTCTGTGTAGAATTACTTATGAGAAGTTTCGACTTTTTTTGTCACAAAAGAGGTCAGAAATCAATTACAAGGTTGTTTCTGAAACTGTGTTTTATAACCTGAGTTTACCTTTCAAGGAAGTAAAACAACCCACACTCTGTAACTTGAGCTCATATCTTAAAACAGTAAACAACCGAGATTGTCTGACCTCACCCCATGTTTTTATGTAGTAAAATAACCCATATTCTATAATCTGATCTAATATCCGAAATGCAGTCAAACAATCCACACATTTTATATGCAAAAACGGCTCGTTTGGGTTCAGAAAATATTTTAAATAGAAGAGCGAACAACGTTTCGACCTTCCTCGGTCATCGTCAGGTTCACAAAGAAAGAGGTAACTGACCGGAAGCTGACCACATGTTTGGAAGGGGTTGTATAACCCCTATTTAAAATATTTTCTGAACCCAAACGAGCCGTTTTTGCATATAAAATTCTCAACAAGTGAGTTTCTCGACATCACTGATTGTTAATGCACACATTGTTAGCTGATCCCATGTTTCAAGACAGTAAAACAACTTACACTCTATTAGCCGATTTCCATTTCATGGTGGTGAAACAGCCCACACTCTTCAATCTGAATCCATTTTTAAGGTAGTAAAGTGTTCCAATATATATTTTGATAGCTATGAAATGATATACTAGATCAGGTTATTCAACAACCTTTCACGTGGTTGTCATATGATTGAGATTTATGTGGTGAACATTACAATGATTCACTTGAAAAACTAATAAAAGTTTTTAGTCCTAAAAGATGAAGTATAATACAATACTTTGAACGAAATATTTAGTATGGAAAATATCTCATAGGCTCATGACAAGTATAAACCACTTATATATGAAGAAAAAGGCACAACATTTACAGTTTTCCTAATGCTCAACTGCAGCTATTAATACAAACAAAAACTGCACATGTTCATAGTTATAATCACCATGATTAGTATAACACTTGTAACAAAATAGAAATATCGTACCAGGAGATCTTGGAACACATTAGTGTAAAATATTAACATGTGATTTTCTTACCTCCAAGAGACTGTTTAGATTCTTGTTAGATAACACAAGAGCTTAGTCTTGAAATGTGTTTACCAAAACAATGTGCATCAATAGCTTAATTCATTTGAGGTTTTGAACCAGAACGCGACAATGAATTCTAACCATGAGATATTTTATTTCCAGTCTCGCTCATTGTTCTTTATCATGTGACATTAATATAATGTAGTTTTCACACCAGCAACTACAATCAGATAACTTATTGTCTAGAGCCTAGATATGACTAGTCAGGGCTGTGCTGTACAAAGAAGGAATTAGTGATTTGTTTTCCAACTTAAACAGATTTGTTAACTATGAAATGGTGTGCGTTTTAACGCTAACTGTTTCCGATGTAAAATAATGTTATTACTATGTATTTTGTTGCTTTAGTATTACTTACGCAACTTTAATATTTAAAATTGTATTCGTCTCACCGAATATGACCCATACACAATCTAACTTTTCAAAATTAATCATTGCTAATTTATAATATAATAGAAATAGTTCAGTTTGCAAAATTACGAAACAAGTCAAAACTGTATTTCAAATAAAACACAGAACGCCAAACCCAACACTACAGTCATAAGTCTTGAAAGTCACCAGGAGCTATCTAAAGATGTCTTTTATTTATGTTTATAGAGATAAAAAGCTCATTACAATGATTCTCTTTTCTCGATATAGCTTAGAGAAAAGTTGAATCCAACTAGTTTTATACACGTCAAAGTTTTTGCAAATGAAATTCCCTTGAACACGATGAATTCTTTCCGTTTCTTTGACATCTACGTAATTTTTACTAGCTGACCAATGGAAAATTCAGATCAAGTTTTCCGTTTAAAACGTGAACTTTAATTTAACAAACACAAACCAAGACTCCACGAAAAAAAATTAATGGATTTTAAAAAGAGTGAGGTGTGCATAATATACATTTATGCAATCATAAGCTACACCATATACTAATTTTTCACTGAACAAAAACCAATGAGAGATTAGAATATTCTAATGAATTAATTCCATAAAACTTTAGCTCCACAGAATGAAACCTGTAGTCTAGTGATTAACATGCTAGGCTAAGAATTAAAGAGTCTGCAAATGTTTTTTGTTTTTTTTACTTTCAGCCGTGGCTGTGTTTTAAAATTACATTCTTTCCAATTAGTTGGTTCAAATAACTTGATGTTCGAAATCAAGGACGGCCATACCCGAACCAAAAGAAACTCTGACCTGGCCGTTCAGTTAACGTACAGGAATAGTATCTTCAGATTAAAAAATCCATTTCTTTTCCCTCAGTGATTACACTTTTGCTTGTTTGTAATTAAGCTCAAAGCTATTTATGTTGTACCCAACATGGGTACATAAACCCAGTTTGTAGCGTCATAAGTCTTCAGCTTTATCGCTAAGGCACTGAAGCTATCAGCTAAATATACTAATACAACTAATATAATAATAAGTAGGTGGGAGACGAATTTAGAATAATTAAATGATATTAGCATTACATATATAAATACTGCAGTTTCAAAAGTATGTGACGAGAACCAAGGACTGGTTTACGCAATCAAAAACGTCACAAACCAGCACCACATTAGCTCTTACTGTAGTAAAACATATCAACAATGTAAAGTATTAGTTCCGTAATGACGGTTGTCATTACAAATAGCCCATTGCGTAGCTCTGTGCTTAATTACAAATAAACGAGTAATACAAAGTTCTTAAGTTTTTCTACAGAATATTGTCTGCAGTTCATCAAGTTTAGTGACGTTTTCCCATGCTGTAAAATTTTTGGTTTGTTTTTTTAATTAGGAGGTAACCCCTTATTTCTCAAAATGATTGTTGATCGTTAAACTTCATTTTCGGTGTTATGACAGTAAGAACACACTTATCAATACCAGTGTTATGATAATTGTTAATCGCTCTATAACTGCACGAAATTTGCGTTTTTAATGTCTCATTTTTTTACATGAACCAAAGGGTAGGTTGATCATTTTATAATATTGAACTCCTGCACTTTAAATTATAGAAATGAGTCAACTCGTGTAATTTATACTTTGAATTTATTGTATGTTAATTATAGAGATTATACTAGATTAGGGATGAGATGAGGATTACATGGCTTATTAAATATGAATTATCATAGGTTATAATGTTAAAAACAAATAAATTATACATGCATAAAAAAAATTACTGCATTGCTTAGCTGTGCCATAAGACCTGACGTGGCCTGATGGTAAGAGCTTTCCACTTGCAATCTGTTGGTTGAAGGTTCAAACAGTCTAACATGTCATCGTTTCCTTTCAGCTCCCTTTTAATAAAATACTGTAAAAAAGTTTGTTTTAAAACACTTCACCAATTCGAGTAAAGTGGGCTGGTGTTCCATCCTGTTGATAGACAGTTCAATGTAAAAGTCAAGAGTATCTCGGAGTTATGGAAAAAAGAACCCTTGTAGCATGTGAACAAACGAATTTCCAGTAACAGTTTGTTCGATACAAAAACAAGGTCAAAACAAACATTAATACAAAACAAAACTTACAAGCCTACTACTTGTATTTATATTCAACTTTTGTTGTTATCTCACAAAAGACATTAAGATATTCAACTTTATTTTTGTTATATTCATTTTTGGACATCCTGTATATATTCACAAAAAAAGAAAAATAATTTAAATGAGTGTATGTATTCAAATACGACTAAAATGAGTGTCGCATGCAATGATAATCTGAATGTTTAGAATTTTGCAGTAAAAGTAATGTGATATTGAGAGAACCATTTAAAAAGAATATTTTTAAAATAAAAACTAAACTATTTTGAAAGTATATAACAAATGTGTAAAACTGCACAATAATGACGATGGTGATGCAGAATGATTTATTGAATATGTGAACTTTTACAATAAAAACAAAGTTGACCTAGAGGGATACATTGAAAGAGTAGACTTTTACAATGAAAACTAAATTGATCTAGATGGTTACACTCAGGGAGGAGGCTTTATAATAGAAAAAAAAAATATATATATATGCTTGTGATGTATATTCGGTGAAAATATTCTAATAGGAAAACAGTAGCCTGCCGCGGAGAAATATACTCAGAGATTAATTTTATACAATATCAACAAAATAGTCCTACAAAAAGGTATTGAACAACTGCACTTGTAAAAGAATGAAGTTTCAAACTTGGTATGAAGATAGTTCTGAGATGTTACAGTTGTGGGATAAAAATAATAATATGTTGGATTGTTGTTGTGTTTTAAATTAAGCACAAAGCTACACAATGGGCTGTCTGTGCCCTGCCCACCACTGGTATCGAAACCCGGTTTTTAGCGTTGTAAGTCCGCATACATACCGCTGAGACACTGGGGACAATATGTTGGAAAGATATAATGAAGAATGTGGGTTTTCAGGATAAAGTCAACAAGGTCCTGTTTGGGGTGTACTGAGACAATATATATATATATACATACATACATATGAAATCCTGAACATGTGTATCTGAAGTATCGTACGTATCTCGGTTTGAAAGATATATGTGGTCAGGTATGCAAACCTATTTCTTATTATCTTTCTATGTTTGTTATTTTAATATGAAAAGATTTATTAGATATATTGAATGTGTAATGTTAGAAGTGTTTATAAATGCTTCTTAAAGCCTTGTTACACAGTAAGTGTTATTATACATTTCTTAAGTTCTCTTACCTCGTCTTATCCTTTTCTCTCCTTGGACTTTAAAAAGACTTGATTATGGTGTTTCTTATAGTTTCACTTACGTTCATTTTTATAGAAATTTTCGCAATTGTTTATTGCTTTATGTAAATGATATATACATGTAAATTTGAATTTACAATTTATTATTATTATATATATTAATATCAATATACAACATATATAGTCTTATAGACGTATTTATAGCTAAATATTTCCGATACTTATTTATTTGACAGTAAAACCGAGTTTTCTTTCACATCTATGACATTGAATGAGAATAAATCTTAGTTCTTTCCATCTATAGAACTTACTTGGCTTACTGTGAAGAAAAACTATATACTCCAAAAGTATATGAAGTAGCAAATATTTATGGTTATAGACTTAAAAGTCAAATATAATAACACTGTGAGCTATTTTTCACATGTTTTATACACTGTGGAACACCAGTGACCACAATAATGATTTAGTGACGTGAGATTTAAAGTAAACTTTTTGTTTGTTTTGGAATTTCGCACAAAGCTACTCGAGGGCTATCTGTGCTAGCCGTCCCTAATTTTGCAGTGTAAGACTAGAGGGAAGGCAGCTAGTCATCACCACCCACCGCCAACTCTTGGGCTACTCTTTTACAAATGAATAGTGGGATTGACCGTCACATTATACACCCCCACGGCTGGGAGGGCGAGCATATTTAGCGCGACGGGGGCGCGAACCCGCGACCCTCGGATTACGAGTGCACGCCTTAAAGCGCTCGGCCATGCCAGGCCAGTAAACTTTTTAATGACCTGTTTATGATAACAGTTTTAACATGGATCATGTTTTTACTTTCGTGTCTTTAATTTAGGACTGAATCAACTACAAAATTCAGTTTCATTTTTCACAAATCTCGTATAAAAATTAATTTATGAAGTATGTTATCTTTGAGCTCTTGATATTAAATTATGCAGTTAGAAAAATTGTTTTACATT
This sequence comes from Carcinoscorpius rotundicauda, assembly GCA_011833715.1. Lineage (NCBI taxonomy): Eukaryota > Metazoa > Arthropoda > Merostomata > Xiphosura > Limulidae > Carcinoscorpius > Carcinoscorpius rotundicauda. The sequence continues at coordinate 68,655,094 of CM022401.1, read as the reverse complement.
GGAGAAAAATGATTTTGTTTTTTAAGTGTCCGGACATAAGCCTGAGCAACTCTGATACTTTGTAATACTGATGGTCAGTCACCTTACCCAAGATACTTCATTTTTCCTTTAATCGTTTGAAGATCTTGTTAATTTATTTAATTTGTTTTTCAGTGTAATATGTTTTCTGGTTTTAATGTGTAACAACAATTTTAATCTGGGCAAATCCTTCATAACTATCAGACTAAAGCAATTAAAGCATACAATAAATTATTTACCAAAGCGAAACTACTGAACTCGTTACTAATCAAAATGTATCTGATGATAATGTTACAGGAATATCTTCAACAAAAGTAATATGCATTTTCAATTATCTGTTCATAACTTTTTATGTTAAGATAGCTAGTATATTTGGACCCAAATATGTTTCACGTGACGTGTACTGGAATGGTGAATTCCAAGCCAGAAGTGTCTTTAGTGACTTAGGAAATACGTTTATTCTCACAGTTTTAGAACAGTTTTGGACTGTGAATATTAAGTAATATTGTAGTCAATACTTCATTTTTACCATATATAAAAACAACACTTTCCTCATCTCTGATGTAAACAAGCTGTACTCTTTGCTGGAGAAGCAACTGAATGCAGATGTTTCCTCCATAGTCCGCGCTCAACTTATATAACCGCACGCCAGTGGATTTTTTTTTCTTTTTCGTTTCTTCTTTGTGTAGCCTTACATACAATATTCTAAATTTATAAGCGGGGCGAAGAGAATTTTTTTTTCTGAGTACCCTCGGTTTTCTCTATCCTCTGGGGATAGAGTTTCTCAAACCGAAATTACTGTCAGTTTTTTTTGTCAAGTCATGGAAGCTCACACCTGCAATACATCTTCACATTAAGCGGAGAAGGCGATTACGCCGTCAGTTCATTGCTGCGCGTGACCAACATCTTAAAACACTAATCAATAAAGAAAATAACCTTATCAAATCACTTATTAAGAGACAACAAGATATTAATTGGGAAAAATTTTGTATTGCAATTAATGAAAGTAAAAATTATCCAGCAGCATTATGGAAAGAAATTTAAATCAATTTGTAACAACTCCAAAATGCAAGTTAACTCAGTTATCAGATATAGTGGCTCAACAGCTACAACTGATTGTGATAAAGCTAATCTCTTTGCACCATGTCTTGAATTTACCTTTCATACACCAAACCTCCCATCTTTTGACAATAATCATTTTCACACAGTTAATAATTTTATCGCCAATAACCAAGAGAATTTTCAATCTAACTTCGATCACTCATCTGATCAGCACATAGTCTACACTCATGACGATATATCTCGTCCCATACCATGCGCTGAGCTCAGAATTCATATCTATAAATTTAAGAACACTGCCTCAAGTGAGATCCAAATTAAGAATATTATTCTAAAAAACCTCCCAGGCCTATACATACGCTACCTGACAATTCTCTATAACCAACATTATCAACAGGATATTTCCCTAAACATTGGAAATCTGCAATAATTATTGTTATCCACAACCAAATTATGACTCTCAGAATCCCGCCAGTTATCGACCCATAAGCTTTTTGAATTTCACAGGTATACTCTTAGAAAACAAAGTGACTAGCCGACTCCTGTATTTTCTGGAATCCAACAACATCATTAACGATATACAAAATGCTGTAAGACGCAAAAGAAAAACCGGTGATCATTTAGTTAGACTTATAAAAACCGTGTTTCAAGCTTTTAATCATAAACACATGACAGTTGCAACGTTTTTGGACGTTAAAAAAGCATTTGATAGTGTCTGGCACAACGGACTACTATTCAAACTACATTGTCTCAAAATCCAACACACGATCATAAGGTGGACCTCAAGATTCCTATCTGATAGACAGGTCAGCGTTCGGGTAAATCATGCACTCTCCCATCATTTTCCACCGAAAGCCGGAGAACCGCAAGGTTCTGCCATCAGTCCTTTACTTCATATTATCTATATTAATGACATTCCCATCCCTAAACATAATTACACACACGCATCCCAATATGCTGACGATGTGGTAATCTGAAACAAGTATAGCGATCCGGCTGCTGCTGCTTCTCATGGTCAAATCTCATTTAATATTTCAGCGTGGTGGTGCGTCGCATTGAACCCTAATAAAACTCAAGCTATTGTGTTCTTTCATTGTCGTAAAAGTAATAAATTGAATAATCTCTCATTGAAATTATTCAATGCCAACATCAAATTCTCGAAAACTTTTAAATTTCTAGAGATTACCTTCAGCAGGTCATTGGTCTGGACCGATCACTTTAATAACATATGTAAAGCAGCCCACCAACGCATCGCGTATCTAAGGCGAACGGAGGCACTCATGTTTGGTGTTCTCCGAAATATATCAGGTCACTCATGGAATATGGTTCCATGGTCACATGCAACATGTCATTTAATATCTCGAGCAAATTAGAAACCATACAATTCGGGGCGATTAGGATAGCCTACCGTTTGCCTAAATACACTCCGGTATCATACCTAGTTCCCTGCAGGCACTACCCAAAATAAATACTAGGATTCGTAAACTCGCTGTTAAATATTACAAGTCTGCACAAGTAATAAATTCTCTAACGAAACAGTTCCTTATTTTAGTTGCCACACCAAGTACCTGGCGCATCTATAAGTCACCTTATTATATCTCTGACACCTAAATTCTGGTATATGTATTAACCATATTTTCTTTTTCAGTTCTCATCTCAAGTTTTTCGATGTTGCAGCCAGCTCAGGCATTTCCCAATTAAATTTGCATGGGAAGTGAAAGTGGGTTTTCTCGGGGTACTCCCCTTTCCCCACACTAATTACACCAGATATCGGATTTATTGATCCACGCCGCCTGAATGACCCTTTGTTATCAATCGGCCGATGGTGTTGTAGTTTCCGCTTCAACAGGGTGGTCGTTGTCGGATTTTGTGCTTGTGCCGGCTTACCTTTTTTTTCGCGGGTTTAGTATCTCCCATTCCAGGTGTTTTAATTATTATTTTTTTAACAAGGATAATAATTACAATTATCGTTTTTTTTCTCTTTTTTTTAGGGTAGACTCATCAATATCCCAAAGTCATGAGCGGGGCGAAGAGAAAGTCTATCTTTTTAAGCACCCCCGGTTATCTCTTTCTCCTCCTGGAGATAGAGAATTTCAAACCGAAATTTCTATCAGTTTTTGTTTGTTTCTTTGTTTGATAATATTCTTGGATTTAAAGCTTATTGAGGAGTTGTGAGTCGATACTCGTGAATTAAGACAATGGCAGATACACCGAAAAGTAAGGCCAGCAAACTTAAGAAGCCAAAAGTTGTCCCAACTCCTTCTAAAGTTTCTGTAATGATTAAAATTGCCATCACTGACTTAAAAAAAGTGGTGGGTCGTCGCTACAGGCTATTAGAAAATACATCGCTTCAAACTATGAAGCAAATGTAGAAAAAATGAGTCCTTTCATCAAGAAATTACTGAAAACTGGATTAACAAATGGCAGCGTAATCCAGACTGAGAGAAAAGGTGCAACTGGGTCTTTTAAGGTTAGTACAACCGGTATGAAAATAAAAGAAAAACCCGTCTCTAAACCACCCAAAAAAAGCTGTTGTTTGTAAACCACCCAAGCCCACGAAGCAGAAGAATACTAGAAAAGGTGAAGCGCCGGAAAAATAACCTGCAACCAGTAAACATTACTGCAGCTTTTTATATCATCATTGGTCGCTTTAAAGACCATCACATCCTGCTAAATTAAAGCCAATTAATATCGCACACGTGATGTATGCCTGTGCGTGTTTTAATTAATAATAGTACACGAATCTACATAAGTTAATAACTAAAGAGTATTTATTTTAGTTCCTTCAGTACATTAAACTTTATGTATGTATATTGCATAAATATATATCCATGTATAGACATATATAGCTTTTCACACTTATATGTAAAATATATTTCTAGCGAATTATTACTAAATATTTTACTAATTAATTGAAGAAAAGTTGACGATATACCAGTGCCGTTTAGACTGCAATTAATAAGTAACTATATCTGTAAAGGTATTATAGTTAGAAATAATAAAGCTAAGGTATTAGTAACATTGTTTATATATTGTGTTAACGGATCACCTCGGAGTAGTAACAGAACATAGGACCCATTGATAATATTGATAAGAGTTAGTGTTTGCGTAAAGGATAATGTTGACATTATCAACATTGAGCTGAAGAGTTGTAACAAAAGCGAGACGTAGTGTTAATGACTCAGTTTAGATAAGAATGAAATATACTACTATCATAAAGATTAATACATGTAAAAACCGGAGATTACAATAAAAGATAGTGGGGTGGTTTAGGTAAAAAATATTGTGCTAACATAAATTTAGATGGTAAAACAATGTTAACTGTACAATTTCAGTATTATGATATAATATGTAATGCTGAAGGCTCATTTCAGATGTTTTTTCTTCATATTAACCCCAAATCCTACTCATCTTTTATATATCAAATATTATTGAACTATGAAATTAATTTGCAATTTCAAAATTTAAATTAACCTAGATGCAATCAACTTAACTGTGTTGGCCTAACTTTGTTAAATCAGTTGACTATGTGCCACGAATATCTCATGTTATGCTGTTCAAAATGTAAATTTTAAACTCATCCTGCACTAAGTATTGATAAAATAAAAAAATGGAAATCATACTGATGCAACATTTGTGAAAATATTAACAACATGCTGAAATGAGAAACAATAATGCTTGTATTAGAAATGCGTGCATACTAATATGCTTAGCAAAGATATATAGCACAGATAGCCCTCGAGTAGCTTTGCGAGAAATTCCAAAACAAACAAGCAAAGATATAACAATATTTTGTGAATACATGTGTGTATATCTTTTTAGAGCAAAGCTATATCGGGCTATCTTCTGAGTCCACCGAGGATAATCGAACCCTTGGTTTTAGCGTTGTAATTCCAAAGACTTATTGCTGTACCAGCAGGGGCGTAGATTTTTTATACCTGATGGGGGGGATGATTTTTGCAACCACTTGTGAGGACTGTTCAATTTGCAAATTCATAATCTCTGATAACGTGAACCTGAAAGCTGTAAACATGCAGTCACAGAGTAATCTTGTTGCGACGATACTTCAAGGTTTCCATGTAAGTTTGTATAAGTGAGGTGTTGTAAACAGTTTTCAAAATGTTAATAGAATAAAGACAAATGTGTCACAGATTAACTGCCATATGAATTTATTTCTGCACAGTGCACAGTATAAAAGATGTCCATTATACTTGACAAGGTTACTAATAACTTTCATTGCATGAATTTGCCAGATGTGATCATGTTCTCAAGTGCCAGACATTGCCCCAAGTCATTGAATCTAGTGGTCAGATGTTCTATGACTCCGTTCACAAATTCAAAATATTGGCTTCTATAGTAATCTCTAGCTGTTGCAGAATGTTGTGCTGAGCCATCACCCGTGATCCTTCTGGGGTGTCTGCGAATGCGTGGTAGTTCAATAGGCACCAGATCTAGGGAAGTTACCTTTTTCTCAGCTTCATCAAATATCTTATTGCAATGTTCCTCTGTTCGCAATACCCGCAATTGCTCAACTGTCATTGCAGATGCTTCAATCATGCCAGATACTGTCGCTGATTTTGCTTAGAATGTACGGTTTAGTTTCACTAATGCAGCTAATGGATGCTGAGCTAATAGATCCTAAAACTGTTTTACCTTTGTCAAATCTGTCCAGCAGACCTCGTGCTTTTACTGCTACATCTAAGGAGAGTAAGGCGTTCGACAATAAAACCGGCTAGGCATGCATAAGAACAAATGGCGTAGGAAAACCGCATAATATACACATAAGATTGATGCAGCTACAAGCGACAAATAGCCTGCCGGGTCTAGATCACAGGAGTTTACACTTGGGAGAAATATTTTCGAATTTCATGCTCTGTTCAATCTGCTGTGATGAAAATTTTACTTAATGTTACACTACGTACAAGACGTAGGTAGATTCTGTGATAGTGCTTGCAAGCCTTGCATGTATACTTAGGCCTATTGACTGATACTTACAAACTATCGCTTTGATCGAAAATCTTAGAAGCACGCCTATATTAAAAATATACATTTCAGCTACTGAAAAAGCCTTCATCTAGGCCTAATTATATAATTCGATTGGTAAGAACACGAGAATCACAAGAACAAACACACAATGTGTAGGCCTGTGATACAATAAAAAATTCAACAAATCAAACTGTAGGGTGGATGATTGTATGCACTATACCCCCACCTAGAATGAAGGGGGCGTATACCCCATCTCCCCAGGATCTACGCCCCTGTGTACCAGAGAGGGACTATAATAATATTAACATAATAATCGAGCGACCTGATTTTCAAACGGAAATATCGAGACAACCTATGCCTTACACATAATTTCAAAATTGTTCTTATAAATTTGAAGTTATTTAAGTTCAATTTACTTTATTTTTTGAATAGTTTGAACTGTATAAATATCGGTATTGCTTTTTGAAATATTTTCAGCTACTGTTGTTTTGTCATAGACACAAAGCAAATGAGCAAAAATTATCAAATTATACGTAAAGAAATCTTTAATTATTATATTTATCCACTTCGTCTTGAAATAAGCTACTTTCCAACTGGATTTACTTAAAAATACGTAACAATTTTCAAACAAATTACTTTTCTGTTTTAGCAATAGTTTGATACTTTTAGACATATTTGTATGAGCAATGAATGCATAGATCTTAGAAGTTGTGGGTTTTTTTTCATTAAGTACACTTAAAATTCAGTATAACTATAGTTTCGACGTTGAGCACTACCCTAACTGTCTACACAACCAGACCTGGCTTTCACACCCAGTAGAGACGGAAATAACGAGCGTTTATCATTAGGAGAGTACGAAATTACAATAACGAGCAAGTCAAGTACGGCAATTTCATTCGTGATTCAATGCCATTGATAGTTTGATGTCTTTTTCATAAAATCGTGACGTTTTGTGTGTTTCGAGAACCCGAGGATTAATGATGTCGAAATTCCAAACATAAAAATATCTAAAATTAGAGCTCTTTTGGAGACTTGCTGCGATTGGACGTAAGCACAAACAATGAGTTGAGGATGTAGAATTGAGCATTTAAGTGTCATATTACGTTAATTACGTTAGAAAACCACTCATTCATAAACAAATTATGTAAATTGAATTTTTAAAAATAAGTTAGAAAAATTAACAAGTTTAAAAGGTGACCAATGCTGTATAATAACAAGATTATGAACGGTATTTTTAGGCTTCACAACGAGATAAGTCATACAGGTCAGTTAATAAAAGGATGTGAATTTAATTCAGTCTTTAAAATATTTTTTTATTATTATTTTACCGATTTATCCTACAGATTTAGATCTAATGGGACCAAATAATGCAGACGGACTCCAGTTAGCTCTGGAAGTGTAATTATCTGTGTGATATAGCTTTCCTACCAAAGTGGTATGAAGAGAAACTGGAATTTCCCAGAAGGTGATGGGAGTTTAAAATTAGGTATCCAAAACCACTGTATATGGTGTCAAATTTTCTGTTCCTGATACCCTTTGAGATCCCGAGAATGCAATGCCTGAAAATATTTTCGTATCCGTAAATACAACCAAAATTAGAATAAGCGTTAACACATCCGTATACAATTTTACTAAATTACCATATTTCGAAAAAAATTTTATGTATAAATACGGTATTCGTTTAGTGTTTATTGTGAATTGTGCACGAGTGTTGGAACAGTTTGTGAGTGTTATTTTAAACACAACAGTAGAAGGCACAATTGACAATTGAACACTTGGAAACATATCAAAGGACATGGCTAAACAGAAAAAAGATCCAACTTTAAGTGGCTGAAATTAGTATCATATGGAGGAGAAGGTGTTTTAGAAGTTAAATATCGAGCAAACATCGGACAGATCTAATATATTGTTAATTTATTTGGGGGTAAGTTACACGACGTCTTCTGGCAGAGAAAACATAACTATACGCTAAGAACAAAACAGAACTAGGATATTAACATTGTGAGGGTGATACGAATACGTCAGACATGAACAAGACACTGCCAGATGCACTATCGGATCTCAATACCAACAAATAATTTATTTTGTTCACAAACTGGCGGAATCAAACTTGATATATGGCTCGGGTATCACGACGACTAAACCTAACTTTCTGTTGTTTTTTTCAGCGAAATGAGTGGTATTTTAAGCAAGTATACATAAATGTCACATCATAGTGTTTGATAAACACACAATCACTAAAATAAACGGTTTATATAAAAATAAATAACCTTGGTGTTAAATTTGATGTCGAGTATTTTATAACATTTTAAGCTACTTTTATAACAATTTACAATGCACATGCATTTTAAAACTATATAACGTTGAATTTTATTTGATTCGTTTTTGAAGTGTACAATTTTCCCAGGTAGTAAATCAATTCGTATAAACTAATTGCACTTGAAAAAAAATCCAATGATAATGTCCGATCAAAATTGAAAACAAAAAAGAACAATTTGTCTGTATCCTGGAAAATTAACTAAATATAATGCATGCTCTTGTTTGTTTGAAGTTAAGCACAAAGCTATACAACCGACTATCAGTGCTCTGCACACTATAGGTATTGAAAGCTGGTTTCTAACATATCACTACAACTGGGGAACGTGTATACTCAATTAATACAAATTTAATTGACAACTAGTTCAAACAACAAAATAAAAAATAAACGACTCAGACATGATATCACTATGCATGTAACGTTACTGCAACAATTGATACTGGTGTAGATGCAAACAATAGGTAATCACAAAACGTTACCTTACTATATACTTTATGCTACATCAGCTTAAAAATGAAGTAGGCATGTAAAAGCATATAATGTTTTCATAAAATAAAAGCAGGCAAACTGCAACATATTCTCGGTTAAAAGTTTTCGCTTAAAGCACGATAACTAAATCCAAAATAACCTGAAACTTTATCCCATCAGTAAAGTTCTCGAATAAATTTTCCACTAAAATTTCAGCATCCTTCCAAAATCCATTTTATCTTCAAAGTATGATCTTAAGATGTACCTTTCTACAACCCTTATATCACAGAAGATTTCTCCTCAGTGATATTGTATGTCGTTCGTGGTTATATCCATAGACAGCAATATAATTTGTATTTAGCCAACATATTATTCAAAAATCCGTTGATTGTTATCATACTTTATGTATTGTTATTGATCATATTATATACAGTAACAAAACTTTGTTCCTAACAGCATACAATACGACACATGGACATCAAAGGAATAATTTTTTGTCCTTGGAGCAGTAGAATATTAATTTCATTTTTATTATTCAGGAAAAAAAATCAGTTACCGTCATAAACTCCTATAAAATTATAACATACATTATTACTGACAGCAACACATTTCATGAATTAATCATTCTTTTAGAAAAATAAAACTGTCTCATAATAGTTACAGTATATTCCTTTTCAGTAGCTCTTTTTCGTTTCACATGTTTGTTCTTCTGGATACACCTCCACAGCAACCTGCTTAACTTGATGTCAGTATGTTCCACAGTGAATGTCTTCACAGTTTTACTAATTGTCAGTATGTTCTGCAGCATATGTCTACAAAGCAGCCTGTTTTACTTATTGTTAGTATGTTTCACAGTATATATATCATATATCTCCACAACAGCCCATTTTTTTCTTATTTTAAGTACAAGTTGTACATTATATATCTCTATAGTTTTCGTTGTAATGGTAAAATTTGATTATATCATAACACACAGTACAGTCAATTATATTCAAGTTCAGAAACTTTTAAGGCTATTGTACAATAACATTTATTAGTCCACTCGCTAATGTAATATTATGTTTAATTTTTTAAGTATTTTTTGCCTTATTTCCTCACATGACAACTTCCTTTGTTATGCCAAAATTTACATTAACAGTATAGCCTTCGATAGATTCATACGGCTACTATATTAGACGGTTTATGATATGACTATAGACTTTTTAAGCAAAATAAAATATTTCTTCCTTGTTTGATGTGCAGTACGACCTCTATTTTCATTAAATATTTTCATTAATTGTAATTAATTGTAAAGCCTTCAAAAACGTTATTGAGAATTTTCTTGGCAGTTACAAAGGCCCACATTACATTCAGCTGGTAGACAAACTTTTCGAAGCATACAAAACAATGAAGTGCAACATGTCACTCAAGATTCATTTCCTTCACTTACACTTGGACTTCTTCACCGCAAATCTCGGTGCTGTCAGTGACGAACACAGTGAAAGGTTTCACCAGGACATTGCTACAATAGAAAAACGATATCAGGGCAATTGGAATCCGTCAATGCTTGCTGACTACTGTTGGACCCTACAACCTGATGCACTGGACATTGAATACAAACGAAAATCAGGAGCAAAACACTTTTAATTATGTTGAACTTAACAGCGTATTAGTAACATATACGCAATTATATACATTATTGCCAGTAAATATTTAACTATCTATTTCTCAGAGTTCATACGTGATGAAGCAAAACCAAAACTATATTTGTACATATCCACCAGGTACCCATCACAATCAGCAAAAACTTTTCAGGAAGCAAAACTTTTCAAAAATTGTTGTGCAGTGTTATTATTCTTTGTCTTATGCTCGTTAATTTAAATGTTTTCCATAATATCTTAAACATAAAGACATTACAATATTTGTTTTTCTTCGCAAAAAGTAACATTGAAAATTTATTGTTGTTAAGTACAAAGCTAAAGTTGAATGTTTATATTCAGACCATTGTATATATCGAAATATAATACGAAAAGTCTGGTTTCGATACCCGTAATGAGCACACCAGCAATTAGTGTATTATGTTGATTTACACTTAACAGAAACGCATGTTCAGTTCTTCTAAGAGGCGGTAAAAAAAGTCAACGTTAATAAGGACAATTCTTAGTGTTCTTTAAAATCGTGTTATAGATTTTTTATTTTTCGATTTTAAGACTTTATTCTGTTATGAGTGTTTCATTAAAATAAGTAGTTATTAAAGTTATTTTAACAATAACGTAATGTTGTATGCTGTGCAATATTTTACAATAATTCGTGATTTTTCTTTTCGTACCTACATTTTAAATTTAAAATTATCCTTTGCCTTAAAACAGAGTTCTTAAAGAGCTTGAAAATTGCAACAAATAAATATAATGTACTGAAACTATTAACCTACATAGAATTAGTTTAGTATCAATCTTCAAAATTTAATAATAGAATCGAAAGTGAGTAAAAATAGGTCAAGAAATGTAATTATTATCGGGATTAGTTTCAGTACTTGAAACATATGTTATAATTATAATTATAAGTCAACGTTTTCCAGGATTTGATTCATTGTTAATCTCTGATATATCCTATACAGAGTATAAAATACACTTTTTTAAGGTACCTTTATTTGCTGACGCTAATATATATATATATATACACACACACATATATATATACATACATACATATATATCTGGCTCACAGCACGCTCCAAGCCGTTCGGGAAGTAACAGCATAATGAGTATACTTACAGCTGGAGAACAATCTCAAAGCGTTTTTCGAAGAAGGATGAATGCTCATATAGCAATATTATGAAACGATGTAGAAACGGAGAAAGTAATACTTTAAAAATTACACTTTCATACAAAGAAAAAAAAACCCGCACAGCGAAGCATTTAAGATGACATGGGTTTTGAAAATAACAATCCAAATGTTACCTATTTTTTATGTTTTATGTTCTTCGTAGACTAAACGCAACAGAAAAACACATATAACAGCTTGTATAATTTATTACACTAAACTATTAACAAATATAACAGATATAACATAAATTATATAATAACAGTGACAGATATTAAGTTACAACATTCGAAATTAATTACAAAACAAAATAATACTAGTTTCAAGCTTCAAAATTAATCACAATAAAAAATGGTACTGGCCTGTATCTAATATAATGATCTAAAATGAAAGTCTCAAATTCCAGTCTAGGGTGTGAATTTGGTCCCACGAAGAAATTCCGAAGCTTAAATGAAGAAGTTCAGAAACAGTTCACAGTTCAATAAATTCGCCGACTCTCAGCACAAGCAGTAATTCAGATGAATCGTAAAGATTGACGAAATAAAATCACAGCTTCCGTAGATCTAACTTTAGTCACAAATCCAAGTTGAATAGTCACAGCAAACACGTAATCTTTCTCAAATAACTGACTCTCTTCTTTTGAAATAAAACTAATGTCTGACTCTCTCTCTTTCTTCGAATAAAAACTGATGTCTGACTCTATATTGTCTCTCACATCTTCGTCTGTTTATATATTGTAGGCCTAGACCCCTCAAATAACCAAGAACTTTCTACAGATCTCCAGAGCAATCCGCGCATGTCCGTTCTTGCACGAGACTAATAGTCTAGACACGAAGTCGCCAGCACTTCATTTACAAACATATCATTGGTCTACTTAATTCAAGAAAATTCTAAATGTTACCCTAAATGAATAACAACATATTTTATTAGTTTAAACTTCGAAACAGTAATATAAATATGAAAATATAATAAATAGAAATAAAAACTTAAATACAACACGACATGCCGTAGTTTACAAAATATTTACACATTTACATAACACCAAACAAATGCGTCCATTAACAAAATTAAGACTGTATTAAAGTAGAAAGGTCATTGTGATGAAGATGGACACACTTCCCAGTACCATTAACAAATTAATAAACTATAATTTAAAAGTGATAAAGGCTCATAACCTAAATGTTCGCAAATTTTCAGACACATCTAGAAATCAACGACCGTTTTAATGAGAAAAATAACCAATGGAACTACAATCACAGTTACACTATTAGGCCTGTCAAGTTTCCAGTGCAGCTCCTGTAAAACTTCGTGTTTTTGTTTCCTAAAACCTGGTCATAGAAATTAACATACACGTACAACAGAAGGACTATGAAACACCTTACAAAGTGTTTAGTCTGATATTTACATTGCTATTCTTCATATAAATGTATTATAACAGAAATTATTGTATTATATTGTATTAAATTCATTGCTAGGTTTAGTAGAATGAACAATGACGGACACAGTTACAAAAGCAGCAAGGTACTTGATACATCGTCATTATAAATGTGTTTAAATCAGAGCAGTGAAGGCTATATGTAAAAACAATCGAAATTAATTAACGTTCATGGCAACTTGTAGTCTTGAAAATATATTATAATCAAAAGATCAGTGGTAAATAAAGATAGTTCAATGAATTATTGAATGGGGATAAGTCTTTACTAGGTGTTATAGTTATTGTTAATGAACGTAGTTAAAATAAATCAACATTTGTAAGAGCTGTTTTTAGTAATAACTGTTAAAATGTACAACAAAAAACTGTTTTAAAAATATAAGTAAACTAAACCAACATGTGGAGAAATCTGGTTTACTAATACTCTTCAATGTACACTGAATCTTTAGCAGGATATTCATGTAATATTGAACTACATTTCAATGCAATAATAACCTGGACTCAGCATAGATTTGACAGCAAACTACAGAGAGTTCTGTTTGAGGCAAGGAATTTGCTAAAAAGCTTCATTCGTAATTAAGTTAGAGATATTAGTTAAATATTACGCTGGTATATTAGGTATAAGAGTTAATGAAATGACGGGAATGTAATATTTCAACTGTGTTTGGTGTGATCACCATTAATATTGCTCGTTTTCACAATACACAGCTGAGCGTCTGATCGGCATTAAATTTTGTATGTCATATAGGTCAAGATAGTTACAGTAAGTTAGTGACTTAATTTAGTCTTATATGCAATAAATTAACAAAATATGGACTGGAAACTGTGAGAAAAAAATGTCTGCTGACTGCTTAATCCCTGACAGTTTATCTTAGAAGTACCTTGATAATCTGTGTAATGTTGGATAAAACAACATTTTGCATGAAAAATGTTTTATTCAAACTTTCTTCTCTGTGACGTAAAAATGAAAGAATATTCCAACATGGATAAGTAGCGTTTACTGAAGAAAACAAGGCCAAATGGTGAACTGGTTTCTGAATCCAATTACATTGTACCTTCTTGTCACGCAGTCACCCTTGCATAGCGATATATGGATTACTATAATTGTGCGCGTTAAAATGACAACAGAGAGAAGTGTGATCTTCATCAGTAGATGAGATATTCTTTTGTCAGGTGTTATTGATTTATACTTGAGCCAACAATGAGAGTGTGAAACCTGATGGTTCAGACCCATCTCGTGGCAGAAGTTAAAGGCGATCCACAATTTATATGCATCGTGTTCTTATTGAACCATATTCATAATCTTCTAAATTGTAAAAATCTTTTGTGCTTAGTAACTTGACTGGTTTGCATTTTTCATTAAAATTTGCTGCTCTTTGTTGTAACTTTCATTATACAATTAATGGGCGTTGTAAGACACTATTATGAGTTGTATAAGCATCAATTGATGTTTTATTACATGTTTTTATCAGCTTTTGGTAAGCATCGTTCTTACATGATCTTCGTCTCCATTTTCACATCAATAAAATCTTAATACTTCATGGGTATTATTATAGTAATTTCAGTAAATGTTTGAAAGAACAACTTTGATATTTAGAGACAATGTATTAGATACCTTTTTAAGCTAAAATGAATTATGGCATGTTTCATGCTGGTTATGCACAGTTCCCAGCACCAAGATTTCATGATAATTATTTTTGGAACAAAGAAAAGGCTTTTCCAGTTCACTTGTTGCTTTACGTGTTAAATATTATAGATTTTTGTTGATCAGTTCTTGAATTAATAACATCATATTTGGCCAAATAATAATCCTGTATATACAACCGTATTAAAGTCTATCGTCTCCAGGAATATATTAACAATGCTAATATTATTTATATTATATCAAGTAAAATCTTGATATAAGGGAGAAATATTAACCGTTTGACTAACTGAGCTATTCCAAGGCTTGGATCACTGAAAAAGAAAATAGTAGCTTCGAAAAATGTCTAGATATGAAAGATTTAGACTTTGAAAACTAAAATGTAGAGATGTAATCCCAACGGTCTCGTGGTGAAAAGACATCTTGTCTAAGAGAGAAAAACTGATAAATTAAAGTAATACATAACATTTATTGATACAGTTTGACTTTAAACTCTACATGTGGTTATGAGGAAACTTATGAATAAATATCAACGTGTTGAAATTATGTAAAGTAAAAAATTAAATATTAGAATAACTATTTGTAGGGTGCATTATAATTTTAAAAATAATTGTAAATAACTTCTCTGTTTATTTCATTTATAGTTTCTTTGTTATTTCGACTGGCATTTTCGTAGTGGTTTATGTACCTAAACATTGACTAAATCTGATAGTTCTTCATCTGTGGTGTATATTCTGGAAAAAATTATGTACTTTGCTATTGACGTAGAGTAATAGTAATAGCAAAATCCTACTGTTCCATCAGACAAGAATAGACCACGAGTTATTGGGGATTGCTGTTGACTAGATGCTTTCCTACAAACCAATAATAACGTCACAGTATAACGTCCACAAGGTTGAAAAGGCGAGAACGACGACCATTTGAACCCGCGACCATCGGATTACTTTAACTACGTACCTGGCCACGCTTTTGAAAAGGTAAACTGTGTAAACATGTGTATCAATCTTGTTTGTAAATATAAATTTGATACTTCTCGCCATTTAATTGATTTCTTAATTTGAATTATCATTTAACTCAATTTCTGGCTATTTGAAATTGTTATACATAACATAATAAGTTAAAGGTTTCTGAAATAAATCGTGATATGTAACAACAGTAATGAGAGAAAGTAATTAAGAAATTCACAAATAATACTCATACAAGAGTTGCAAATATAGTTGTAACTAAATAATGAATTTCTTAGTGATACAAAACAACAAAAAGATAACTTATGTTTCATCGGTTCTTTTAATTGATAATTTTATTGTGTTAATTAATAACACAATATCGTGCCAAGGAGTTACTCGTATTCACACAGTGATCAAACAATCCAAAATTCAATTTGGACATTTGATTAAATATATACTTTATTTTTTTACTTTGTCCCTCCAATAAATTATTTAGCTGCATCACATTCCTGTAATGTGTAATCAAATAACTAGGCTTGATAAATGAATAACCATTTATAAATAATAAATAAAATAATAAACGTAATGTTATTAATTATTACCTTGAGTGTACGATTCCCCTTGGTAGACATTGCAAATATCACAATCTGGCTTTTCTATCATACAACTCACACACATTCCTTCAAACCCTTACTCGTAAATAACTTAAATAAAATTGATAACGACTACAGCTCACTTGTTTAATCTGTTTTATACCATAATAATTGTTGGCTGTAAAAATTATTATCTACATCAAGAGAAAGATCCTAATGCCTAGTATCAGACGAAAGGTCTCTATGGTATTGTATGTGGCAGGTAATTGTGAATGAGGTATTATAATATATTCTTCTTTGCATTAACTCACAGGTTTTCAGAATTTTCACAGTTTAAAAATATTAGTGGATAGGTGATCATATATTACTAGTATTGTATATACAAACCTTTTCCCTTATTCAGAGCACTGAATTTTGTTTCTATGCTGCCATAGAACCGGTGTATAAATTTGTGACCTAATAGGCGATACTATTGAGGAGGAGAATAACATCATGAATCATGATCTGCTAGTACGTATCAGCACTCATTTTGTCTTGAGTTTTGTGTCAATCACTTAGATTATTTCTTCAGATGTAACCCAAACGTATGCTGAAACTACCATGTTTTAAGGTAAATGCTATGATACCATTTTCCTCTACATCACTAAAAAATTGTCAATGATTGTTGACGCTTAATTAGAAATTGTATTCATCTCAAGAAAACACAAATTTCTAGCTCTACTCATCTCAACTGTCTGTGGTAAAATACCATTTCATTTCACTTCCTTTTTCAAACAGTGGATTTTGAACATCTGAGAAGACATATTTTCCTACTATTATTATCTGCATTGCAACAAGATCTTTGACAAAATTTCCGGATTCGATCCTAAGCTATTTCTTAAAGAACGTAACTTGACAAACTTAAAATTATTTATCAACTCTGTTAGTTTTCTATTCAGAACAGTTTTATTATTAACAGAGTCTTGCATTCCGAAACTACTATAACATGGAATTTTAACACAGTTCTATTATTAATAGTGTCTTGCATACAGCAGTTGCTATAACATAGAATCTTAAAACAATCTGTTCTATGGATTATCCTTTCACAGCCAAAACTTTGAGTTGTACACGCTTTTCATGAAGTATTTCAGTCGTGAAATCCATGACTGGCAAAAGCTACCATCAGTAAGCATTATATCAGTATCTGTAATTTTATTGTTTTTATATTGGTGTGTAAGTTCTGATTGATCAGTTAGTATTCTCCAACACTTTAAACTATCAGCACGTAACTGGTCTATCGTGCAGTTTATTTTGACGCATAAAAAGCGACATTTCTGTAATATTTGCTTCTTATACTGGTTTTCCTGATCGTTTGCACAATTAGTTCTAGTGCTGGATATAAACAAAAACAAAACTGAAAATGTTTAAAGAAAAACCTGATAATAAAATATATCAAACTGTTGCATTTATATATATGTGCTTGAGTAACTACGTGTGTTTACAGTAATTTGGCTAAATGAAGCTTCTTTATTATTTTGCTGTGTAATTCATTTCCCATTATTTTAATTGTTTCATAGTTTATTACATAATCTTCTTCCCTAGTATCAAAGACTTTTTAACAGATACATCAGTATCATATTTATCCTAAGTGTTGTGTTTATATTCAGGTGGTTTTCCAGTTTAATGTGTGTACTGTATCTGCAGCATTGCATTATAGCTTGCAAAAATTGCTTTCTAGTGATCTCTTTCTTGCAATAATATGTTAATGTTACTTGTTTTATCATGTTATTCCTCGTATTTGTATGTTTAATTTTTTATTCAATGGTTAAAATATTAATTGTTACAGTGCACTGCTGTTTTTGTTTTCTTATATATTTTAGCTTCTTTAATATTACAGCTTCTGATCATCTTGGAGATTAAATAGTCTACACAGTTTTAGCAGTTTAATCTGTAATTTTGGTTTCCTGTAGACCTTTGCAATATTATTTTTTGAGTTTAGTGACCATCGTATATAAAAAAGGAAGTTTTTCAAACCATCTTTTCTTTTTGGTAGATAATTGAGTTACAGTATTAAGAGTTCAGTGAGAATAGGAATTCTTGAAATATCAACCTGTTATATGAGCACAACATGTTCGTGTCTTCCAAATAATTAAGCTATCAGGTCATCCCTTAAGTAATGTCCAATTTTATATGCAAACAATGAGAAAGGATTTGAAACGCTTTTAATGTTATTTAATCAACATTGTATTTTCCAATATTATTAATTACATCCAAAAATTCACCAGCTTCTGAGTACCACTTCCATAACATTATTAAGGTTTGGAAGGAAAACATGTATAGAGGGTAGTTTTGACATCTTCATGTGTTCCAAGCTCTTTTCCATCAAGATAGTTCTGAAAACTTCGGAATAGATGATAATCAGATGGGTCAAAGTCTGTAGGATAAGGAGAATGTGAGAGTTTTTCAAGTCTAACTCTTCCATCTTTGCAGATGTGATCCTTGTATTGGGCCGTGCATTATTTTGGTGTAACACATATTTACGACTGATCTAAGCAGGCCTATTTTCTTTCACTGCAACATTCAAGCGCTCTAACCGTTTACAATAGGAGTTTGATGTAATCGTCACATTAAGAGACAGTATCTCAAAGTGGGTCACACAAACAATATCCCACCAAACGCTTAACAACTTTCCTCGGGAAGAGGTTCATTTTGGGCTGTGCTTTTCCCAGATTACCTGCCCCGAGCCATTGTCTGCGGCGCTTAACATTTTTATAAAATATCCATTTTTCACCTCCAGTCACAAACTTGTCCCAAAAAGGTGATTTACCGTTCAAGAGAGTGCAGAGAAGTGCAAATTACCACTTTTACTCCAAGGTTGGCTTCTGTCAAATCATGGAGAACACGTTTACCAAGTTTTGACACCTATCTAGGCTGTTGCAAATGATGGTGAACTGTAGAATGGTTTGAATTAAGCTTCTGTGGCAGTTCTTCAACTATTACAGCATAATCTTCGTCAAGTGCAGCCAGCAGCAAGTCATTATTAAACTCAATAAGACGACCCAAAATAGCGCATCACTTAAGCTGTAGTCAACTAATCTGAAGTTCTAAAACTGCCTTCGATATTTTCTTTCATTGAGAGATTACACACCATAAACACCTTGAATGTTTCGTGTAGTTTCTGTTGCATCATTGCCTTTTTTTAAGCTCACAAAGCATTATATGCCTAATATGCTTATCAGACACATTCATCTTCATAAGAGTTTATTTGATTAATGATCTAAAACAGTAAAGTTACTAAGTTTCTTTTGTTTGTCTGAACATTTTTATACACGTCCTACTACATATTTGAGTCATTAAAGCCTTCTTCAAAGACAGAAATGATAATGCACTTTCTGTTTTAAATTTTTGGATATTACTTACGGGTATATTCTGAGTTTCAAAACAGTATTGCTGAATGTTTTTCTTACAAATGTTATTGAGAACTAAAGAAAGTGGAAAACCCTGGGATATTCCAGCGATAAAAGAACAATAGCTCATAAGTACCAAATGCATGGAAATTAGGTAGGTGAGCAAGTTCCTCTGTTAGGTGTTGACTTTGGAAATATAAAATGGACAATATCAGGGTTCAAAATTAACAAACACAACTTTTATTTATTATATAACAAAACATTGGCTGCCACATAGTTCAATGAAGTTAAAATTTAAAATGGTGCACCAAGACAAATTTATACTGGTCTTAACAAATCTTAAACGAGAATGTTCTTTACAGAATTCGACGTATAACTTGATAATATCAGTCCAAACATCATGCAACACCACATACTTCAGCTCTGACAATTATAAACGAGCTGTCAGTTAATAAATATTGTTTTCAGAGTGTACACTTGGCTAATGTCAAGGCAAGGCCAGATAATTGGTTATCATAGAACAAAGACCAATCAACAGGCGGGTAAAGATTATACTATACAGAGCTAAATATGTTCGATGATTTAAAGCCATTGTTATACACAGAAAAACATCACATTGCTCCTGAATGACAGATCTTGTCAAATTCCTTGCAACAAATCTGTGACTTAATTAAATCCATAAACTTCTCACCAAACTACAAATAGACAAAATAACTACTAGCATCTCAGTAATTTACTGTAGTAGGCTTTACATGCAATTCAAGAGAACAAATAAGCTATCATCCCTACAGTGAGTAGCACCAACTTATAAAGCATGTTCATACGAAACTTGTATCTTTATATCACAACTCAGGATTAAACAAGTCGACCGACACATCCACATTCTCCACGAGATCATATCTTGGGAACTGACGTTAAACTATCATCAACTTTTTTGATTAAATACTCTAATGTAGTTGTTTCTATGAATACTACAAAACCGAGAAAGCATAAGCTAAAATTAACGTCTATCTTCCAAAAACTTACCTTTTATTCTTCGTCAGATCATAACTTTTCAACCACAATTGTAACCTTAACCCACACTACAGATCAATAACGTGCGTCCGAGATTTCGTATATTGCGCCTCGCTACAGTAAAAACAAAACAAAATTGCCCTCTCCACTTTGGAACGTGGTGTATTTTTAGCATGATGGTAAACTCCCTCTATACTATTAAACTAGCTCACAAGTTGATGGTGTTGACTTACAGCACTGTATTTTTATTTGAGTTTTTCTTTTTATGTCGTAAACAAAGCGAAGCGAAGTTGTCTCATTTCCCAAAACTCCATCCAGGCTTTGATCATCTCCCTTTCTGCCAAGCAATAAATGAATGAAAGTTTTGCTGCCTTCAATCTAGCCTTTTACTTCAAATTCAAGTAAAACAGATATAACTCGAAAATTAAACGAATAATAAATTACTTTTTTCAAACGTCAATAATCACTATGCCAGCACAGACAACTTCTCTAGTGACAAGAAAAAAAGTTTAAGTCATACCTAAGTCAAAGTTTATGTTCCACATAACACAAATATAAACGTTGAAACCAGAGCTTTCCGCCAGGAAAGAGGGGAAATAAAATACAAATTCGACAAAAGAGAAGATTATGTGGTTCGGGGAGGGTGATTTTTTTGCACATGAGGAACTGCCACTGAATTCAACACTGACAAACCTACATGTAAGGTTACTAGGTTAAAAGTTGAAATGTTCATTACGGAGTCAACAATTGGCGTAATTCATGCAAAACATTACGTGGGCATCTGTGTCTTCCTCGCGATCAAAAATAGGTAGAGGCTTATCCATGGGGAGATTTTAATTAAAAAAAACAAAAACATTCCAAACATCTAATAAGTCCCTTACTGAGAACAATATTGGGGTCTCGAAGTTTTGGTGAAGTATTACATGAACCCCAAACAGGTCACTATAATTTATCTTAGTAAATTACAGAAACAGTCCAGTACTATTGTGGTATAAATCAAGCTATGGTCATATTTCTTCTTTTAAAATATACCAATATCAATCAAATTGGTTAAAAAGTAAAAGCTTGCAACTTCTCACACTCAAAAGAATGGAAAGAGAGCAGGAACTTTGGGATGGAAGACTCTCTCGAAAACGTTCAAAGGTTAAGAGCCTCTTCATAATTGAGAAAATAAAAACAGTAGAGTATAATTGTTTTTTTTTTATGGTCACAGGACCATGACTAAGAAATTATCATATACCAAAACTTATGCTTACAAGGGTAACGGTCAGTGACCTTAAAAACTGGAAATGCAAGACATTTTCCTCACTCAGTTAAGCATAACACTAGTTTTTAACGCAATGTTTATGTTTGAAGGATGTCTTGAAAAGTCACATAGGGCTATTGGCTGAGTCCACCGAGAAGAATCGAGCCCCTGTTTTTAGCGTTGTATATCCGTAAACTTATCGCTGTCCCAGCGGGAGACGTTGCATTAATAAATAACTGAAAGCTTCTAAATTTGGAGAAAAATTACTCCTGAATGAAACGGTGTTACATATTAACAAATAAAAAGCAATAAAAACACAGACATGAACAACATATATAAATATATATATATATACAGAAAAGGTCAAGAGAAAGATTTGTAGCAATTTTAAAATGGCAGGTTTCAACAAATGTCTGTTAACTGAAGTGGCTTACAAACCGAAAACGACAAATAGTACTACCGTGCACTCTTTTTAAAATGATAATAATAAGATACTGTGTGAAAAGTATTACAAACATAAGTAGTTTTATTAAATCTACAGCAGTACAGAGAACTTTTCAAGAAATACTGAAACGTGGCTTATTTACCATTAAAGAAAACAACATATTAATGGTATTTCAACTTTTCACTTGTTCATATTTGACTTCCAAAGGACTCAAGAGAAAAAAGCTGGAGAAGCACTGTCTTAAAATCTGAAACTCTATTCCTTTAATAACGAAAATAATAGTAATCTAAGAATGAATCCTCATGAGTTACTGATTGCAAGTAGTTACATGAATTAGGTCAAATATTCTAATGCAGTGAATGACTAACCATAAACATTAGTGTTTTTGTACTTAAAGTATAAGTATCTGGTACAAATTTGTTTACCTATGTAAAAATTTATCCAGTAATTTGCAAACATTTTCTGAGATCATACAATACAAGCAGATAGGAACTGATATCAAACAGTTTTTTTTTTCCTTTGCGTGATTTTTGTTTTATATGTAAATTTTATTTTTTGTTATTTTTATTAGTACAAAACTCACAAAGCTCCATACTGTCTATCGATGGCAACTGAACCACAAGTTTCTGTGCTGCAAGTCCTCAAACGCACTGCTGAACAATAACAGAGTATAAATTATTCGACATTCGGGGCTTAATAAATTGGTATTTTCCAAATAATCTTCAAAAATTATGTTATGTCACATAACGACTTTGAGTAAAATATTCATTAATAAAATGACGTTCCATTAGAAAATATAAATGTATATATCACATTTTCTCGGATATACTTAAGATTAAGTTTTGTTATTAATGTTATGTAACTTATTATAAACTTTCTTTTGAGTTGCTCAAAAACCTATGACTTATAAAGTTGATCACTGATTTATTTGCATAGTTTTAAAACTGCAAAATGTTTATGCATATTTATAATGTTCTTTACATAGAATTTCATTAATTTACAAGTATACTCATCTGTCACAGGAATGATAAAATAGAAATACAATTCTTATAGTTTTATATATAAAAATGAATGTTACAGGTTTAGCAAGTGTTATTTTATTTCTGCTCTATATCTGAATAGTTGACATATTTTATTAGTAATTTATAATCACTGGATAAAACCTATTTTGATTACAGAAAAGTAGTTTCTAAATTAGTGCTACAGTTGAATGAAAGAAGAGCTTATTTTAAATTATGTGAATCGTTTATGCAACTACTTGTTTAATGCAATATTAGTATGGTACATGCATCGAGATATAGATATATATATATTTATCTAAATCTAAAAGAAACAAAAACTAATTACACAGTGTTATCTGCTAACTTTATCAAGAATATTAAGGTACTACTTATCTCACCAACAAATGGGACTATATGTCCATATGTACTTGAAAATCATAATGCTTTATTGTTGTTTTAGCTCTTTATTATTCTGACTAACAACAATTAGATTTAACACTAGTCTGCATGTAAATAATCTGTAGTTTATTAACACAAAATTTAAAAATAGCTTAATTTAAAAAAAACAAAATTAGTTACATTGATGGCCTGGTTTGATTTTTAGTTTAACTTGAAAGTATATAGCTTGTCTGATAACACATTATTATTATTTAGAATTCTTCTAGTTTGAATTGAAATCAGAATGCTTGGAATAGCTAATTATTTAATAATGTACTTATGCTAATGGTACGAATGTAGTTATTTTGCAAATTTTTTCACCACTTTTTTATACAAAGGTAATACTGACATAAACACGACAAAATATAAATTCTTAATTTAAAGTCATTAGATGAAGATGATTTCAAAATACAACCCAAAACATAATACATGAACTTTTATTGTGTGTAAAATACTGTTTTCAGTCACTGACTCCTCTCTCTTCTGGCTTATTAGTCTCACATTCATCAAGAACAACACACTTTCTCTAAAGAATCATCATTTTCAACCAAATGTTCATGTATTTGCGGAATGTATGTAATGTTTCTTCATAATGTAATACAGACTGATCCTCCTAGAAACTGTATATACATTAAATTTATTTTTGGTTTCATGATCTTCTTTTAAACTGTAAGAAAAAAAAAATGTTACACACGTTCATCTTGATAACCATATATTTTAAGTTTCTCAGCAATACTCTCTTTGTTCAAAAACTGTTTAAAAACATGTTTCAGGTATTATCACAGGAAATTATTCTGAACTTCACTGAAAAGAAGTGCTCATTTTCCTTGACACAATAAAGGCATGATTTTCTGTTCCATAGTACTTTGAAAGCCATATTCAAATCCAATGTAGAAAGCATTTTTTTAAATAAAGTAAAATTATTCATGTTTATTAGTTAAAGTGAGTGTACCATAATAAGATATGAAAGTGAATAACAATAAAGGTGTCATTTTATAGAATCACACATCAGCTTAAATTCATCTTAAACATACACATTCACAAAAACATTTAAAAAGACAAAATTGAAATATTAAACGCAAAAAAATACACAATTTCAGTAAGTGAACATTTTAAATAATATTTCATTTATTTTTTTTATTTATTCTAGTCTGAGCTCCAACAAATCTCTTGGTACTTTGTAACACATCAATTCAGTCTTTATCTTCAACATTTTCATGGTTTCACTGCACATAACAATGTAGTCATTGATTATGAATATAGAGTGGACAAGTACAATTTTTACAAATTTCTCCAAGTAGTTTTCAAGCAAAACTGACGATTTTCCAAACCTTCACAAATATATACAATGATAATATTTAAATTTTTCATCCTGACTCAGTCTGATGTACACAATTTAACTTGTAATCTTGTTAAAAGATAATCAAATATTCTGAACATAACTGTAACAAAAAAGATATTTTAAGTAATCACTTCACAATCTCACAGTAGAAAATAAAATATTTTATTTCACCTCTCTACGAGTATAATGTATCAATTAGATATCTCATCATCAGACAAAATAACATAGAATGAATGATAAAAGTTACGTCAAAGTAACAGAACTGTCATATGTGCATGTACCAAGATTTAGAAAGTAAGGGATTCTACACATTACTCAAATTTTTCCAACATTTTCAAATTTCTTGCTCTTTCCTTTGTTGGTAGCATTTGCAATACTGAAAACACAGGGTGACTGTAAATAAGTATAAATTAAAAGGTATTTGTCATATATAGAACTAAAATTTACCAAATACATACCAAGAAAGATATATCTTACTCAAAATAGTTTGTACATGTTAAAGGGTTTTTGAAAACTGTCACAGTGACTGTTCCATATGCAACTCCATCATTTTTAAAAATAATATAAAACAGATCCAAAAATGAAAGCTCAAAGACAAACATTTTATTAAGATCACCAATTTCATAATTGGTTAATAAGGTAAATAAATATAACTAATTTGCAAAAATAATTAATATAAGTATGCTAAATAACATTATTTGAAACATTCTGTATCATGTCTACTTTGTTCTGAACAAAATTTGTTTTTTTAACATGAACCTGATAAAATTTTGGTTCTTTGCATGAGTCATTATTAAATACAGCAACCATCCATGCCACATTTAGGTGTGACAGTTTATAACTAAACTCTGTATGAAAGTGTTTCACCTGACAAACAAAATACCCAAATATTATTGTAGCATACAATCTTAATTTGTAAGCATGTGAAAGTCAAACTAATTTGGACAAAACCTCTGACCTGTAAAGAGAATTTATAAAAGGATGATAAAATCTTGTTACCCTCAAACATATAATTCTGATACACAAATCTAAACTAGAGAAAGCTGGAGTAAGAGAATTTACCAAATTCTGAGCACAGAAGATATGAAATATCTGAACTATTACATGAGGAAATTAAGTTAATCAACACAGATTCACATATTATTGTGAAACATGGGTATACCTGCTGGGAGTGAGGAATGCACACTGAAAATTCACCTGAGATTTCCTTCAAAAAGAACAATAGCTATCCCAAGAGATTACACAGGTGTGATAACAGGTAAAAGGTGCTGTAGAAAGAACAGTTCACTCAGTAGTTATACTCTTATTCACAAAAAATAGTAATTTGGAAGGAAGAAATTGTCAGCTGAATGTAAGACAAACTCTTTGCAAACTGAATCTGGTGACTCCTCAGCAAACATCATAGACCCTGAAACCTAGGGACTCGCATCAGAATCATCATTCATTGTTGCAGTAATTTCAACATCAACCACATTAAATTACAAATCCATGTGGACAATTTAAAATTTTGTAAATTTCAATATTTCTAAAATAAATGAGTAAAAACAATGAAATTTCAAAAGGAGAAATTAAAACTGATATAAATTTGTAATGAAATACAACAATTTTTGTACTTAAATAGAGAGTAAGTTAACATGTCTTCACACCAGAATGCCAAACAAAAAATGCAGGAAGCTAGTTATGCCAGTATAGATGGTACAGTATGATGAAGTATAATGACTGGTGAGATGCAGCAAAATTGAAAGTACTGTTTTGAAATCATATATTCTACTCTTACCCTTCTGATGGGTAATAGACTACATTGAAGCCAACAGAAAAAAGGTTTAAGTCAGTTAGAAAAATAAAATTGTCTGAACTAAAGCATAACCACTTGTTTTGAAATCTTAAACTTGTGTCTTCACATCCTATTATCTTTGGAATGTAACACAAAGAAATAGAATCTTTATCCTATCAGTCTCACAGATTATTCTGTAAACTTTGATAAAGTCACATGTTATTCTTCTCTAATATTGACATATTCTCTCATTTTTGGGATGAACAAGTTCATAAATATGGACTTGTTTGAGGTAGGTGACGTACATCAATCAGTATCAAGTTTAGCACATTCACTCAGAGGTCACATTAACAAAGATCACAAGAAATTAATCACACATAAGTAATGTTCATATTTTATTCATAGCTGATCTGTTTACCTGATGAATGTTCTTTATCAAAGTAAACAATGAAATCTGCTGATATTAAACTACTTAGATTTATATTGATCTCTATAATAAAGATTTATATTATTCAGAAGAACTGTATAAGACAATTATTAAAATATACTATATGATATTTTCACATGATGGATATTTACAATAGAGGAGGCTCATAAAGTAAACATGTTTTGAATGAGTTGTAATTGTTGAATAAATAAATAATTGACAAATACAGTGTAATAATTGTCTCAACAGATATGCACGTAAGTTATGTTACAACAGTTAAATCACATAATTTATTTTTCTGGAAAAAATAAAAAATTATATTACCCACTAAGAAATGAATTTCACTTATTTATTTCCATACATAGTGTGTTTCTTCATGTACTAAAATATGTTTGGGAACAAGTGACCAATTTTTTCAATTTATCTTTACATTACTTTATAAAATTATCTAAGTGAGTACTTGGTCAGTGATCATTCCTTTATGATACTTACTCTGTATTGGAAAAATAAACCAAACCAAGTTATATCACTGAACATACAATTCATCATCTTCTGAACTACTTTAAAATAAGGTCTGTTCAACTGTCAACTATATTATTTCACATTCAACAGTTCACTGCATGCTTCAAAATGTTTTCAATCTACTGTAGATTATTTTAACAACCAAATATATCTGGTGGCCTGGATAAATGGCGACAAAAACTTTTTAGTGGTACTATTGCTGTACAAAAATTTCTTGGAGCAATAGACATTTTAGCAGCCTTGATATATGCTACGAAAAGACTCAATACAATGTAGGAAAATAACTTCCAGTTTCAAGCAAGAGATGCTTAATTCTACTACATTTAATATTTTATGTTAAATATGCACTTAATTATAGTTTTCATTAAACTTCTATTCTTGACTGTTACAATAACCAGATTTACTGAATTTGACCTTAAACTCATTATAAATGTCTACACTGCTGAGGCTGAAACTTATTTGTTTGAGAGTAAAGAAGATCAAAACTGAGTTTTGAATGTGCTAGTTGTTGCACTACTCTTATGTGAGTGTGGCATGCAAGATTAGGTTTTCACTAGTTGCCTTTTTATAACAGCTAGGTTAGCAACATTTAAGCTTGTTTTGTCAACACTACAAAACACAGATATTCGTATATTCATAAACTGTTAAGTCACGATCTCTGCAAAATTAATTATTTAATTATAATACAGTAGCATTTTCAGCAGAAAAGTATTCTTCAATCATTGAATATTTCTACCCTAATTAACTAGTTGATACTAAGTTCTTTTCACATATGTATCATATTTCACAATCTCTGAAATAAAATGTAGTATTGTAAGTTTCATGTCATAAAAATGATACAAAAACTAAACATTAACTCACACAAGTTTAAGGAAATCATCAGGCAAATTAAATATTCAAAATGTTACTCGATTCTATGAAGACAGAAAGTTCAACTATAAACAAATCTGTCAGTATTTTCTAAGGTTATACCTATCACCTTCAACATTCATGTCATATTTTCTTAGATGTCACTAAAACTTTATACTTAGGTAACATTAATCATCAAAAAATTCTATAATCAGTGTAAATAAAATAGATATTAAATAACAAATGTCAGTTTGCTTCAGAACATCACACAAAGCTACACAATAATCATTTATAGACAATAGGATGAAATTAGCCAGTCAGCAATGCTTTATACCAACTCTTGGGCCATTCTAGCCATCAATAGTGGCTCAAGCCAACCTCTTTGTCAATTCTATTCAGATAGTTAACTGTCACTTTTGTGACATTATCCCAGCCCAAAGTTCAGAACACATATTTCACAGCTTTTATTTGTAAATTTCATGATATTAATAGATTTAATCACAACTTCATGAGCTGAGTATTCTGTGTTAGACATGATGTAAATGATGCTCAGAGATAATGAAAAACATTGATTACTCCACTTAATTGCCTACCTCTGTTCTTACCTATAATATTTGAAGGAAAGAGTTATGACACTGGTTATCTTTCAGTTATCAGGAATTTCTCCTTTGTTTATATAAGTACCTCTAGAACATTTCAGTTAAAATCCCATCAGTCAAAGCTTATGAAAGAAATTCCAGGCCCTCATAAACCCTGCCTCACACCCTTCCTATTATTTGAAGTTTGAGTGAACTTTATTTCTTTTGAAATTCTCTTTTCAAAATGTATTCCTATTGTTTGTACCCATGCCTCTTTTCCAACTTACCTTCACCTGTCTTGTTACTAACATAATTACAACTGCAATTTCTTTAACCATTATTAGTCTTTCCATCACCAACTTAAATCTTTCAACTTTTTCATGTAGCAGTGAAGTGTAAAGCAAATTTCAACTGACAATTTCATTAAAATTAAAACGAAATGAAAAACAAAAACTAAAAGGACAAAGATTCATTTAGTGGTAAATTTATATGAAGCTTTCACAAACTTTATTCACAGCCAAAGAGTCAGTGATATTCTCAAAATATTGTATTACAGCTTATATATCAGTAAGCTGTAAAATATCACATTAAAAAAAAATATTCCTCACAGTTGCCTTCACATAATCAAAAGACCAATTATATTATCAAATTTGAGATACTATCAAATTGTATACATGCAATTTCAAAAGTATCCAAAGGATACCTCTGTAGATGAAAAGTCTCAAATCCGAAAACTCAAAAATAGGAACCATATTGTTTATGATCCATGTATTCTCCCTGCCTATTTGTGTATAGTGTTAGAAATTGAGGCAGCAAATGAGAGAAACACATCCAAGTGTGAGAGAACATCACAGAAAAGTGATCCTAACCAGAGAAAATATAGTAATTTAAATGCACAATAAAAAATGTGGGTAAACAAGAATACATCCTATGGTATAGAGTGACTACAGTGTGGAAAACTGTACTCAGTAAGCCAGTTACACTCAAAACTTTTTTACACGGTACTAACGTTCATGTGAGAGTAGGATAAGGACCACACTGTCTTTACTTCAAACCCAAGAACCAGTAAACTGATAACTACTCTGATTTCTGGGTATGACACTGGGTCAGTGTTCGGATGTTAATCTTGGAATGCGACATCTGGTATCCAGAAGAAGTTTACCTACATGAAATGAGTTCCAACAGCTGTGAAACAGGTCAGAACCATCCAAAAGAAAATAATATTTAGGCATTCCAAGAATGAGAGAAAGCTAAGGATAGAACTGGAACAATTCCACATTTTCTTGTTTTGACCCACAACACAAAAGGGTAAAATAGATAATCCAAAACTTATGTGAGGACTTATGGTGATTAGTCAACTCTAAATCCCAAACCAGCTTTTGGGGTATCAACATCCATGCAAGAGTCGGATAAAGGCTTCCAATCAATGAAATGAACTGCATCTGGATGTCTCACTTCATTGTGATGTTAATCACAGGTCATTGGACATTATACCATCTATACCAGTAGAACACTACAGCCTCACTATGAACTGAATGATGATAGTCATCTTATGTGAAGCCCATCTAGCAAGGTGCCTCCAAGGTTGACCACTACAATGGCTTGGAACTGATAAGTGGTAAGGACTCTCATGTATCACTAGAAGTAAGGGAGACTGAGACAGTTTTGGAAAGTCTTGAGGAACATTGACATCTGTGAGCACAAAAGGTTATCACAAAACTGTATTTTGCAAAGCAGAGCATCCTGTTTTATTCTATTCTGGCATGGTGGAGATAGGCAGTTATCCCCTTCTGCTTTACTCATGTAGTCCATGGGTGGCGTGGTTTAAGACAGGAGAAATTATGAAGGAATTATGACAAAGTTTATCACCTACAAGCCAAATTTTGAAACACCCCAATTGTAAGAAGAGCATGTTAAGCCATGGAAAGTGCCATATTTAGTGTTAAAGAATACCTGGTAGGCACCACTTGCCACAGAGTGAGATTCAAGTTTTGAAAGTACAAAGAATGGGCCTATGAAAGAAAAGAAAGTATTAATGATGACTCACCCACTGTCAGTTGTATTTAAATCTCAAGAACAACCACAAATGAAAGGTGAAAACTAGAAGCAGCCAAAACTGTGATATGATGTAAATAATGGGAGATGAAAGTGTCAAGGTTGGTCCACATGCCCAATTATATGATTTTCTCCAAAGGACAATTAAAACAAGAAGTGAGGAAAATGGTAAAGTGTTGGATTAAAAAAGAGGTAACACACAAGTATGTAGGGTGGGAATGGGACAAGGAGTAATAAAAAACTGGATGAAGCAAGAAACACAAATAATAAGAATAAGAGGAAAGATAACTCTGGGCAAAGAGTTTCCATGCAATAAAGAGACAGAAATGGGAATTATGACAAAAAGTCTTCCATGTGAGATAACAACAAAGGGCACACACAGAATACAGAAGTATAGCTCTATCAGGATGGGGACAAAGACAAGAAATAGAGGAAAGGGAAAGAGCCAAAAAGGAGACACCTTTATTGAAAGAAAAGGATCTGGATTAGGAAGTAGATACATATGGTGGTAAAGTGTGCATATAACTTCAATGGGAAACATGTCAGGCCACCAACACCCACAGGACAAAGAAGAAACAAATATGCCTCAAGTGAAAGATAAAATAAAGAATATAAAAAAATAGGTTTGAACAAAGGTAAAGTAAGGAATGGAGAAGCACATTATTATACCAATCTAAAAGAGAAGCTTGCAAAATCTCAAGGGAATGAATTAACAAGGTAAGAATAGGTTAGAGAAAAACCCTGCACTAATGGGAAAAACAAAAAGTTTGGGGAAAAGGTACCTGATAATGCTGGCAATTTATTGAATTTCAAGAAAAAATATAGGTACCAGGGAGAACAGAGAAGGGGGTGAGAAATGGAAATATTGAGATTCTCTAAAAAAATCTGAAGAACTAAAACATTGGTCTAAATAGAACACCTCCAATGAAGAAAGACTACAAGTTGAGTTCACAGTGGGCCAAAATTCACCAGGTAGTCACCAAAACAGTTGGCGGGACATTGTGCGTCATCAAGAAAAATGACAAACCATGGATACAAGAGCTGGAGGGCCAAATAGGAGATGAGAAGGAAAAGAACAGGAAATTAGATAAAGAATATATCAGATATTGAATTGTGGGATTGTTGCTGAACAGATGCCACCCAGACTATATGAAAGAGGAAACAGCTTAAAAAAGAAAGCCATAAGCAAGTTCTGGAGATAAGGAGCAGGTAAATTGGTTTGACATAAGATAGCACCATGGCTTAAAATGCCCCAGAGAGAGATAAAACATTATTTCAAAGCTAGAGCCAACAATGATAAATGAGTCAATATGGAGGTAAGGTGCAGCAATATATCCCCAGAAAATCATTCTGAACTGAAAGGTACACTATTCAGCAAGAACATAAATATCAGGGATGGAAGTGAAAAACAATTATGGTTGGGAAATATATTTATGCAGGAATGAAGAACTTTGGTCATAATCTATAGAAACAAGAGATGAAACATCACAAACCAAGAAATAGTGTTTTGAAAAAAAAATATGCAAGGCCAAACAAAATCCTCAATAAGTGTATGGGAAAACATGGCAAACTCTGAAGGTGTAAATAGACAGTCAAAGACCTTATCAGCCTGTCCAGGTTCTATGTGTTCAAGAGAGAAATGAGAAAAGTCTTTATATAAAGGTTGAAAATGTAATGTTTAAACATGCCAAAAACTAAATGCAGATAAATCTCCCTGTTGTTTGCTTGCACCTGTAAAGCCCTTGTTGAATATAATACACTCAAAATAGTGACAGTAACATCAGAATTCTTGTTGTATCAATCAAAATATACATTTAAAGCAAGAAATAAATGCAACTAGAATAAGAGTGATGTTTTTTTAAAAAAAACGATTATTTTAAATTAAACTACTTCAAGAATGAATTCAATCTAAAACATTAATATTAAAAAATAAAGACATCTGAGTTCAAGCAGTGCCAAACAAGAAGTGATAGTTTGGTAGAGGGAGACACATGCCTCATATGAGAGCACTATGCTCTGCAGGTAGAGAAATGATGCACAGTGATTTGGATGAGAAATATGTTGAGTTCATCTGATTCCAATGGGGGTGTGAAAGGCTTGTGGCATGCATAATTAAAAATGTTTGCACATGGAGAGCAACAATAATAGAAATAACTAGTCTTGTGAGGGGAGGGAAATATTGCATTAGAATACTTTTTATCCATGGGGGCACACATTTCCACAGTAGTACCAGTACTCTAAAGGGAAATATATATGGGCTTATGGTAGTGAAAGAGTTAACAAAAAGTTAAAATTTATTACTAGTGCTGTGAAACAGCAATTTCATTTTTATTTTTAGTTATTATTCTTTTTATTGTTTATGTATTTTTACTTATAATTTTGTTATCCTTATGTATTTTTTCCTTAAGTTGTTTCATTTATTTACTTACCTTCCTCCCAGTGAATATTAAGTATTAAAGAAGTGATTTTCATTTGGAAACACTAATACAAAATTTCTCAAACAATCACATATGTATATTAAAGCCCAAGATTAATCATGTAAACTATATATGTCAAGTAGTTAATCACGTTAGATGTAATATTGTCATGTGGCAATAAAAAATGAAACATTTATATGTTGAAGTTTGACTGACAGAGATGAGAGAAGTTTTAGTTAAATATTTGTGAAAATGTGGAATGCAGCTGCAATATTTTATTTCTTAAAAGACATTTTGTTGTAATTACTTATGTTATCTTTTATTTTTGATACACCATTGTTTATTTGAAATAGTTTTGTTTGTTTTTCCAAACTGTTATTATCACTAACTGACTGTGCATTGGGTTGTAATTCCAATGGACCAGCTAACTTCTATACTGGATAAATAATGTAGACTGTAATTTTGAATTAACTATGTGAATGTACACAAAATGTGGCAAGCTTTTAGTAATAAAAAATGTACAGAAAAAATCATACGTTACAAATTTACATGTATCGAAAATACATCTGTGAATTCTGCTGTTCAACTCAGACTATGTGATAAAAAAAATATTTTTGTCCATTTTACAACTTGCATACTGTTTAATTTCTAGATCCTACAAGATCAATATCTGTTATTTTTCCAGTATTTCTGTTGTTACATATCACAAGTTATCTCAGATGAGTCTCCAATATATATGTAATATATATTACATTACATTTCAAATCGATGGAAATTTTAAATTTAGAAGTTAACTAAATGTCAACATGTATTAACTTTAAAATATCTGCCAACAAGATTGATACACACAATTTTCTTTCTCAACACATATATATTTTGATATACAAACAATAATACAATTTATAATGATGGTTATTGAAAATATACAGTGATATATTAGGTAGGGGCTAGAGAGTAGCTTAACCCCAGGATCCCTGGTCCAGATGGGTGTACTATTGATAATTTTATTTTATATTACACAAAATATAGCATCCACAAAAAAGTGACTAGCCTCTGGGCCAACATAACCTTAAATCCACCACTACAAATAGTTATCAGAAATGAAGATTTATACACATGAGTTTTATAAATTTAGAAACAACATTGAGTCTTCCACCTGATTTAGAATTAAATATTTTATTGAAGGCTTATGATGAATAAATTACATTGAGTTGATTATCAGTATAATATACTTAATGGGTAGGTAGTTATCTCTTTACATGCAAAATTTTCCAACAAAAATATCCAAATTTTTAAAGAAATACTTACTTTCAAAGTTAATTCACTGATATTACACAGAGTGTAATGTTTGAAATCTATAAATATTCCTCGTCAAATATCTGCAGTTTCACAATTGATAAGTGTTTTGTAACAATTATAGCTTCCAAAAATTATAGTGTACCAACTAACAAATCAATAACATAATATGAAAACTGTCTCTTGGTGAACCAATTCATAAACATTATGCAACATTCTCAAAAGTGCATTTGTCAGTGATATTTTCCTCATGTACATTGTTGATTCTTACACTTCAGAATCTTATATAAATTTAGGGAATAGGTGGGAATTTTACAACACATATTTAACATTATAAATTACATGCATTACTAGATATATATTTAACAAAATCAAAAATCTATATTAAAATAAATGCATGACAGTAAATTAGTTAATATACATACATCAATCACAAAATACAGTGTTAAATGAACTGACAAACAAATATGAATTTTTTCTGTGTAAAACTAAAATAAAAACAAATTGGCTAGTCAATCAGCTTCTGAAAGATATCAATAAAAATGTTACCAAAACACATGTAAAATAATACCATTCTAAAAATTTTAATGTTATAACTTTGGTCAAGATAACCTGATGGCAAAAATAATCCAGAATTGCCATTGTAGTTTGTCCTCCAAAAGATTTTTTTTTCCTTGCACACAGTCATTTTCACCAGAAATGTCAAAGTAATGGCAACATTCTTGAATATTTTATCCTTCAATTTCCAAGCACAAATTCACGTGTACATAATACCCTAACAGTTCAATATTTCTTCATGAATTTGCCCTTTGAAATCTCTTTAACTAGTAATTTGCGCGTTAAGGCATGCACTCGTAATCCGAGGGTCGCGGGTTCGCGCCCGCGTCGCGCAAAAACATGCTCGCCCTCCCAGCCGTGGGGGTGTATAATGTTACGGTCAATCCCACTATTCGTTAGTAAAAGAGTAGCCCAAGAGTTGGCGGTGGGTGTTGATGACTAGCTGCCTTCCCTCTAGTCTTACACTGCTAAATTAGGGACGGCTAGCACAGATAGCCCTCGAGTAGCTTTGTGCGAAATTCCAAAAAACAAACAAACAAGTAATTTGGTTATATCAACATATACTTCCAATGCTCCTTTAAATTACAGGAAAGGATCTTCAAACAAGGGAAAACTACTTGATGATACAGACATATTTATTTATGCTATATTTTTATTTGTATCAGATTATTTGATCAAACCTATGAAATATAATGACTGCATAATTATGAACTGATATAAAATGACTGCCAAATATTATGCTGAAACACACTTGTGACTGCCATAACCACACAAGTTGTAGTATTTTTGAAGTTCATCAAAATAATGTAGGTGCAGGTTCCAAGATTTATCTATTAAATAAATCTGACTTCATATTTTATCAGTTATTCTATCCCTACGACAAAGCACGAATAAAAATAATTAATTTTCTGAGTTTTTAAGTTAAAATAATCTTTCACTAAAACTATAACTCTGGTAATACTAATAGTAACAGTGAGAATGGTGAGAGAAATATAAGTTGATAAATTGCTCAGCGGTAGTGCAAATATATTTTTGTAACTTTGTGTAACTTTCCAGTGTTTATCACTACTTTTTATTTATTTATTGGTTGAAAACAACCAATATATTTCTCTTACAATTACATCACCTGTACTCGTTGTTGAGCCAAAAGTAACGCATAAAAAGTTGGGTTATAAAGTTCAGCTTTCGCCTTTACGAATTATATTAATTCAACCAGTTCGTTTTGCCACCCTGTAAAAATGAGTCGATACATATATTGTTCGCAGCTTTATATTGTTCAAGCTTTATACTTGAAGCTAGTTTAGACATTCTTGGCTTTATGATTGAAAGTGCCAGCCTGGCATCGTTTCCAACATTCAAGCGAGTCCTCTTTTTTGTTTTCATCTCCAGTACGGTTGAGAACCCCTTCACGCACAGATACGTTGTTCAGAATGACACCAACAATTTTAAGGCTCTCTTGGACAGAGTTGGCGAGTCAGCTAGTTGTGAAATCCAAAAGGAATCTGCATTTTGGTTTTGGAATTTGACTTTCAAGGCTTCATTTGCTCGCATTGTGATCCACTCCTCCTCTGTAGGGAAATCATCATCATGAATGGCCTCATCAGGTAAAGAAAAGGAATAAATGATCCACTGAAGACTGGCTGTTTTTAGGTCACTCTCTGGAAAGTAGTGCTGCATGCTTGTTTCAAGCCCCTTCAAATGGTCGCTCATCTCTTTATTGATGGTCTGTAAAAGTGATCCAGTATCATAACTATTCTCCTCAACAAACTGGTCTAGGGTGGGAAACTGAGCGATTACTCCTTTCTCCAAGCGTCGAATACAGAGTCTCAGTTTCCCCAGAAATGCAGTCACAGTGTGATTGGCATCAATGACAGTCGTGTTTTGGCCCTGGAGTTGCAGATTATCACTGTTCAGCTCCGCAAATATGTCAGACAAGTAACAAAGTCAAGCAAGCCACTCCTTATCAGTGAACTTGGTAGCAAAAGGAGATTCTTCTTCTTTCAGAAATTCCTGAAGAGCCGTTCGGAGCTCAATGACTCGACGTACAACCTTGCCTCGTGACAACCAGCGAACATCGGTGTGGTAGAGCAGAACTTGATACTGCCCTCCCATTTCCTTGCACAGCTCCCTGAATATGCGCGAATTCACATCCCTGGACTTGATGAAATTGACGATTTTCAACACATCTTCAAACACTAATTTCAGATTACCAGGCAGGCTTTTTAATCCAAGAGAGTACCGATGAATGATGCAATGATCTACAGAAATTTCTGAATTCACAGCTTGTATGAGGCCTCGTAATCCACGATTACGACCCATCATCGACGGTGCTCCATCGACGGAGACCTAGATTAAAAACGAAAAACTATTATAGATTGCGTCAGTTAGTCATTCTTACTTATCTTTTGCGTTATAAATATATGGTTTTAATTTAATTTATTTTGGTACTTTAGTATTTAAGTACGACAGGCACGATACTTTTTTGTGATTTATGTATAAAATATTAGCTACACTACAGCTACTTGTACAATAAATAAAACTATATGACTATATGTCATGTAATTCATTGTATTTATACTAATCTAGACTTTATATAAACATCTCTCCCTACCTGTTGAACGCTGTTCCAATCCAATCCATTCGTGATAAAGAGACTGTTGATGATATTGAAGATATCTTCTCCCTTCGTGGTTGTCAGCAGATCTTTGCACAATAGGAAATCTTCTTTGATCTTGTCCTGGTGGACGTAACGAACGAACCCAAGGAGTACAGCACAACTGGCTACGTCATACGATTCATCAAATTGCAAGGAGAATTTGCTATATGAGCTTTCCTTGATCTCTGTTGTAACTTGGGACAGAATATCTGATGCCACGTCATCGACTCGTCGGCGGATTGTGTTGTTTGATAGAGATATGACACTCAGTTTCTTCGCTTGATCCTCTCCACATACCTTGCTTACCATCTCGTATGCACAAGGCATAATCACATTCTCTGCAATGGTGTGGCATTTTTGTTGTTCGGCAACTTTATATGCAACAAAGTAAGATGCTTCGACCGCAGCTTGAGGCTTTGGAGCTTGAATTCCAGATGAACCGAACTGGATATTCTTCAGTGCTACAGTCCGGCGCTGAAAATAAGCCTGATTTTCATTTTGAAGATGGCACTTCTGGAGGTGAACTGAGAGTTTTTATGGCTTGAGGCTTTCATTTGTCAACACTTTGTGACATACAACACATTGTGGCCGATCCTCTTCAACAGATGGTAAATTCACAAAGCCATAGCGAAGAAAGGCGTCAGAGTAGGTGCGCTTTTTAGACATTTTATTGTTTAATCCGCAGAAAAATAAAAATAAAACTGCATAAAAAAGTTTGAACAATTTGAACTTATTAATCATTTTTTCATGGCATTCTAGATAGCATTAAAAGAGCTTATTCAGTGTAGGAATGATGTAATAGTAGGTAAATACTAACTATACTGCACAGGGCAGTACACATACATACCAGATTTTGTCTACCTCGGCTGATGCTCACATAGAAACTGACAGTGTGAAATAGAAGCAACCTCAGGCAGTGAGTGACTCGTACTGGACACGTCGATGAGTCATCAGGGTTACTGAGTGAGTTGTGTTCTGAAGCATACTTGTCAAAATACTTTTAGATTACCACACACTTAGGTACATATTTTTTTTTCTTTTCTACTACTGTATATTAGTTTTTGATGTTTATTGTTATTTGGTTTAACTTTATTACACACTTAAAATAGGTTTAACTTACAACTTTACATACTAAGACCAAGTTAACATTAATCCTAATACCAGCTACCTCAATGTTTTCTTGATTTTCAGAATTTTAACTTTTTTTCTGTCACCCCTCCATTACCCCCGAGAAATTGTTAAATTACCCCAGTTTGGGAACCACTGCTATACATACTCAGATTTATTAGGCGTTGATCTTGGCCACCATGTCCATAAACGAATCACATTTAATTAGGGCTATTTGAATTTAAATATTGCGTTTCATCTACATTACAGTCTGTACGTGAAAATAAGTTGATCAGTTTATTGGCATACCATCAGTATTAAGTGCCGTTATAGGATAAGTATTTTCCTGTTACAATCAAAGACACATATTTAATTTACTGTGTCAAATTTATTTAAAAAGAAAACAAATAGTATCCTACTCGTTCAAGTCAATCCCTCAATTGTCTAGGGCAAAAGTCAAGTTTTATAACGAATAATACAAAATTAAACACGCTTAAAGGGCTCAAACACAATTGTTTTTAAATTTCGCGTAAAGCTACACGAGGGCTATCTGGGCTAACCGTCCCTAATTTTGCTGTGTAAGACTAAGGGGAAGGTATCTAGTTATTATCACCCACCGCCAACCCTTGGGCTGCTCTTTTACCAACGAATAGTGGGATTGACCGTAACTTTATAATGCTCCCACGGCTAAAAGGGCGAGCATGTTTGGTCCTTAAACAAAATTTATAATAAAGAAAATGTTGTAAAAGGAGATATATGTGATTGTATTTATTAACAATATTTTGTTTGATAAGGTTACTTAGCTATTTGCCCCCCAGTGGCTCAGCGGTATGTCTGCGGACTTACACGCTAAAATCCGGGTTTCGATACCCGTGGTGGGCAGAGCACAGATAGCCCATTGTGTAGCTTTGTGCTTAATTCGAAACAACAACGAAACAACTTAGCTATTTAACTCTGAATATTTTTTATTTAATTCT
The DNA here is from genome assembly GCA_011833715.1 of Carcinoscorpius rotundicauda. NCBI lineage: Eukaryota > Metazoa > Arthropoda > Merostomata > Xiphosura > Limulidae > Carcinoscorpius > Carcinoscorpius rotundicauda. The sequence goes on along the minus strand of CM022401.1, from coordinate 68,614,742 downwards.
TTATTAAAATTTAGGTTTAAGTTGTTATATAATTAAGGCTTCTTTAATTTTGCGTTTGTTTATGTTTGTTTCTTGTATGGTCGAAATGTTGTTCGCTCTTCTATGTAAAATATTTTTTCAACCCAAACGAGTCGTTTTTGCATATATATTGTGTTATTCATTTCCCATCATTTTAATTATTTCATACTTTATTATTTAATCTTCCCTAATATCAAGGACTTTTTAACGGATACATCAGTATCATAATATTTATCCTGAGTGTTGTGTTTATATTCAGGTGGTTTTCCAGTTTAATGTGTTTACTTATCTGCAGCATTGCGTTGTAGCTTGCAAAAAATTGCTTTCTAGTGATCTTTTTCTTTCAGTAATATGGTCATGTTACTTGTTTTATTGTGTTATTCGTCGTATTTGTATGTTTAATTTTTTATTCAATGGTGAGAATATTAATTGTTACAGTGCACTGCTGATTTGTTTTTTTATATATTTTAGCATCTTTAATATTACAGTTTCTGATCATCTTGGAGATTAAACAGTCTACAAATTTTGGCAGTTTAATCCGTAATCTTGGTTTCCTGTAAACGTTTGCAATATTATTTTTTGAGTTTAGTGACAATCGTATCTAAAAAGAAAGTGTTTCTAACCATCTTTTCTTTTTTGGTAGAGAATTGTGTTACAGCATTAAAAGTTCAGTGAGAATAGGATTTTCTTGAAATATCAACCTGTTATATGAGCACAACATGTTCGTGTCTTCCAAATAATTAAGCTATCAGGTCATCCCTTGAGTAATGTCCAATTTTATATTGAGACAACGAGAAAGGGTTTGAAACGCTTTTAATGTTATTTAATCAACATTGTATTTTCCATTATTATTAATTACTTCCTGCCAATGATTCACGAGCTTCTGAATACCACTTGCATGACATTATTAAGGTTTGGAGGGAAAACATGTGTAGAGGGTAGTTTTGACATCTTCATGTGTTTCAAGCTCTTTTCCATCAAGATAGTTCTGAGAACTTCGGAATAGATGATAATCAGATGGGTCAAAGTCTGAAGAAAAAGAAGGATATGAAAGTTTTTCCAGTCTAGTTCTTTCATCTTTGCAGATGTGATCCTTGTACTGGGCCGTGCATTATCCTAGTGTAACACATATTTACGACTGATCTAAGCAGGCCTGTTTTCTGCAGTGTTTATTGTAATTTGGCTGAAGGAAGCTTCTTTATTATTTTATTGTGTGATTCATATCCCATTATTTAAATTAGTTCATAGTTTATTTTATAATTTTCTTCACCAGTATCAAGGACTTTTTAACGGATATATCAGTATTATAATATTTATTTTCGGTGTTGCATTCATATTTGGGCAATGCTGTGAAAAGGCTACACTTTTCAGGTGGTCTTTCTTGTTTTATGTGTGTACTGTATCTACCGCATTACATTATAGCTTGAAAATACTGCCTTTTAGTGATCGTTTTCTTGCAATAATGTGGTCATATGACTACTTTTATTATGTTTATTTTGTTGCACTTGTGTTTAGTATTTTCTTTTCTTTTAATGGTTAGAATATTTATACTTGCAGTGCCCTACTGTTTTGTTTTCTAATTTGGTCTGTTTAATATTATATATTCTGTTGATCTTAGAGATCAAGCAATCGACATAGTTGCACCAATTTAATTTGCAGTTCAGAATTTAAAATTGTCTTCAGGTTTCTTGAAAACTTTTGCAACGTAATGCTTTGGGTTCAGTGACTATTGTATCTGAAAGGGATGTTTTTCTATCCATCTTTTTCTAATTTTGTGGGTAATTGTGTTAAGAGTTCAGGAAGTATAGAATGATCACAACATGATGGTGTCTTTTGAATATTTAAGCTATCATGATACACTGCGAGTTTCAAAATAGTATCGGTGTATGTCTTTCTTATGAATGTTGTTGAGAACTTAAAACAATGGCAATTATATGGGTTATTCCTGATAATAAAAGAAACAACTTATAATTACCAAAAGGATGGAGATTAGGTAGGTGGTCAAGTTTGCCTTTATGGTGTTAACTTTGGGAACATATAATGGACAAAACAAAGACTTGGGATTCAAAATTAGCAAGCAACATTTCTTAATTATATTATGAAAACTTGCTTGCTACATAGTTTGATGAAGTTAAGATTTAAATTGGTGCATCACTGACAAATTTATACTGGTCTTAGCAAATCACAAACCAGAATGTGTCAACACTTCATGTCGGTTTCGACATTATGTGCTTAATTTATGCTATGGCACTACAAACTTTAGGTTCACCAGTTATAACCAAGATTTATGTGGTTAAAAGGAAAGCACACGAAATGCTTTAACACCTCTAATCCAAATCACAAACAACACACGATATAAAAAATATTTTAGAAGGTAACTTGAAAAGGGAGCAATATATATTATGTTTGTATCATATTTTCACCAAATTTAATGTAATAACAAAAATAAGTTGTACCTTTGACAACAATTTGGAATGACAATTCTTATTTGAAAAAATGAAAAGGAAGTTTCTTTTGAACTTATTACACAATATTTTCTCAACAAAAATGGGGCTAGTTTTCAAAACTTAAGCACATTCATCAATCTGAAACTTGCAGCACATACTTTCAAGTCAAACAAACTTGGGATGGTGGGGGGGAGTAAAAAAAATAAAGAAATGACATTCACATTTACTAATATGTATCTACCAAATCATTGAAAACTAGGCCTATAAATAATCATAAGCAAATCTCAAACTGCATCATTGTAATAATAAAAGAAAAAGAAATCCTGATAAATTATTGATTGGGTAGTCAATGAAAGTAGTTATCTGAATTTGGCCAAATGTAATATAAGTGACTAACCATAAACATCACTTTTTGTTTGTTTTTTCAAGTATAGAAATATGATATAAATTCATTAGCATATGTAAAAATTTATCCTGTAATTTGTAAACATTTATTGATATCAAACAATTCAAGTAGATAGGAATTGATATTGAATAGTTTTTGTTCAATGTATGGTGTTTTTTTTAACCATAAAGTAACAATAGGCTACCTGCATACTGTTCACTGAGGGCAAGTGAACCCCATATTTCAGTGTTGTAAAACCTCAAAGATGCAGCTGATCAAGAAGAGAGCAAAAATTATATGAAATAGGGGCTTAATTAACTGATATTTTTCAAATAATCTTCAAGAAAGATGTGATATCAGGAAACTACTTTAAATACAGTATTCATTAATAAAATGATGTTTCATGTAAAAACATACAATTATATATTAAAATAACAGATATACTTGACATTAAATTTGATCCTTGTTACATAACTTATTATCAAATTTCTTCCAATTTGTTCATATATCTATATTTTTTTACAGATGATCATTAATTTATTTGCATAGTGTCTTAAAATTCCTACATGTATATGTATATTATTATAATATTTACACACTCAGGATTTTAATTATTTAAAGGAGTAATAAAATAAAAATAAAACTAATATCCATTATTTAATACACAAAAAGTTTTTGTGGATTTATTTTTTAGTTTTACTGAACACCTTGATGTTTGATCTATTTTCTTCACATTAAAATAAAATCATTAGTTGAAACATATTTTGAATACATACACAAGTTCAACAGAAGAAGAGCTTATTTTAAATTATGTCAATTGTTTGTGCAACTTCCATTTTGATGTAAATTTACTATGAAGCAAGTGTCTAAATACATATAAACCTAAAAAAATCATTACTCTTGGTATTATCCAGAAACTTTAACTAGAATATTAAGATACTAATCTCATCAACATGTGTAACTACATTGTTGGTTCAGCTCTTCATTATTTTGACTAAAAATAATTAGATTTGTCACGAATTTCCATGTAAACAATCTGAAGTGCATTTTGACATAATTTATTTTTAAAAGATTAGTTGTACTGTTTCCAACTTGATTTTTTTAGTGTTACTTGAAGTAAATAGCTTTCTCTGATTGGAAGTTATTATCATTTAGAATTGTTCAAGTCAGAATGTCTGGAATAACTAATTGTTCAGTAATGTTCTTATTTTAACAGTATAAGTATACTTTAAAACATAAACTACATTATGGCAAAGATTTCAGATAACAAAAATTTCTTGTAATATTTACTAAACAGAATAAAAACACAAGTTTATCACATGACACAGGTTAATAATGAAGTATCATTACATCCTGAGAGCTTTTCATCTCCTTCAGTTAGTTATTGACTCACTAATGAATAAATTCAAATCTAGTACATTTAAAATTAGCCTTGCCATCCAATATTTGGGTCAGCCAAGTGTATTAAGCAGAATTCTTTATATTTGAGATTACAAGGAAACATGCTAAATTTAAACTAAAAGTACAGTGAAATGGCATGACTTATGAACAACAAGGGACCATTTGGTTGTGTAATACTCTTTTTACACATCCATCCTTGGGAATAGTACAAAATTTAAATCAACCCGTCACTGTTAAGAACATTTTCAATTCCCTCTTAAACTTCAGTAAAGTGCTTATCTTCACTACTGCTGGTGGAAATTTTGAAACTAAATGTAACCATTTGATTAATAAGTTACTTAAAGAATTTAAATTTTCACCTATATGTTTTCAGTGTGTGAGAAATATTTGATTAAATATTCTGTAGAAGCAAAATAATAATCTAGATATTTCAAAAAGTGATATATATATACACATAATGTTTGGAAATTATGTATTTAGTTTTCTGAATTTGTACAAAAGCTCATGTATAAATTATGGGTAGAAAGTGGTGAAATGTTTCAGGGCTGCCTATGTATGTGTGTGTTTATTCAATTATTTTAGCATGCAGCCTACTGAACATGTTTATGTGCAGAGTTATAAATGAAATAACATTTAAGGGCAGGAAGAGACCTGTTGGTCTTAAGAGGCTGTCCCATTCAATGAACTGATACAACTTCCTCAAATGTACAACCTCCTCCAGACTTTTATTCAATATTTTTATAAGTACAACCTAAAACTTGATTTGCATTACCACTAGCAACATCACATTGCTTTTATGGTCTTAATCACTAAATGTTCCCGTTTTGCCAGATTAGTCCCATTTTTGTGATAGGTTGTCTCAGTGTTCCAAGTAAAATTCTTGAAATTCACACAACATCCCAGTTTTATGATAAAGATATCAAACTGTCAGTCACATTGAATCATGAATGTAACTGGGCTACTTGACTTGCTTATCTGCTGCCAAACTGTCTGAAACCTTTCATCTGTAGATATTGAGAAACCTAAATCTGCATAGGTCTGGATGAGGAGAGAGTTAAGGCAGTTGCTCGCAATCAAAACACTCCCAAGAGTAATGTAATGAATTTTAATACTATTTAATGAAAATGAACAAAAAACAGAACATGTTCCACACATTCTTCATAAACATATATCTGTAATGTTTCAAAGTAATTCTACAGCTTAAAAGTATTATATTTGAAAATGTATTCATTATTTAATAAATTCAAATATGAAGTGTATTTCAAAATGATTCCAATAAAGTGAATAATTAAAGAGTGTATCATTGAACTATATTTCCTTTTTGTGTGTGTTTATCATCAAAAATGGTTTTTGAAATTATATCTGAAACAATGTCACGCTAATATATTTGGAAATACTGTAAAAAAAGTTTCCAAACTTTGAAGTTAATTAAATAAAAGCTGAATAATTTTTAATTTGTAATAATCATTTCGAAATTAGGGGTAAGGGTTGGACTGCTCTAGTTTTGTGTTTTGAATCCTAATCGTCCTGTGAATAGCTAATGAGACTGATTAACCAAAACACTATTATCCATTTCTTTTTTTGCACTTTTAAAATAATTCCCATTAATATGTTTATAATCCAAATTGTGATAACTTGTGTTACTTTGAGAATAATATTACTAAAATCCAAGATTTCAATGTCGTAAGTTAATTTAAGCAAATTATTGAATTTTCTTTCATCTACTCCATTGATAAAAATCAAAAATAGGAAAAGGCTTCACACGAAGCTTTGATGTGTCTCACTTGCTATGTTATTCCATTTTGTTTAATCTCTATTCGTAAAAAATTACATTTTCTTCTATTGAGGCAGTTTTTGTGCAACATAACTTAACCTCTACATCCAGAGATAATGTTTTGGAATAAGAATGTTCTCTGGCAAATTGTTAAACACATATTGAAAAAAAGAAAAAGCCAGATGAAAATGCTGACATCAAACATGACAAACCCAAAAAAAGCTTTGTGAATAGGTTTGTCACCCTATTCTATTTGTGCTGAAAAGTGTTGAGTAATTCACAGTAAATTATGTTGTTAATGTTTTCTAGAAATTGTGGTACCATCAAAGCCATACAGGATTTAAAAAATTTATAATTTTTTTTTCCATTTCATTGGCTGAATGAAATATACAAGTCGTTTGTATATTTTTTAATAGGTAAAATTTACAATGTTTTGTACAATTACTGTTGTTTTACCTTTTCCTTAACAACGTGACTTGGCTTCACATCAATAGGTGGATTTCAGGTATTGTTTAGGCCAAGTAAATGTATTTAATAGCTACATTGAATTTCTATTTGTGTAGTTTTTAACATATAATAATTTTGATGCTTATGTTTTCTGTTGTTTAAATACTAATCACTTCTGTTTGTCATCTAACTTGTGTGCAGTTAAAGTTTTTCTAAATTATTCTTTTACACTAACATATTTCTGGTTATCAAGGTGTTAAGGAACTTACAGTGTACTTCCCTTTTCACCTGTTTTATTTCACAGTTATTCCAACTAGTAGTAATCATGTAAAATATCTTGATTCTTGTAATATATCTAGTTTAACATCACAAAAACGAATTAGTGGTAATTCAGATTTTGTGAAACATGCAGTGTTGAATTATGTGTTCTGTGTATAAAATTTTCTTAACCAACCAGAGACAAATTGTTGTTATCTGTGTGGATTAATTTATGTTTTAGCTTCTTTTGAATTCGTGATTTTGTCTACAATTTTTTTTTCCTACAGAAATCACAGCTAAATGATTTGTGTCAAGTGTGGACCACGAGATGTCAATTTAAATGTCCACTATGAGAAAACTTTTTAGAATAATATCTCAATTGATTTGTCCTTTGCTTGTGTGGATGGATTGATACTACTTCAAATTTTCACTCTCGAAAAGTTTATTTGTCAAGACTGGTATTATCTCAGGAGTGAAGGTGTCCTTCCAAGGCGAATGTCATCACTTCAGGCAATACCAGGTTAATTTTTAGTTATCCCAGTGATTTCTGATAAACTTAGGCATGCTTTCCCAGAGGATTTACCCCTTCATGATTCTAAGTGATAAAGTACTCTAATCTGAAAAATATCCCAATACTTTTTGAATTTTTTGTTAAACCCGTTTCCATGGTATACATACATCAGTTAGTTGTTCTTTTAGCAGGTAATGAGGGCAGATAGGTTTAGCTTTCTAACTGATAAATGCTTAACTGGTTATTAGGATTCTACTCTATACAGCTGAGTTTTGCATGTCTTGTTTTTGATTAAATGTTTTGGACCTTGCATTTTGTAAATACCAATGTTGTGTGACAAGAGTTAAGAATCAAAGAAAATGAAAAAAGAATGGTGCAAGGCATGGACACTCTACTGACAAAGCCTGTAATGAGTTAACATTATCCAGGTCAATTCAAAGGATGACACATGCTCTGGTTGTTGCATTGTTGAAGTAAACCAGGAAATTTTCTGAAAACTTGAAAACACTTGAGTATGAGCTGAAATGGTGAATTACTGATGACTACTGAGCTTCAAACTTCCCAAAAAGGAAGTGAGTTGGCTCTTTGATAAATGACAAACTTTTGATAACAAGAATATGGGTACAGAAATAAAAGAAGAATTTGATGATTCACTGTCTCTTGTTCAGACCAGTTATTTCTGTTGTTAGTCCTTGCACATGACAAGGAGAGAATTAACCAATTAAATATCAGAACTACTTGCAGGTAGTGCTGTTTACTATATAATAGATGTGAGGATACTAAGGAAAATCCAAATGAAACCTCATGTGACAGCTGAAAAATAGGTACTCTCTCCTGAGAAAGAAGTTGTTCTCAGACCCTATGCAAGTCTGAAAGAGACTTTGACACGTCCATTGCCGTAATACAAGAACAGACTGTTTCTTGCCTGAACTTTTGTAAGTATTTCAATACCATTACTCTGAAGCATGAGATATAATCTTAAGTATTATACAATTAATGAATGACTAGCAAAGTGTTATTAAAAGAGTCAGATTTAATCTACTGAAGAAAATGTCCTGATTGTATATAGTAAATATGAGTTAATAAAAGAAGTTATTAAAAATCTTTGTGTCAGACTTTTATGCTTTAAGTGTGGAGCCTTTAGTTAGTGCCTTTGTGCTTCCTTTACCCATTTTATGCTTTCTGAAAAACAAATAAATTGTGTAACAACAGGTAGTATTAGTTGACACACCAATGGCTAAGCCAAACCATCCATTCAGTCTACCAATCCACCATTACATTTGAAGGCAGCATTCCAGAATAAAATATGAAATGGAACAACAATGAATAAGGTGTGGCATTTTCTAGAGTTATATATAAGCTTAAATTCATATTTACCAAAATATTAAAAGAGGTAAAATGGAAACATCAAACACAACTTCACACAATTTTTTTTTTTACTTTAGTCTGAGCTCTTACAAATCTCCTGATTATTTACCAGACATCAATTCAGTCTTTATCTTCAACATTTACATTGTTTCACAACAAGTAACAATGTAGTCATTCTTCATGAATATAGGGTAGCCAAGCACATGCTTTCCAAATTTCCCAAGGTGGCTTTCCAGGAACAACTATAAAGATCTTTCAGACATTCACAAACATGTATGATAATAATATTTAAATTTTTCCTCCTGACTCTGGCTAATGTACAACATTTAACTTGTATTGTTGCAAGATAATAAAAGATTCTGAAGATAATTATGACAAAAAGAATATTTTAAATAACATTTTCACAGTAGAAAAAATATTTCATTTCATCCGTCTTCAAGTATAATGGAATTAGATATCTCATCATCAGACAAAATAACGTAGATTGACTGAACAAGATTTTGTTCAAGTAACAGAACGGTTTAAATAAATGGGCATGTACGGAGATTTAGAAAGAAAGGGACTCTACATATTACCCTAATTTTTCAAAGTTTTTGGAAGATATTTCAATATTTTCAGACCTTCCAACTCATCATCAAATTTGTTTTTTTTCCATTGTCGGTAGCATATGCAATACTGAAAACAGAGGGTGATTGTAAATAAATTGAAATTGAAAAGGTATTTCTCACATATGGAACTAAATTTTATCAAAGACATACCAAGAAAGATGTATCTTATTCACAATAGTTTGGAATTGCTAAAATGATTTCAAAAACTGTCACAGTCACTGTTCCATATGCATTTCCATCATTTCAAAAAACAATACAAAACCAATCCCAAAATGAAACTATTGTTCTGGCTCAAAGACATTTTACCAAGATCATTAATTTTATAATTGGTTAATAAGGAAATGGAAAGCAAATATAAAAAGTGATATGAGTATGCAATATAATGCCAACTTTACCCTGAACATGCATGGTTTTTTGAAAGTTCCCCTGAAGAAATTTTGTTTCTCTCCAATGGGCAATTCTTAAATACAGCAGCCATCCATTTCGTATACAAGTGAGACAGTCTATCCCTAAATCCTGTATGAAATTAATTTGTAAACATGTGAAAGTCAAACTGATTTGAACAAAACCACTGACCTGTTTGCCCAACTTGCAAAACTCTGATAGAACATGGGGACCCTTAAATGTACAATTCCAACACACATATCTAAAATAAAATATAGTAAGAAAATTATGCAAATGTAACTACCCGAATACGGAGGTTCAGAAGATTTGAAATGTCGAAATTATTATATGAAGAAATGAGGTCAATACATACAGGATCACATATACTTATTAAACATGTGTATACCTGCTGGAAATGAATAATGCACATTGAAACTTCATCTCAGATTTTCTGAAAACAATAATAATATGTAACCCAGGAGATTACACAGAGTTGTGTTAACATGTAAAAGATACAGTAGAAAGAACAATTCATTCAGTAGTTATATTCTTCCTTACATAAAATAGTGATGTGGAAGAAAGAAATCATCAGCTTAACATAAAACATGAACTCCCTGCAAACTATAGCCTGTACTTCCTCAGCAAAAATCACTGACTAGAAAACCTGGGGTTCATATCAGAAACATCATTGACTTTTCCAGTAACTTCAACAAAACCATATCAAATTACAAAATTAAATGAACAATGTAAAATTTTGTAAACAGAAGTCCTCAAACAAACGAGTAGGAATAGAGAAATTTAAGTTCAAGCCTCTCCATAACCAACGTGTACCTTTGAACTTTTTGGTATTGGTGGAAAGTGAATCAAGTATCAACTAACAACGATGCTAAAATTAAATCACCATGATGGTCAATCCTACTCTTCGTTGGTAAAAAGAGTAGTCCAACAGTTGTTGGTGGTGATGATGACTCGTTGCCTTCCCTCTGGCATTACACTGCTAACTGCGCGAAATTCAAAAGGCCTGGCATGGCCGAGCGCGTTAAGGCGTGCACTCGTAATCCGAGGGTCGCGGGTTCGTGCCCGCGTCGCGCTAAACATGCTCGCCCTCCCAGGGGGTGTAATATGTGACGGTCAATCCCACTATTCGTTGGTAAAAGAGTAGCCCAAGAGTTGGCGGTGGGTGGTGATGACAAGCTGCTTTCCCTCTAGTCTTACACTGCGAAATTAGGGACGGCTAGCACAGATAGCCCTCGAGTAGCTTTGTGCGAAATTCAAAAACACAAACAAAACAAACGAAATTCAAAAACTTAAAACAAAATAAAAACATACAAAAGAATCATTTAGAGGTAAATTGATACGAAGCTTTGACAAAATTTCTTCATAGCAAAAGAGTCAGTGATATTATCAACAAATATTGTCTTTTCGCTGATATATCAGTTAGTTATAAAACATTACATTGCGAAAAATATTCCTTTTCGTTGCGTTCACATAATGAAAGAACCAATTGTTTCATCAAATTTTAGGTACTGTCAAAGTGTGCGTATGTGTGTGTGTATACCTTCAAAAAGCATTAAATGTACAATTCTTTAAATGAAAGTGTTAAAAACAAAACTTTGAAGAGGGGGACCACTCATTTCTGATAAAGATATACTCTTTGCCCATTTCTGTAAGGTGTAAGAAATCCAGGAAGAAAATGAGAGGAATACACCCAAGTGTGAGAAAATGTCATAAGAAAGTGATTAAGATATAGTAACTCAACTGCACAAGAAAAATTTTGGAAAAATAACACATCATGTGGTGTAGAGTTGCTTGAGTGTAGAAGACTGAAGTCGATAAGTCTATTACATCCAAAACTTTTTCACATGGAACTGACATTTATATGAGGGTATTATTAGGACCATACTGACTTTACCTCAAACCCAAGAACCAGTAAACTGAAAACTACTCTGATTCCTGGGTATAATACAAGGTAAGCACCAGGCTGTTGATCTCGGAATGCGACATCTGGTATCCAAAGGAAGTTTATCACATGAAATGAGCTTCCACGATTGTGAAACAGGTCATAACCATCCAAAAGGAAATAATATTCAGGCAATACAAGAATGAGTGAAAGCTAAGGATAAAACTGAAACATTTCCACATATCCATGTTTTGATCTACAACACAGAAGGAGTAAATGAGGGAGGAAGATAGACAATCGAAAACCTATATGAGGACTTATGGTTATTGTTTGACTCTAAATCCAAAACCAGTCTTTAGGGTACTGCCATTCATGCAAGGGTCGAATGAAAGTGTTCACTCAAAAAGATTAAAAGCATTTAGGTGTATCACTTCACTTTTATACTAATCGCAGTTTATAGGATATTATGTCACCTAAATCAGCAGAACACCACATCCATGCTAAATATTGAATGATTATATTTATCTAATGTGGAACCCAACAAACAGGATGCTTACATAGTTGACCACCCAATGACTGGGCACTGAAAAGAACGAAATGATACACTGCTGCATATCATATATCACCAAAATTTGGCAAAAACTAGTAACAAAATATGACATCCCAGTTAATACCAAAAGGATTCAAAAATCAGGCAGGTCTATATAATGTAAAATCTACACTGACAAATACCACACCAACATTATTTATAAAATACAATGTGATAACTGCCACGACTTCTATATTGAAGAAGCAAGTATAAAAATAAAAACCAGATTCACAGAATACAAAAGTCACCTTCACACGTTTTCGAACACTGCCAATCAAATAAACACAACATAAACATAAAATACAACCAAATACTAAACAGAAAAACAAAAATAATCAAGCGAAAAATTAAAGAAGCCTTACTTATAAAACAACTCAAGCCCAAAATAAATCAATACCAATGAACACCTTTATACCTATATAAATAAATATAATCCAAATCTAAGTGGTCCGGCATGGCCAAGCGTGTTAAGGTGTGCGACTCGTAATCTGAGTGTCGCGGGTTCGCATCCCCGTCGCGCTAAACATACTCGCCCTTTCAGCCGTGGTGGCGTTATAAGGTGACGGTCAATCCCACTATTCGTTAGTAAAAGAGTAGCCTAAGAGTTGGCGGTGCGTAGTGATAATTGGCTGTCATCCCTTTAGTCTTACACTGCTAAATTAGGGACGGCTAGCACAGGTAGCTCTTGGGTAGCTTTGTACGAAATTGAAAAACAAAAGAAAAACAAATCTAATACGCCCTCTACATTCCTACACTCAATTACACAACCGCCTTCAAACGTAATTTCAGTTATCGGTCACTTACCTCCTTCTTTTTCTGTGAACCTGATGATGACGAAGAAGGTCGAAAATATATATTGTAGTAACATAGTTTGAAAAAGTATTAGGGACTGGAGTAAAATAAACACAGTACACAAACAGCCGTTAGTATCACCAATTGGGATAATCTAGTTTTAAATGCTGCATACAAAAAAGCGAATATAATATTCTTGATTATAATAAAAATTCACTGTATAATTAAACCTTCAGATAATCTTATCACTACCCAATAAGCCCTTTAGAACTATTTTCAATCTTATGGATAAAGCTGTTCCTATTGAAGTAATGAGGGATAAAAGGCCTTGAAGCTCAAAGTGTTAGTTAGGTGATTTAGTGATCACATGGGATAGGAGTACTAGCATGTAAATCACAGAAGTTTTGAAACTGAGGTGCCATAAAAGGTTTGTACAAACTCCAATCGTTCAAATAGAGAGTAGTTGTTCTGTCATATTATGTAATGCAATATAATATAATGCATTTCAAAGATAATATGAGGCATGTGTCTTGAGTGTGCATGTTGTGTACAAGTGTATGCGTGAATATCTTTTCATCAGTGTTTCAATTTCTACATTGGCTAAATTTTTCTACTTTTCTAAAGAAATTAAAGGGAGCCTTAAATTTGTAATATGGAATTAAATTTATTTCATAAGTTACAGTTTCACAACGAATTCAAGATGTACGGGACAATAATGTTTTGTATTATTCATTGAAACTACATTCCAAATTTGGAACAATCAAGGTAAAGGAGACAACACTATCTTCCACTGTTGACGGAAATTGCACAATGATTTGATATAATTAAACTGGCCATCACAAGCTCAAAGTCTCAACCGTTGGTGAAGATGTGACATCGAACACAATGTTGTCATAGAATTAGAAATCACATTGATTTCCAATGTTCCTTGAAAACTCAGTGGAAAGACAAAGTATTTTCGATGCAATATTTTCTTGATTATAGTGAGATGAAGACAAGCTTCATTCGAAATGTTTACTTGATGACTGTGAATTTGTTTATATATACACATGGGAAGCAAGAAAATTTGACACTATTTTGAAGTTGTATGGGGCTGAAATGAAAATAAAACAGAAACATTAAGTTACTGATGAATTTAAAATTTATTAGCAGCATAAGTCTAACCTGGTGTGCCTTATTAATTAACTTATAATTTGTTATTTCTAGATATTACATGTAATCCGTGGAAATATTTGTGTTATTTCTTAACAGCTTTGACAAACATAAACTAATGTCAAACACAGTATGACTGATAAAGTTGTTATTTATCTAATTCGATCTTGTAGCTTGGATCAGCATAGTGTATCGCAAAGTATAGATACTCAATAGTATTTAACAAACTTTACCTTTCGAAATGCTTGAGTTTATGAGGTACGCTAAATATCTTTTATTGTATTGTTTTGTTGGGGTGTGAAATACCATGCCATTTCGTTGATAATTTTATTTTCTCTACACACTTTAAATTCTGAGCCTATTGATCAGTATACTAATTTATTACAACAGGTCATGGTACATTACTTCTAGTTGTTCAAAATTAATGACTAGTTTTAAATTGTAATTATATTAACTTATTTTCAGTCGCTTATAATCAAGTAGTGGTTTTGTGATACAGTGATATTAAGAGTTACAATGAATTTATTATAGTCTTTCACAGTTATTGAAACATTTAGAATATGAAACAAATTATTGTAATTTTAGTTTCAGTTTTTATTTCGGTAGAATCACAGTAATTACACTTTACTATATGTGCCAGAAAAAAGTGTTAAGTTCAATTTTGTTGTGGAAAACAGCTAACCACATGTCCTCTTCTCACAATACTTGTGTTGCCAAGTTAAATCTTCAAATATATTACGAGTTAAAGACTACTTGACATGCTGAACTGGATGACTAAAAAGCAAAAAGAATGCAGTGTTCCACGAAAAAGTAGTTAACTACAATTGCTTGATAATGGTTTTCATGAAACCTTCTAATTTCAGAACGATTTCTTCTGTAAAAATGTTTGTTTGCTTTGTTGCAAAATCACATTGGGCTATTTCCTGTGTCCATTTCGTGGAATTGAGCTCCGGATTTTAGTATTTCAAACCTAGAAACTTACCGTTGTCCCACCGAACGATAGAAGAAACATTAATTGACATTAAAGTCGTAATTATACAAATGTAATAATTCCCTCGTTCGAATGAAGGTAAGTCTATAGGCTTACAACGCTAAAACGGGGTTCTATTCCACCTGGCGGACACAGTAGATAACTCATTATGACTTTGTTTTAAAGGTAAATAATCAATATAAAACGTTATAACTTTTTCATACATACAATTCCCAAATGAACAGTAATTAAAAGTAATATACTTGATACTTGTACAGTACTTTGCCATACTGACGTCTTGATTGAAGCATTTTTCAACAATTGTGAAAGCAGAACCATTTTATTTAGATGGAACTGTAGGCAGAAGCAAGACAGTCATACAGAAAAGGTCCTGGGGTATGACCAAGTGGTTATGGTGCTCGACTCATCATCTAAGGCTCGTGGATTCGAATCCTCATCACACCAAACATGCTCGTCCTTTTAGCTGTAGGGTTGCTATAATGTTATAGTCAATTCAACTATTCCTTGGTGAAGCTAGCCCAAGAGTTTGCTGTGGGTGGTGATGATTAGCTGCTTTTCCTCTAGTCTTACCCTGCTAAATCAGAGACGTTAGTAAAATAATAGCCCCAGGGCTGATGACAAGTTGATTTCCCTCTTGTTTTACACTGCGTATAGCCCTCGTGTAGTTTTGCGAGAAATTTAAAACAAACAAACCAAAGTTAAAGTTGCATATACATTATTGCACTAATACGATTGTAAACTGTGCTTTTTATGTCCTAAATTAGGTATTCACTAGATGTTGCACGGTGTTAAAATCAAACAAGTTTGTAAACGTAGTTGTAGGATACTAAAAACAAACAAACAAGAATGATGTTTATGAATTTTTTGATGGATCAATTTTACAGCAACAGCAAATAACTAAATATTCATGAAAAAGTAATCTTTTTTACCATGAAAATACATTACTTAGAGAAAAGTGAACTTCGTGAAGAGATAGTTTAATAAAAATTACAGTGATATTTACGTCGATAGATTGTGTATTTTTCAACCTTCTGCTAAACACAATATCCAAGTTCAATAACGGCGTATGTAAATAGTTGGAAGTTAATGTGTTGTTTTGTATTCTTGTTGGCAAAAGTGAGTTGTAAATCTTAATCCTAATAAACTGTAAAGTTTTTTTTTAAAATTATGATTTCTCTCTGTAATTTGTCATTCTTTTCATTGCTGTCTACCAATATGGTTACGAAAATTCGAATATATTATGACTTTATCTCTCGTACAAAAACTACAACTTCGAATACTTTTGCAATGCTTGGAGAGTCAGTTAACTACTAGTTGACTACTATGCCACACTGTTCTAGGATGGAACGGGAGTGCACTATACTTTTTTCAAGTGAAATGACTCGTATCGTTCAGACAACAATGGTATTTGATAAGAGAAACATGGATAAAAATGTTTGCGTGAACTCTGGAAAGCGGTACGTTTGTAATAATGAAGTCCAGTACTTGAAAAAAATAATGATAAATAAAAAAAAAACTTTTACAACTGCCAGAACCTGAACAATGAATGCAAAGACTCAGTAAGTGGTACGAGGAAATAGAAAGTACATAAGTTAAATAACAAAAGGCGTTATGAATCACCATTAACGTACTTGAACGAACCAACGTATTTATTTTGATTTTAGAGATTTAAATAAAAAAATAAATTGAAAGCCAATGAACATTTTATTCTCTGTTAATAACTGATGAAGCTGTGAAATAAGTAAAACGTCTTGATGGACTGTTTAGACAGGGATTTAAGTCAATGTCATGAGAGAACTTGGAAGATAAGGTCCATAAAATGACTAGTCCATGCTGTGACTACAAATTTATGATAACGTGCAGCTAATAAATATAAATGAAAGTTACAAAAACCTGTACATTTTTCTTCGTACCATTTGATCATTTTCGGCATCGTTTGTGAATATATATTTGTATATGTACCTTGAAAACCCGAAAACAACGGATAAAGAATATAACGTTAGAAAATACGATAAAATTAATAGTGATGTTTTATGCTTGTTTTCTTTTAGCATAGCCACATCGTGTTATCTGCTGAAACCACCGAGAAGAATTGAACCGTTGTTTTAAGCATTGTTAATCTGTAGACTTACTGCTGTAGGCCTAATGACTTATAATACTTGAAAAGACGTTCACGGAGTAATAATTGCTGTTGTGACAAATTACTTGCAGTTATTGGTGTCACGGGTAGATATGAAAATCGATTTGTTTAAAGGTTGCTCTTTGTTTTTCAATGTTGGTCAGGTAATTATACAAAGTTATTTTTTTGTTTAATATTGATGAAGCTAATATATTTTGTAAAGATCTACACTTTGTTATTTAACGTTGGTAAGGTAAACATCCAAAATTGTTTTGTTGAAGTCGATATTTTGTTGTTTAATTTCATTCAAGTCAACATTTTGCTGTAAAAATGTTGATAAAATTGTTTTTTTTAAACAAATCCAAAATTTTAGAGCCGGTTTCTTTAAGGAACACGTAAACTTCCACTACTAATTGTTTTTGCACTTCCTTCCTGTTAATATGTCTTCTTTGTTTATGGTAAAAATTCTGTAAACTATAGATATTTTTCTTTCCATATTCCTTTTCATTTGTCCATTATGATATCAAATTACAGAAGTATCAGGATAACAGTTTGACCAAATTTCTGTATCTCATAAGCCACCACACAACACGGTGTTTATGCAGTTCCGAAACTTAACGTTTAAGCTGAGTGATGAAAGACAATAGCGTATATTAAATGATTTTTACTTGTCCTGAAAAGTAACTGATGAAATTAGTGTTTGGTGCTGAAAGCTCAAAAAATATAGAAAACCAGTTGGTTTAATATCTTTGATAACTTGCAAACAGCATATTTGTACCAATTTCTACGTATTTTTTTAATTTGTTTGTTATGAGATGTGTAAAAAAGTTTATTTATAGATCCATAAAAAGTGAAAGGTAATGTTCTTAAAGTGTCAAGGACTTTGAATGCTAATATGAGACCCAAATGAATGAAATAAATGTGTGGATGTAGTGAATAGAATAGAATAGAATAACACTATGTAACAAAATATTTACTTGTTCCTGGTGGAAAGTGTTATTTCCCAATTGCTTATGCCTAAAGTAAATGGAAAAACCATATTTTTGTTTTCAAACTTTCCTCATGTGATCTGCGAGCGTATAATGAAAACATGTTGGAAGACTATATTTGGGGGCTTATACGTGAAAGTAATTTACATTACAGTCGTAAATTAGAAAAAAACAACAACAACTGCTAATTCCTAAACTTTACTGTAAATACATGTAAATCTTGATTCATATGTTGTTTTATTCAGATTTCCTGGAAATGAAAATGTGCAAATTTTTCCGTTTTTATTTAAAAAATAGGTAAATTTCTAAATTTTATTATCCAGGTCAAAAAAGCAAAGTTAAAAGTGAATGATGGCTATTTTCTGTACTTTTACAGCGTAAGAAATTAACAAATGATACAGACTATCCAGGAACAAAATTTTTGTTACATTTGAATTGTGTAATTAAATAAAATTCGATAACGTGTGTCAACAAGCTACAACATTGGATCAGTTGCAGCAGGCTGTAGGAAAGTGTGAGTTACTTTTATAAATTTGACAAAATTAATGAAATAAGTAACAAGTTTAATGTGCGTACAAGGCAATGTCAGAGATAACCTTCAGTAAAAGCAAACATAAATAAAAAGTTTACATGTAAACCTATATTCCAATGCCACTGATAAGATTAAAAACAAGGATTTGACAAACGTTCAGAATCTAGAAGATTACAAGTTTCCAGACACTTTTCGAAGTCAACAGATGTTTTCAAAAGAAGTTTAGCTGAAGGAACATGATTTACTGGAATCCCATTTGACCAAACACTTATGAGAGCCTCTCTCCCTTTCAGATCCGATACAACTCCAAATAAGTTGTGTATCTTTGCCTTGCTTGAATATGGTCTTGGAAGCCAAAACTGCCTTAGCATTGGAAATAAGGCGTGGCTCAGTGGTAAGCTTGCCAGAACTGTGAATCGAAGGATTCAAAATAAACGCACTAAGACCGCAAAAACGCACTCCTAATTCATTAGCCGCAGGCGTGTTACGAAAGTGATGGTCAAATCCCATTGAATTGGCAGTGGATCTTGCTGACTAAATGCCTTCCGTCTAGCCTTTCAGCTGAAATTTATGGAGGGATATACCCTGATGATCCTTGTGAAGATTTGAGCGAAAATTATTAAAACAGTCTTCCATGGAAGGTTTGTGGATAGCTTATCAAAATGTGTAATTTAAGATTGACATTGCTAAAATTTCCAGAAGTAGTGGAAATTGTTCTCTTTGGCAATAGTTATAAATAATGCTTTTAAGCTTTCCAAAAAGTAGCTGTGATGTTAGCACAAGGTTTGGAACACCATTCTTTTAAAATACAAATTGACCTGAACAAACTTTTTCATCTGTAAAAAATAACAAAATAGTTTATTTACTTCTTAATTTTCAACTAATGAACAATCCGTCGCCAATTGTTTGAAAGTATAAACAAAGAACCTAAACACACACACATATAAGAAAACAACAAAAAACGATATATCAAATTGAATAGTAACCGTAATAGTACTGTGTTTTGTAACTGCTAGGCAGAACATGGATGAATCTTTACCAAAAGTGGCATACATACAAGCTTAAACTTTTGCAGTTTCTCTGGGCGATTTTTGTTCCTTTTTTTTTACCACTATCTAATCTTTTTTGGATGGATTTTAAAAATTTGATGTGGAAGTTCATTAGGTTTATGGTGAGATAATTGCAAATCATAGGTTTTGTATATTCATTTTTGAAACAACTTCATATAAGGGTTTTGATTTGGTTTGAATTTTGCGCAAAGCTACACTCGGGCTATATGCGCAGGCCGTCCTTAATATAGCAATGTGAGAGTAAAGGAAAGGCAACTAGTCATCACCACCCATCGCTAACTCTTGGACTACTCCTTTACGAACGTGTAGCGGGATTGATCGAAACTTTATAACGCTCCCACAGCTGAAAGGGCGAGTATGTTTGATGTAGCGAGGATTCGAACCCGCGAACCTCATATTATTAATCGAGTGCCTTTACCACCTGGAACATCAGGCCACGTATAAGGGAAGCAGCTTTTCATGTATTAATAGCTTTCATTAATCGTGAATATAAATACCTTCCGTCGAGGGTATAAGTACTGGTTTAATGTAACTTATTGTATTAAAGACCGGCAACAATGCATCAACAACAATATCTGAAACTTGATGAATGTGTTTTATTGTTTCTATCATCACAATTTACTAGTTTGATGAAAAAAGGTAAACTAAATAAATAGGCTGTTGTATTAAGTAAAATAATACAGAAAGAAACGTTTATTTTATGAGTCATCATTAAATGGTTTCAAGACAAAAAAATAAATAATAAAAAAGAAAGAAAACGTTTTCGAAATGAAACAGATTTCACACAAATAATTTGCTGTGTTTTTTTATAACAGCAGGCCTGAAGAGCTTTGGATTGAGCGAAACACGTTGTTGACTATGGATGTAAGAAATATTCTAATTCTTGAAAATCAGTGAGAGACTAGATAAAGAATATAGTGTTTAAGAAAATGTAATAGCTCTGATTTTAATCTTTTACGACAAGTAAAACCATAGTAATTAAACACTTCTGAAAGTGTTTCAATTAATACATTTACTTCTTTAGATTTTCTTACAGTTTTGTCATTACGTGTTTCTTAAAGTACCTGGAGCACAAGAACAACTACATCATTTGTCAACTGTGTTTGTCACTGAAATGAAATGTTTACAAGCTATTAAATAAAATAAATATCATTCTTATGCTTGAACGATATTTGCTATTGCAAACTCTATTAATTTCTTTTCATATACGTACTGTTAGCCTCATTTACCACATATTTCTTGTGCATGTGATTTAACGTACCAGTCAATACGTTCTCCTTTTGTGAAAGTTTCGGGCTGATGAGGCGTTTAAGCTCACATGATTCAAAATATAGTTGATGATAAAGAGCACAATTAATAGGTTTAATATAGCGTTACTTCAGAACAGACTAACACGTCTTTTAGCCTTGGTGGTGGAACCGTAATTTTCCTTTTCATGTGGCGTCTTAAAAATGATTTGCGGATAATTTTTAGTAGAGTAAAGTGAGCCTTATTATAAAATGTCCAGTCCTTTGTACGTTCGAAAATAACATATATAGAAAGGAATTTGCTTCTTTATGTTTTATCGTTAATAATTTTTAGTTTTTAATTCCTTTTGAGTTGTTTTTTAACTTCGTTCACAGGCTTTGTTACATTGTTACAGCCATTCTATTCGAGAGGTTACATGCACAATGGGAAAACTGACAGAAGGCAGAAAGGTATGATGTGACCATCTCTCTTGAAGAGCATTCAAATGGCGGAAGGCAAATTTCTGGCAAAGGGACGTAAACCATGGAGTCGTAGATAATCATGTTAATTACTCAAGAAACCTTGCTCTCAGCTTTGTATTGAGTCAAAAACAATTTTTGCAATTTCATTTGCTTTTTACAAAACTTTTGAAAGGTCAGACAATGTACAGATTAATTGAAAAGTAGGTAAATTACAGAATAAAAACAATCATGATATTTTTTTATTCGAATGGAACAAGCAGCAAAATAAACATGAAAAGACATTTTTTTTAACATATTCAGTTTTTCGTTATATTTGAACGGACTTTACCCTTTATTGTAATTTAATAACTTATCTTGGCTGTTTATAAACATGTAAAATGACTCAGTCAGGTATCAAAGTTTTTGTTTTATCATGTAAAATAATTTACGTTTATTGCCTTTCAAATTCTTGGGAGGAAAAAGTTTGAGTTTCATGAAATAAAAGTTCAAATGTCATTATATTTTTTACGTGGAAATGAATAACCTTTGTTGATTTAAAAGTCCAACTGCACAAATGACAGCAGTTTCCAGATTTTTAAAATTATATTTACTATACTTTTTGTAGAATTGTTTTATAAAATACAGTAGTTTCATTTTGATTTTGATTTACACTTAAACTCAATGCTCTATTCTATTTTTGCATTTAGACTTTCAAAATGAACAAGAATTAAAATGCAAAAAACAAGAACATTTTATTTTTTTCCGTTGTCGAGACTTTATTTTTAACGTGTTTCTGTATTTTTTTATAGCAAAGTCACATCGGGCTATCTGCTAAGTCCACCAAGGGGAACCGAACCTCTGATTTTAGTGTTGTAAATCCGTAGACTCACCACCGTACCAGCAAGGGATATTTTTTAATGTGTAACACATTACATTTTTTTTAAATTAACAATAAATAAATAAATAAATGAGTACACTTAAACTGATATTCAAACCCAAAATTATCATGGGCAAGCTATCTACAAAAGGTGAAGCGTTTTAGATCATTGTTTTTTTTTATTTATGAATTTTCATCTTCCCTTGGACTTTCAAGTCATCAGTGAAACATAGTGGCTATGGAGAACATATCACCATTAAAATTACCAAAAAGAAATTAATAAAAAATATTAATATAAATAATATGTAATCATGTTTAGAATATAACAAGAGAAGTGACCTTTTAGCATTTAAAATAGTTATGGCTATACCACTTTAAAAATATGTCACAAATTTCGTACTATGCATAAATTTGACTTCAGTGTTTCATAACTGGAGTTATAACAGAAGTAATCATTCCGCTAGTAACGTAACAGCTTATATGTTAAGTAACATATCCTGTATAAGCATATCGTACAATTAATATTCTTTAAATAAATTTACTTTACTATTTGTATTGATTATTTCCTCAATTTCCTCAGTTGTATAGCGGTATGTCTGTCGACTTACATCAATAAAAACAGGGTTTTGATATTTGAGGTTGTCAGAGCACAGAGAGACCATTGTGTAGCTTTGTGTTTAACTTGAAACAAACCAAACCTGTTTATTTAAATATACATCTGATTAGTGAAAGTAAGTTTTTAGATTAAATCTAAATATTTTATAATGAGTGAGATTTATCTTCAAGAATGGTACATAGGAATTGGGTCTCAGAATGATTATTTGACGAAAATGGACTTTACGTGTATGTCAGTATTTTTTAATGTAACCGAAACTCATGTGTGCCATCTATTGAATTTTACACTTTGGGTAATTAGAAAGTAGCTGTAGTATGTGTACTGATGTTTTTCACAACAAAACACAATTTTAAATAAAAGTATTTTTACATCAAGAACACGAGTTTCCCCAAGACTGTAGATGAGATTTTGATTATATTTTTGTCGATTAAATTTTTAAGTAGAAACTTTAGTTCTTAACAAGTGTTTTTCAATAAATAATACCAATTTTAATATATAAAACATGACAGTCTATGTCAGTAAAGCATATAAAAAATCTAAGCATTAAACAATGATGCATGTGTGTGTTTCTCGTATAACAGAGCCACATCGGGCTATCTGCTAAGTCCACCGACAAGAATCGAATCCTGATTTTAACATTCTAAATACGTAAACTTACCGCTCTATCAGCGGGGGACAAACAGTGATGCAATGAGTTGAGTAAGACTATCGAACACAATTTCAACACTTTTTCTTCTGCAGTACTTCCTGGTAGAAAAGTTTTGTTTTCAGAAAATGTTACTTTTTTTCTAGATTTTTGTGAATGAAATACGAATACTTCCATACTTACCAGCACAAATAGCTGCACATATAAAACAGTGGCATTTCTTCTGGTGTATATAATTTATGTGCAGTTTAACGCGTTGAATGTTTTTCCCTTTAAAATGTTTGATACGTTAAGACACGAGTGACAGCTTCAATAGACTTCACAACATTTTGAAAATAGTTGATGATGTTGAAGCGCAAGTGACTGTTTATGAACAGTTTGGAACATAGACAAAAACAGCAGTTTTTATTTAGTTTGTTATACTTTTATATATTTTATGTACCAAACTGAATTATGAACAAAATACAACAAAATATAAAGCCTTGTTTACTGATTGGTTAAATCTCACTGTAAACGGGATGAAATATAACAAACCTAAGGATATTAGAAATATCCTGAAGATATTCCTATTCAGTTATCATGTATGGGTACCTGATGTTCACAAAGATAACACCTGTTTAAGATTCATTTTATCCATCTTCGGTTCCTATACTTGTAATCAGCTAACTTCTTCATTCCTATTCTGGATTCACTCACTTCCGAAGAATTTATATTTACAGATTCGTTTTCTTTTGCACAAGATGTTTCCAGAATTAATAATACTAATAAGTATTTACTTGCGAGTTTCTACAATGAATATTTAATCAGAAACATATCACAATAAAAAGAAACTTTGTCTAAACAAAAATGAAAGATATGCATAAGCTTTAATCGCCAATAGTTCAAAGTATTACTTAAACTTGCCAGAAAGGAGAATCACTTTCTGATTATTCTTATGGATTAAGCACTTAAAATGGACGAAATCAATATACGAAACGGATTTAAAAGAAATTGGTGTCAGTATTCCAAGTAAGATAGAATTTGTCGTAAGAGCTTGTGTTTCAATTTAAGTTCTTCAACTTGAAATCAAAGGTAACAGGCGGCGTATGCAACTGAATTTTGAGGTTTCTTTTTACTAATTCGAAACGGAGTAGAGTTAGCGTTAATTTATTAAAAAATACCAGTCTTATTTGCCTTACAAAGTCACACCAAGGATTTAACTACTAAAATTGTTAGCTTACAGTGTTTATTTACATATGTAGCTTATCACAGTTTGATAAAAGTATTTAAATGGAACAGAAGTTGTTATTTATTTGTGCAGCTTTACAAAAGATTGTTTACTGACAGTGTGCAATGTATATGTGAGAATCGTTTACTGACTTGTGCATGTAAAGTGCTAATCTACCAATATAAAATATTTCTCACACACATCTTTTATCACATAAATGACATTGATTTGTATTCAGATTTTTAAAAAAATTATGTTTAAACACTTAGTTTAGACACAGTTTTACAGAATTATGACTTATTTATTTTATTTATGGAGTTTAAAACATACAAGAATAACTATTTACTTAATTTTTTGAATGAAAACTATTGCTTTACTGTTTATGCACACCCGACAGAAGATAAGAGGTATCTTCTGAGCAAAAATAAATAACAGATTTTATAACTCTTTTTCTAAATTTTATCTAACAGTTCAGTGTCTTTACTGTACAATAATAAACAAACCATTGAGTCGTGCAACAATGTTAAAGACAAACAAGAGACATGTTCGACTTGTTGTTCCACTGTTCTCGGAACTGAAGTACCTTGTACTTGATGTTATATGTAAGTAAACAGTTATGTGTGTTTATCAATCAGAGTACATTGAATATGAAATTACGTAATATGTATTTAATGTACGTAGAGTGTTGTTATAAAACATTCAACATGAAGTCAAATAATAACTTGTTTTGATCTATCAAACTGACAGCAGGAACAGAACAAATTTGAGCCTTGAAAGCCCGAGTTACAATGCTACTTTAAACTCCGCCATCTTATACCGAGATAATTAAAACATACTTGTATGAGCAAGTTCAAGTTTTATTTAAAAAATAAATCTCACAGCATAGTTAATTGTTAGAAAGTTCAGCCACCCTGTGATATTTGTATTAAGAATTTAAACACGAATATTATTCTGTTTCGTAATTTTGGTTTCTGTTTTTGTACCTAAAGTCTTCCCGATATAACTCATATATGTACTTTACACAACTTTCTTCGCGAAATGAAAACAATTATCTTTTCGAGATATCTCAGAAAAAATTATATATTCTGGTATTAAGTAAACTCAAAACGGCGAGATAGTTAAAGTCCTACATAATGATTATCAGATGTTTACAACTAAAAACATAAAATGGCCCAATGATAAAGAACTGTGAGCCAAATTATTTGAACTAAATACCCGCTACAGATGTATTTGATCATGCCCAAGGTCTCATAGGTTAATTTACTCTACTACTGCTTAAAATAATTTCAATTTGAGGGTAGGCTGGTAGAGGTACTGATAAATAATAAAGTCGAATCGTATGTACGCTCACTTCGCGCTTCAGATTACCGACTCACAAAAATATAGCAGATGAAGGAATGAAAGGTCTCATTGATTAATCAACTCTAATCTTGCCTGAACGTATTTCAAGTGCCGCGGTCCTTGCGAATTTCCTCTTTTTGACCTTAAATTACTTGGAAAAGAAGAACCTCAGTATAAAATTAACGGAGAAAACATTTAATGTTCGCTGAAAAGGTATTCTGAGGCCTCGGTGTAAAAATCTGTGACTATTTTAATTATTTTTCTCGTTTTATTTACTAAGAACCCCAGTTTTGTTAGTTTTTACTTCGATTTGTACACTTTATGGTCTCATGTTTCGGGATCTCTTCACCTTTTGTTATTGTTTCCGAATGATTATGAGACAATGCCTCCTATTGGCGAGGTCTAGCACAGACAGGTGGTTAAGGCACTCGTCTGGTAATCTGTGAGTCATGGGTTCGAATCCCCCTCACACCAAACATGTTCGCCTTTTCAGCCGTGAGAGCGATATAATGTGACGGTTAATCTCACTATTCGTTGCTAAAAGAGTCGTCGAAAAGCTGGTGGTTGGTGGTGATGACCAGCTCCCTTTCTTCCTGTCATACACTGCTAAATTAGAGATGGTTAACACAGATAACCCTCGTGTAACTCTGTGCGAAATTCAGAAAACAAACAGACATCCATCTGGTGACAGTCAGGTTTCTTTTCGATAAACCTAAAGACAGTCAGAGATGTCGAGATAACAGAAACGTAAAAAGCAAGCCAAGTAATAGGTTTATTTACTAGAAGCCTAAGAAAATCATGTAAGGCGAACTTAGTCATTTAAACAGTGTATTGGTATCCAGTTTGTATATGCATTGGCGTATACTATGGATGATATGCAAGAAATGTTTGCACCCATATATCGCATTGGTAAAAGAATCTGTTAACGTTTAAGTCAAGTAAGAAACAAAACAAAGACCCTCCTTATGGACGTCATTTAAGAAGGAACATGCCGATAATGATTTCTCAGGTTACTTAAATACTCACTGTCAGTTATCACTAAAATAAACCATCTTGAAAACTGTCCAATCCATAAAATGTTGCAACCAAGACTGAAAATAAGTAAATATATTTATATTTCTAAAATTAATAGCATTTTAATTTTGTTTCTAAACAAAACAACAAACAAACTGGTTTCCATTACGACTATTCAATTTTTGGAGAGTTTTTTTACGAAGGATAGAGTTGTTGGTCACATTTAGAACTGTTGAAAGTGGAAGTCTCTGTACCAATCAGCAGTTGGTGACGTGGTAAAAAATGGCAACTGTAAATATTGATCAATACTATCATTTATCTGTTCGTGCTATCGCCGTTACAGACGAAGTTTTGTAGATTTCTTGAGAATTCGTACCAGGACTTACATAAGTGCCAGATCTACTGAAGTCTACATTCTGTAGAAAAGTAAGCCAAAATAGATTTAATTATTCATCTAGTTTTTCTCTACTTTATTCATTTTTTTACTTTTTATTGATGCTTATTTGTTGTTTAGAGGGAGTTAATAAATGAAGTTCATTAAAGTTAACTAACCGAAAAAGTGAAATAGGTTCAAATAATAATAAAAAACAATTTTCATAGAGTGTTGTAAAGCGTTTCTTTTTTTGAGAGTGACATACTTTTAAGAACTAGTGTGACACTCTATATGTTAAAAACTAAATAATCTCTAAACAAAATATAGAGTTTTTTTTAGCCATGAAAATATTCCAACTTTGTCTCCGTCAATAATTTAATGGCAGATAGCTCTAAAATACAAACTGACAGTGACTGAGTACCTTCGCTTAACATGTTTGTATGACCAAGATAAGCAAGAAGTGGCATGTATTCTGTTTCCCTCTTAAATTTAACAGATCTTTTGTTGTAGAGACTATACTTTATTTGTGTGCAAGTTCGACTTACAGCGATATGCCCACGGTGGAAAACGGATTTTGATAGCCGTGTTGAGCAGAGTTCTATGTATTGCTTTTGCTGAACTACAATCAAACTGACAAATGCTACTAAAATCAAGTTTTCATATATTCTTGGTGAGACGAGACAGATGTTACATTGAATATCTTTGTGCGTAAGAACAACCACTCTATCACAAAAAGAGAATTCGGTAGACACTAGCACACAAGGCACGTACCACGTTTCCACTTGAAAACATACTGAATCTTAAGTTGTTGTTTTAAAAGTCATAATAGAAAAATCATGATCGATATGATACTGAAAATTTCCACTTCTATGAGCTCGAGCCCCGATTCTTTTAAGTACCTACGACATTTCTGATCGTAAGTATTAAATTTCTCAAATTATTTTAATAATTTGCGGCAAATTTATCAAGGCTGTCTACTGTCGTCCTGATTTTGAATGTTCGTCAATGGTAAAACCACTGGAAATATTCCCCAACGTCAATAACACACTGAGGGGATTGACCGTAACAATAGAACGTTCCTATAACTGAAAAAGCGAGTTTCTCTAGCGCAAGTTTCTTTGAGTAAAAGAGTCATTAGATACTTGACTAAAAAATAATATTATGTTAATGTAATTGAAAGAAATAAAACATTTTGTATAATCATCAATAAAGGCGTATTGATGGTGAAACATACTTCATGTTTGATAGAGCATTGATCTGTCTTCTTCAGATATGGCTAGAACTAAGCAATCCAAGTTTTATATACAGTTAAAAAGATAATATAGATTAATTGTGATAGAAATGGTGTCAGCAGGTGACAGGATACAGGTCGAGTTAAAAGTGGTCAATTGTGTGAATGGTGAATAGACCTTGCCAAATGAGGACGATGTTGCTGAAGCAATTATAAAATTTGGTGTTAGATCATTTGCTTTGATCATGTTCATAGGTTGTAAACTTGTTAATTTTCCTTTTTTGGTTTTAGGTTAACATGGCAAAATAATCTTTAAGTAAATTTCAAGTAGAGCCAACACGACTGTCACGAGAGAAGCTGAAGCTGAGCACTTTTAGTTTCATCTCGGATGATCTCATACTGAAATTCCAGCCACGTATTTCTTGTGCTTTTTACTTATCATACCTGAAGAAGACAGACCAATGATCTGTTCCACCATGAATAAATATCTTCTCATTCTCATAAAAGGGTATTTGCTTATCTATTATGAACATTTTGTTTTTGTTTTTTTGAATTTCGCACAAAGCTACTCGAGGGCTATCTGTGCTAGCCGTCCCTAATTTAGCAGTGTAAGACTAGAGGGAAGGCAGGTAGTCAACACCACCCACCGCCAACTCTTGGATTACTTTTTTACCAACGAAAAGTGGGATTGACCGTCACATCATAACGCCCCCACTGCTGGCAGGGCAAGCATGTTTAGCGCGACTCGGATGCGGACCCGCGACCCTCAGATTACGAGAACATGTTTTAACGCCCTCGGCCATTCCAGGCCCTATTATGAACGGACTTTTGACTTTGCTGAAATGCGAAACCTGGTGTTTAAATGAAAAATGTGTTTTCGGTAAAGATGCTGTTTCAAAACGTAAGAGAGAGAATACATGAAATAAATCATATCATGACAATATAGTGAAATAAAAATAAAACCTTTGTTATTATATATAGGAATTATTTTTCCAATTTAATGTATATATCGAATTTTTTGAGCTTGACATCATTCTTGATGACGAGAAACCCACTTGAAATAAAAGTATGTCTCGGAATGGCTGGTATGTCATTGAGCAGCAGAGAACAACGTTTCAACTTTCCTATCTTATCTTCAGGTTAACAAAGAGAGTTTGTAACTGAAATTTGCCTGGCATGTGTTAAGAACGAGAGTATAAACGGGTACCGGATTGCAGGAGTGTTGCATTTGGACGTTAGGTTAATTAGTATAGGTAAAAAGGTGTTCCTCTACATTAGTTTAATTTTGGTTTTAATTGATGCATAAATAGGGTTTCTTTAATTTTGCGTTTGTTTATATTTTTTCCACTACTCAGTATCTTATAGTTTTTTTGTGGTTATGTTGTTTTTAATTGATTTTCAGTGTTCGAAACGCGTGAATGTGTTTCTTTTTGTGTTCTTTGAATCCAGTTTCCATTTTTTACGAAAATTCCATGTCACCAGTTTAAGCCAAAATGTTATGACAGATTCAATTTCAAGCAATCATTTCAGCCTTACACCCACCACTATGCTGGTACAGGTATGCTGATAATACAGTTGTTGGATTCACATTTACGGAACACACACATAGTGTTTTCAATCACGTTAAACCGATGCACCCCAATGTTAAGTTTACCTGTGAACAGGAAAACTAACTAAATAGCATTTCTTAACCTCGAGATCATAAGAACTGATACACAATTCAAAACAGAAATGCACAAAGAAGTCATCCATACTCGATTATTCATTCCCTGGGACTCAGCATGTGAAACAAAACAAAAGCTCAAGATATTAAGAAACCAAATAAACACAGCCACAAAACAATGGTCACTTGATAAAATTAGCGATGAAATCAACAAAATAGAATAACACTTCAACAATGTCAACAAATTTCCTTAAAAAATAATGGAAAAACTATAAAACCTCATGCTGCTGCATACCGTATGTTCCCGACATCAGCGATAAAAATAAACAAAATAAAAAAACTTATAACAAAACACAACATCCCAGTAAACACCAAATTTATTCAAGATCCAAGCACAAAACTGAAGTCCATACAATGTAAAAACTACACTGACAAACACGACATCAACATAATTTATAAAATACAATACAACAGCTGCCGCGACTTCTATGTTGAAGAAACAAGCTTGAAACAAGATTCAACAACACAAAATAACACCTTTACATGTTTTTGAACACTGCAACACAAATAAACACAACATAACCACAGAAAACTCTCAGATACAAAGTAAGGAAACAAATATAAACAGACGCAACTAAAACTAAAATTAAACCAATATGAAGGAACACCTTTATACCGAAATTAATTAATAACCTAACATCCAACTGCAACTGCAATACCCCTTAAAATCTCGTACTCGTTTCTACTGTCGCCCCTTAGACATGTGTCCGGCAACGGTCACTTACAAACTCTGTTGACCCTAACATGACTTATGAAGGTGAAACGTTGTTCTCTGCTTGTCAACAAAAGTATTAAATATCCATAACACTCGTTCTCAGACACAAACTTGATATCATAACTTATTTTTCGTTCATGTTTTATTTTTTCAAGTATAATAATTAATGAAACTTTTGCGACAAGGTAGAAACATTTGAACTTGGTTAATATAACGTACATATTTCTTAATAACAACAAATAGTATTTCTGTATATTTACTATCTCTATTTATTCTTTGGTTATAGTAATTTACTGCCAGTGGACTAGAAATAGGGACACGAAATGGCCAACCCCAAACGAAGTCTACTGTGGCTTTATTTGTCAACATTTCTTGGTAAGAAGATTTTTCTTAACTCTTACATTATCGTAGAGAATAAACTCCAAACATTAAGATTCAGGGTTTGAGATAACTAAAGCTAAGATTTTGCGAAATGTATAATATAAGGGAAATGCAACATCTATTTTAGTATTAATAAATCTAGAAGATAGAATACTGGATTTTATACTGTACATTATAGGTTTTTATTTTGATAGTTTGGTATTTCAGAAAGATATAAATTTGGAAATAACGATTTCATTAGCTACAGCCCTGTCCTTTGAAGCTTGTACATTTGGTGGTTTTCATTTTCTCATGAGCACATCATTTTTGTAGAAGTAATTATTACTTTAGTTCATTTTTTGAGTTCACATATCTAAATAGCGATGAGATGTGTGGATCATTTTCATGCTCATTGATCGATTTTCCTATAGCAAACGTAACTTCACCAGTTGAACTAGATTCTTTACGTCCATCATTGTCACTCACCGAAGAATTATTATTGGACAATAATTCACAAGATACTAACTGAATTTAAAAAGAATGTCTAAGGCAAATCTATAACATCATCCTTTGAATATTTATATATTACTTCTTTTTGGCTGAATTTTTCAGTCTAAGCTCGAGTCACAGCACACATAAAAACACGTTTGGATTCTACTCAACAATAACATCATCCTTAGATGAAACAGTAATCGGTTTGCTCACCATCTTGGATTCGGCAAGAATTTCACCTCTTAACGAAATCGTTTTCCAACAATAATGATACACCTTTAATTGGCGCAACTAGTTTTAAAACTAATTCTGATATTAAATGAATGTTATTGAGAGGAACTTTGATAAAACTACCCTCAATACACTGAACAACAACAGACTCGCATGTGGCAGAACTCGAACCTAAAGGCACTATATCTTCTAACAACAGAAGATTAAATCGCACCAGTATCACGTGATACAGATATGGCTATGGGATTAAAAGTGTCATTTGTGAAAAGGATAGAATTAACAGACATAAAAGGTATAAATTTCTCCCTAGCTACATCAGCCATTTTATCAGTTACAAAATGAGCAACATTGGCTCATCTGTTGAAACTACGTCCATATGTGGTTACGAATGCACAGGGTATTATTATTTTTCTTTTTGAAACTCCAACAATCATACATGACATGACTAGATTTTTTTACAAAAGTGACAGAATGGCTTTGATGATTTGATTGAATTATACCATGACTTTGAGAAGGTTTTGAACGAGAGGAGTTGGATTTTTTATAACAGTCCTCAACTTCAAGAGACTGAATGGACACAGTGGACATTTCTTTTTATGAAAAATGGTTTTATGTTTTCAAGTGTAATAATTAGAAAGAACAGCTTCATCCTGTAGTGTTTCAACTTTTTTCATCAAAGTAAACTTTGAGCTTGTGAGAGGTACAGCGTTTAAATTTCTCAGTTAGACACAACTGTCTTAATTTGACGATACTGTTGCCAATATGCAAAGAATGATACCATGAATGAAAATAAACGTCTTTTTTTAAGCGAATTTCATATAAGTTTAACTAGCTATCTCTTGTGATAACCCTGAAACTTTTGGCGACAAGCCTCCGGTATTATTTCACAGGTTTCGAAAGAAGCTGCTTTAATCTTATTACAATCTACACAGTCTTCTAGAGAGAGAGCAATATAAACTTCTTGGAATTTACCAGTTAAAACATTCTAATAATAATAACCATTTTTCGACGGACCATTTTATGGTTTGGTCAACCTTCTCTTAGACAACTTGATTTTCGTTAAATGGTCGTACTTTAATATGTCAATTGCGTTCAGAGTTATCATTTTACTTTGATCGATTGGATTTTAGTCTAATTTCCACTTTCACTCATCTAGCTTCTTTCTCGGCTTCGATACGGGCTTGTACAGCTTCAAGACGTTTATCTTTTCCTTCCGCTTAGATCGGGTTGTTTAGCCTCGAGATATTTACTTTCACTTTTCGTTTTGATACGGGCTTGCTCTTTAATTTTCTCTTATTCATTCCGGGCTTGAACTTTCTGAGTTTCGACGGTGGTGATAATCAAGATAAATTAAATGGAAAAAAAAGAGGCAAATGAATGTTTAACATACAAATTGAGTATATAAGTCGTAATAAAGGTAGGTGTAATTGTTACTGTTGGAATGCTTGAGGTATAACGAATATAGTTGATGACTGAAGGGTACTGGTATGAATGGCAGACTTTAATAGAATGGAAACAACGTACTTTGATTCTTTAACGTAAAACAAAACAAAATATGTAACTCTTATAATATCATGTTATACGAAAATAATTTTGTAAACACCTCGCTAATTATTACTTATATGTGATATCAAAATGAATCTATAAAAACAATTACTTCAGTCATCTTAACATAAAAGTGTAAACAAACTACGGAGTAACTGACAGTGCAAATAAGATTATTCTTAATTTCAAAAAAGTGAAACACATTAATACATAAACTTATTTTTAAATGAAACTTTCGATCATGCACTAATGTAATACATATCAGTTCATACATATTATCTGTTATTTCAGTGAGGAAATTATTGTAACAAATATTTCACTTTGCATATTTGTATTGCCCTGATAAAGATGTTTGTTTGATGTTCTATATAATTCAACACACAAACTTGCTGTCTCATTTTATAAGTATATTTTCACGAATAACACGTTTCACCACCTATAATGTGTGCCACAGGTGATATTCTTATTTTAATTCTCTATGTTGATTCCAGTCACACAATTTTGATGCAGTTAAATATAATGTATGGATGACTTAATTTTTTTCACTCAGATTGCCGTTATAGAATCTGTTTTATGTAACAACATTTACACAGCAGTAATATTAAGTGAGAGTTCATATTTTTCATTTGTGTAAAAGTATGAGAATGTGAACTGAAGTAACATAATACATGATACTAAAGGCATATTACTTTATAAATGAATAAATGATTCTATAGAAACTAATGATGTAAAATATAATTTATTAGGCTCATAAAACTAATTTATTGTCTATTTTAAAGCAGATTTTTTGAAACGTAGATTTTTTAAACTGTTATGGTAATATGTAGTATTTCTTCTCTTAATAATTACACAAATCAGTGTTGTGCGATTTTCATATTTTATTGAAATATATTTTAATCATAGCTTTTAGTATATATTGATAAAATTTTAGTCATAAATTCACTTGGTATTGAAACATTTTTTGAAAACTTAATGATACATTATTTATGAAAACATGGTAAATTATTAATTACTCTTTGTGCGTTTCTTTCGAATTTCGCAAAAAGCTCCACAAAGGTTATCTGCGCTATCCGTCCCTAATTTAGCAGTGAATGGATAAGAGAAAAGGAAACTAGTCATTACCATCTACATCCAACTCTCGAGCTGCTCTTGTTTCATGAAAGGGTAGAATTGCCGTCATTTTATAATTCCTTTGTGACTATAAATGTCACATGGATGGTGTGACAAAGATTCGAACCCGTGACATGAATATTATATGTAGTTCGCCTTAACCACGTGACCATGCCGGGTTGGTGTGTTATTGATATATTCATATTTATATGTCCAGTTTTGTCTTTTTATGACAAATTGCGCCTCATCAATAATAGTTTCTAATGAAACGTGTAGTCATAGCTTTCACTTTCTCAGGATGTGATGGTTCTGAAAAGGACATTTAAATTTTATATATGTCAACAAAATCATTTTCCTCAGAAAAATAGCAGCCTTCATCTTCTCTATCTTCTGTACAAATCTTCACTTTAAATATATTATGTCTGTTTTGTTTTATGCCTGTCACCCAATGAAGTAGTATTTGGGAAATATTTGAATATTCAATCATGATTACAAAAACATAATAAACATCTACAAACAAAATAAATAAGACACTCACCAAAATGGTATGTATGGAAATTATAATCACATGTTGTTCTTTTTGGAATTTTGCACAAAGCTACTTCAGTGCTACATGTGCAAGCCGTCACTAATTTAGTAGTGTAAGACAAGAGGGAAGGCATCTAGTCTTCACCACTCACCGTCAACTCTTGAGCTACTATTTAACCAACGAATAGTGGGATTGACCGTCATATTATTACGCCCTACAACTGAAAGGGCCAGCGTGTTTGGCGCGACGAGGATTCGAAACCGCGACCCTCATATTACGAGTCGCACGCCTCAACGCGCTTGGCCAAGCCGGCCTAATTACGATCACACTATGGTACATGCTTAAAATACAAAATTTTACAAAATATTTAATTTTTCTTGTTACTGGGCAGAAAGTATTATTTCCTAATTGCAAATGCCTAAAGTAAATGGAAAAAACCTATTTTTCTCTTCACCTTTGCTTTTCTGGCCTGGGTAAGGAAATTTTTAAATTTACCTATTTTCAGAACTCTCCATGTGCATTCAGTGCTGAGTAGCTTCGCGCCCGCGTCGCGCCAAACATGCTCGCCCTCCCAGCCGTGGGGGTGTATAATGTGACGGTGAATCCCACTATTCGTTGGTAAAAGAGTAGCCCAAGAGTTTGCGGTGGGTGGTGATGACTAGTTGCTTTCCCTCTGTCTTACTCTGCTAAATTGAGGACGGCTAGCACAGATAGCTCTTGAGTAGTTTTGTGCGAAATTCCAAAACAAACAAACAAAGCTGAGTAGCTGAGAGAGAATTTTCTCGAACTTACAAGAATTTTCAAGAACATTTTAGAATGTAAAATTTACGAGAACTTTCTAGAACTTTTTTATAGCAATACATACACAGAGACTCACAACTTCAGTTTGGTTCTAGCTGCCTAAGTGAACATATAGACTTATCTTATTTTATCAGAGATAGCATCAAGAAGCTGCGAGACGTATTTTGCTATGTATGTGGCAAATTTATCAAGACAAGAGCGAAAAAGTACTCTGTGATAACATCTGCTAAAATGTGTGAAGCCTACAAGGCACATTTCGGCATGCCTGTCGGGGATCAAGACAAATCCTGGGTACGTCATTTTACCTGCGAGTATTGCAAAAAAAAAAGAAGGATAATTTTTGCTTGCTTGAAAAGTAACGTTTTATTTTATACAAATTTTAGACCTTTCAAAATTTAAATACCTTCCAGTGCATCTCAAAGGGCTAGGCTAGGCCAAGAGTGATAAGGCTTGCGACTCGTAATTTGAGGGTCACGGGATAGCATCCCCGATAGGAAAAACATGCTCGCTCTTTCAGCCGTGGGGGCGTTATAAGGTAGGGGTCAAACCCACTATTCGTTGATAAAAGAGTAGTCCAAGTGTTGGTGGTGAATGTTGATGACTAGTTTCTTTCCCAGTAGCCTTACACTGCTAAATTAGGGGCGGCTAGCACAGATAGCACTTGAGTAGCTTTGTGCGAAATTCAAAAACAAACAAAACAAAGCATCTCAAAGAAGAAAACAACAGAGTCAAGACCTTGTTAGAAGCTTTAAAGTATGATGAGTATGGCTGGGAGGTTATCGGAGATTTCAAAATTGTGGCATTTATAATGGGTCTCCAAGGAGGCTTTACCAAGTTTACCTGTTATCTTTGCCGCCTTTGGGACAGCAAAGGACACCGCAGTGCACTACAACAGCAAGCACTGACCACAAAAGACCGAATTCTCTGTGGAGCTCCAGAAAGTGTTGTTCTGACCAATGCACATAAAACTGTGTCTTATGAAATAATTTGTCACAGCTCTTGATAAGGAGTCTGCAGCCATCATGTACCATCGAGACTTCTTTTTTAAACTCTCTGAGGAAAAGGTAAAAGCTGGTATCTTCGCTAGACCACAAATAAAGAAGATCCTAGAGTGCACAGGATTCCCCAAGAAGCTCTGTAGGAGCTTGGTGCAGCTTTGTAGCATTGGTTCGGGGCTTCTCGGGCAATCACAAGGTAGAAAATCATGTGCAACTGGTTGAGGCTTTGGTGAAGAACTACGGCAAAATAGGCTAAAGGATGTCCCCGAAAGTCCATATCCTTGACGCTCATCTTAATAAATTCAAGAAGAACATGGTAGCATACTCAGAGAAGCAAGGCGAGCGCTTCCATTAAGATATAATGAACTTTGAACCCCTACCAAGGAGTGCATAACGAAAACATGATGGTTATTTTTAGGCTGATATATAAAAGTGATTTAGATCACAGTTGCAAATCTATAAAACTTCTCACTTCTAAACATTTCTGTATAAGTGTAGAATAAATACATGTAAATCTTGATTCATATGTTGTTTTATTCAGACCTCATAAAAATGAAAATGTGCAAATTTACCCGTTTTTACAAATAAAATAGGTTAATTTCTAAATTTCATTCATCAGGTTACAAAAGCAAAGTTTGAATGGAAAAATGGCAATTTTTGTACTTTTACCACATAAAAAATGAAAAAATAACATACTATCCAGGAACAAAAGTTGTGTTACATGATGATATTGAGTATCACAAAGTATCATTCGTAACCAGAAATCTGTCTCCGTAATTATTTTAGCTTTTACAAGAAAATATATATATATTTTTTTGCCATTTTATAAATTGAACATGGTTTTGTTTTGAAGTTTACATAAGACTACTCGAGGGCTATCACGATAAGACTAATAGAAGTAATGTGTATTATAAATCGTATAAATTTATAAAATAATTTTTTTTTGTCAAGAAACTGTTTATAAAGAAATAAGCAAGAAAAAGAGGAGTAGAAAGTGTTCGAACAGTTCAGAACGTGTGAAAAACTGATATTCCTGTAAAAAGCTTGTGTAGTTTGGTGAATAAACTACATTATACCATTCCCCAACAAGACATTTGTTTCATAATTATAAAAATTTAGTCGAAAAAAATGTACTTTCGGCAAATTAGCGCCGTCTCTGTCATTATCTGCTATGGCGAACAGGAAATAACTGTCCAGTGATTTAAAAAAACCGAATCATTGTAAAATACAGGTCTCGTATGTCTCTCTCTGGTATTGCTACACAACTTAATATGCCGAAATCTACTGTTTAAAGCAAAAAAAGTTTAAACTCACAGGATCAACTGGAAACTTATCTCGTTCCGGACGTCTCATCAAAATTCCAGAGTGAATCAAAAGGAAGGTTCTCAAAGAAGTCAGTAGGAAACCTCGTTTAAACGTAATGACATAGAGAAACTGGTAAGGGAAACTGGGGTTAAAGTCAGCATCTCTACAGTTACGAACATGTTACGCTATTCTGGGTTGAAAACATGCCGTCCTCGTAGAACTCCATATCAAAAGCCTGTTTATTTAAAAACACGATTGAGGTATGTGAGAAAGCATGCAGATAATTCATTTTCCTATTGGAAGAGTATATTTT
Organism: Carcinoscorpius rotundicauda; assembly: GCA_011833715.1. Lineage (NCBI taxonomy): Eukaryota > Metazoa > Arthropoda > Merostomata > Xiphosura > Limulidae > Carcinoscorpius > Carcinoscorpius rotundicauda. The sequence continues at coordinate 68,575,892 of CM022401.1, read as the reverse complement.
TTGGTCAGACGAAACTAAAATCGAGCTTTTCTGCCACAATGATGTGCGCTATATTTTCCGAAAAAAGGAGAACGAAATCTTCCAAAGAATACCGTCTCTACGTTTAAACACGGAAGGGGGCTTTATCATGTTATGGGGTTTCTCTAGCTCTTCTGGTGTAGGCAGCCTCTACCGCGTTAACGGAATCATGAAAAAAGAAGAGTACGTTGATATATTAGGCACTTATATCAAGAATGATGCTTGGAACTTGCGGCTTGGGCGTCGTTGGATCTTCGAGCACGACAATTACCCTAAGCACACATCGAAATATATGCAATCCTGGTTGCAGAGGAACCATATAAGCGTTTGGAGTGGCCATCGCCGTCACCCGATCTCAACCTAATTGAAAACGTTTGGCATGAGTTAAAGACCAGGGTTCATCAGCATCATCCGAAAAACTTGCAAGAGTTGGAAGACTTCTGTGAAAAAGAATGGAAGAAAATACCATTCGAGTACTGTCAAATGATCATTGAGGGCTATGAGGAGATATTGCGTCAAGTAATTCACCTATAAGGCGACACAACTGACGACTAAAGTAGACGCACGAATTCTTTCTGCCCCTCCTATGTTTGGTTATTTATTTATAAACAGTTTATTCGTCGTTCAATTTATATAAATATTTTTTTAGATATGTGTAGTTTAATATTTATCTGATACTTTACTTTCATTATCCTGATTATCGTGATACTTTTCAAGTTGCTAGGAAAAAACTACTCACGACGTAGGGATACAAACACTTTCTGTAATTGTACCTGATGACACGGGTCACGAGTGTACATTCTATGGAGAATGTTTTTAAAATACACAGTCATGTGATCACCACCTACATACAAATAAATCTGATGAGTGTGCTATTATTTTGTTTGTAGATATTTCAATTTATTTATGCTGTCATATGATTGAACATTTAAATATTCTCCATTTACTATTTCACTGGGCTATTGAAATTGTATAAAATCTAATAAAAATACTTCAAAAGTGAGAAAATGTAAGCCTAAAATAGATTGAGCGAGGAACTTAAAGGCGTGAAACCAAAAGTGATGGCCGAATTAGTTACTACACATATAGTATTTAAAAGACTTTTATTGCAAATATCCGTTCATTATGTAGCCAGAGCGTATTTTTTGCTTAACCAGGGGCATGATGATGGGTAAAACAAAATATATTCAATTCTTTTTGGATGAACCTTTTTGATTTCTTTGGTTTTCAGATTACATAAAATAATTTTTGTTAATATACATCAATAAAAGTAAAAGTAAAAAAGTGGTACTCGATATTAGCCGCAATTGATTCTAGCATCACAATTCTATTATCCGAAACAAACCTATACTTCACAGAACTAATAATATTCTTTAAAATATATATATGGTGGTACCTTTCCTCTGTAAGTTGGTGTCAGTAACTTTTTTTATAGTAATGCTATGGAAATTAGATTCACACTTTTTGTCATCACCTGCATGCACTAAATAAAGTCATATCAAGCATCACTGTTCATGGTAATTGCTTGTGTTAATATTACATTAAACTAAACATTCTATAATTAGAAGAATTTTATGAAATTTGGCAATAGATGAAGAATAATAATCGTACTCTTGTATGATTATTTTGAAAAGTTGAGCTGGAAACTGTGATCCTAGTTTGTGTGACCTTAGTAACACTTATATACCTTCACGTACTTTTCACTCTGTTGTTTTGTTATTCAAAGCCAGCAGCCAAGAAACTAAAAGGTATCTACTGTTACCCTTAGGTGAAGCTTTGGTAAACATTTCAAAACTTTAGTTCGTGTTACTTTTCAGTGTAGGTTTGCGCAAAATTTAGCATTTTGTGTTGAATTACTTTGAATATGTGGCTTATATGTAGACCAAATTTAATATTTAACTGTGTGTTTTTAACTAAAATAAATATCCATAAATTCAAATACATTTTATTTTCAAATAAAATTTACAAACTTTCGTTCAAAGTAAAATAAGGAAATAATTCAATGAAAATTAAATATTTTGTTTTTCGTGAAGTTGTTAAAAATTGCATTAAAATTTCCTTGAGAAGTATGGATCTAGTAAACCAAATATACGTACAATATGTAATAGACTGGATCACCACAGTCCGAAGTACAGAAAGTTGAATATCGCGAAGGTATCACTTCTGTTAACAACACACATTGTGTCCTAATGGTTGCTTTGTGCTCATGACACACTGTCGTGTGTCTTGAGAGACATAATATGTTTTAATGAGGATTCGTTCTGAAAAAAATGTATTTCTTCTTCTGAAGAAAATGAATTTGTTTAAATGTATGAAATTTAAAGGCTATTTTAAAGCCAATCATATCCTGTGAAATATATGTTTAGATATATATATATAACTATTTTATAAGCTAATATGTTTTCATGAGTAGTATGTTAATGCATCTTGAAGTTTATCACCAAATGTTTCAGCATGTTTTGTGTTTAAAACTGAGATTTTACTCATATGTTTTAAAGTATCAAATATATTAAGCTATGATTTTTAAGTGAAAGATAATTCATATTACCACAAGCGTTTCAAAACTTTTGTGAAGAAACATCTGCTTTGAAAAAGACAATAAACTAATTTTATGAGCCTTATGATTGAAATCTTTCATAATTAGTTTACATTGACTCAATCATGTAGTAACATGTCTTTCGTAAGGTATCTTAAGTTGATACAGCTTAATTCACTAGTTGTTGAACAAATGAAAAAATATAATTATTATGAATATAATGTACAAAAACTGAAGAAAAGTTAACCTGTACTTTATAAAATAAGTATGAGTAACGATAATTTATTTAGAAACTTGAACAATCAGTTATATGTTGAATAGAAAGCATACAAAAATTGTAAGGTTACTAAAATGTATTGTCAAATATTTTGAATACATATTGAATGTTTTGTATCACTGCAATGCGCAAGAACTGTGTTTACTGATTTTAAATTCAGTAACATACACAAGCTCTACTGAACGAAAAGCGAAATATTACATATTATAAAATTTGGCACATTGAAATGAGGTTCTAACTGTTAGAAGTGCAACATCAGGTGTGTTAAAATCCTGCTGAAGTATAGAAACAATGTCTACCTGGAGTAAAACTATTATTTGTATGATCTTACAATAAAAACATCTTCGACCGATAGAAACACCGTGAAAAGTATTCAAGTGTAAACTGTAATAGGATACACGTGTGTAATCACATATTTTGTCAATAGCAATAAAAATGATAGTGAAGGTGGAAGCTTTTATATTCTATTACTGCATTATATTTAAATAAGCATTCTCTTATGGATAATAATTGTAAAAAGGTATGCTTAGATATAGAACTTAAGCATATATTCACCATATAAAGACATTTGTAAAATATATGTGACATATAAATTTAAATTACAAGTATCAATTACCCTTTATGGAATGCAGAGGAACACTATCTGTCCTTGTAAAACATAACGTAACACAAATAAATATACATATAAAACCAACAACAAAGTTGAGACCAGTATGCATCCTCACAGGACTGTCAGCCTGTGTTAGACTCATCCGGAACCCCTGGCAAGACCATCCATCAATAAAATCTTTGTAATACAGACCTATTTGTAACAGAATGTGTATATGATAACATTGTCTACAAAATCACAACATTTTAAAATATGTTTTACTTCCAAAGTGGAGCTTAAAAATGAATGTTCTGCCTGATAAAACTATTCGCCAATATAATGTTATTAATTTAATCTTCCTAGTAGCATTATACGCTTATAGTAACACTACCCGCTAATAGAATTCTAGCACCATCCTACTGAGTAAACCTTATGCATTTTCAAACATTGGTAAATCAAAATGTTTTGCCAATGAAAATCACAGAAAGAGAAATATCGTATTTAATTCAGAAAGTCAAACAAGTAAAACTTAGTTTGCATGTTTAAATAACAGTTTCACTTGTTACGGAATTGATTTATATTGAGACACGTAAAGACACTTTATGATGAGATCGTCATGTGGATTTTGTAACACTCTTACTGAACAATTTCTATCATTATGACAACATCCGTCAGTCATGAAAACCTAAAAACACGCTCACTGGTAACATTCGTGGAACTATGACATCACTGTAAACGTTTCTAATCTTCCCCTTTACTATAATTAATGTGCCTGGTCTTAGTGTCAGTATAGGTTTCACAGATACGTTTAGCTTTCATTTTCACATTTTAAACCTAAGTAATTTATGTTTCACATTGACTTTATTGACGTTTGACAATTTGTACGAGTTTTTACCTTTCCTTCTGTAATTTATCAAATGTTGGTGTTCTCTTCCATCAGTCACTAGTTTAGTAATTTGTAATTTATATCACATGTTAGTGTAATTTATCTACTTACAGCGATGTACTTTGAAATTTATTTCTCATTTTATTATGGATTATCGGCAATGATCACCACTTTAGTACATTCTGATAAATATAATATGTGAATATTACATATCTTCCACCAACTGTTTATCAGTTTCTAACCTGTTTCACATGCTAGTGTTACCCGTCATATACTATCAGTTTATTATTTTATAATTTATTCCACATGCAAGCAATACCACTAGTTTCTTGTTATACGACCCGTTTTTCAGTTTATGGCTCATTTCAAGTGTCAGTGTTACCACCATTTTACTACTTTGTGATTTATTTCACGTGTTCGTATAAACTACCATTTTACGCCAGATGAGGTATTCCTTAATTTCAGGCTGGTAAGGCGTAATAAATTTATCATTTTAGAGTCATCTGTCATGTGTTCAATACTTTGTTTAACCTATTTATAAAGGTAAACCCGCGGTTTGATTCCTCGTTGTAGAAACAGAAGAAAGTCTTTTGTGTAGCTTTGCGTTTAACTATGAAAAGTAAAAGAACATTTAATATGACCTGTATTCAACCACCAATCTTGTTATTTGCAATTATATTTTCACCCAGAGACATACTGTTTTTCTGTTGTTTTTCTTTGTTCTTTCCTCTTCTTTCAAATGTTTTTCAGTTTATCTTCGATTTTTCATTTTATGGTGGATTGATTTGAAACTCGATCTAATACTTCCAAATAGAGAAAAATAATTTTTAAATTGAACCTTTTTTCAACCATCTCGTGGCGTAAAAGGTAAAACAACCTAAAATGTATAATTTAAACTTTCGTGTGCTCATACTACAGCAATTGAGATGAAAACTGGCACAAATATAAAGTTCTTGAGTCCAATACGTTGACTTATAAACTTACATTTGTCCGTTTTGAGTCTCTTTAGAGGGGATCAGAGCTTACAAAAAATAAACATTTTGGGGGTTTAGGTAAATTACCAGGGCATATATCGATCAGTTTACGCAAGACTTGAAACAAACATACTTTTTAACAGGTCCAAAAGAAACATTAAAATAGTTTCAGGATTTAAATTCACTAACTCATTAAACGGTAACGGTCAGCTTTTAACATTATTTAGGCTTTGTGTTGTTCCTGGCGTTTTTTTATTAATGTAACTCAAACCAAAGTCATACTAATTAGTCCAGTGTGATGTGCTCCCAGGTGGAACAGCGGTAAGTCTTTGGATTTATGATGCTTGCTTCCCTTTGACGGACACAGCAAATAGTTCCATGAGTCTTTGCTCTCAGATAAAACAAAATGCGGGGTAAATTATGTCCTAATTGAGATATGCTTCTTTTAATGTTCATGCATTCGTTTTAACAAACTTATTATCTGGAGAGCCTAGATGGTGGTTATCAACTTAAAAAATTACCTACTGTCTCCATCTTGTTCTTCAACTATGTGGAACACGTTTGATTTAAATTTCCCTTTCGGTTGTGTAGATGTGATACAATATCTCGCTTTCTTTTTCTTCCGACTTTTATCATCGCCACAAGATGCTGGAATATCATGCTCTTTGCTTCGTTTTTCATATCAAACTGTCTAGTTCTTCACTTGAATTTCATAACCACATCTCTTTCCGGCCAATTCTTTATAATCTCCACAAAATTCGAAACCAGTATGTTTGCAACTGATTTCTGAATAAAAATGTCATATTTGCTGATCCTGTATCGACGTCAGCGAAAATTTCTCACAAAACCCTGAGAGCTGTTAATCATTAATTGAACCTCTATATCATTTTGGTTTCATCAGATGATCCCAGTTACAACGCTTGAGAACAACCAGATCTGCAAGACTACATTTATTATCAGGACAGGTAAGTGAATTTTTTGTCTACCCCCGTAACTTTCTATATGGTACACTTTTATTCTAACCCTTTAATAATTCCATTTCCTTCCTTTCCAAATTTTGTTTACGTTCTCCACGGCCATGTCATTTTGATCGAAATTTCTTACTAATCCGTATATTATTATAGCTACCTATTTTCATTAATCTCTTCACCAAAGACAAGCTATAACCGTCTGATTTGTCATCTTCTCTGAGTTACAATGAAATAATAATTAAAGAAAATATTTGGTTTGGTAGTCCAAGCTGTGCTGATGAGCCTTAAATAGGTAGAAGCACAGTCATTTGCGGATGTTGCAGCGAATCAAATAATGCATTGGGTTTCTGAATCACATATTATATTTTCACTTTTACCATTCCTTAAAAGCAAATAAATCTGTAATATAATCACTATACAGGTGATCTGCTGTTTAATACAAACTAATAAGTTCAATGCAGTATCACAGTATTATTTACATTTCAATATTTATTGACGATAATTTCTGGTGAATGAAAACGAACTTATAAAACCAATAAACATTTGTTTTATTATGTTATTACTTTTGTCTTTCAGTTTTTTTCTTATCCGCTAATTGATATCATATTGAAGTTAACAAACTGTTTGTAACTTTTTATAAATTATGTAACTACAAAGATTATTCTTTGTTGTCAACAATGAAATTACTTTCGTATTTTTCCAGTGTTATCTGCAGATCTGTTTTCGTTTGGAAGAACTACAACAACTGATTTAGTACAAGTGCTGGAAGAATACACTAATTTAGATCTTCAGGAAGGCATTTCAGATATTCTAAACTTTATGTTCTGGGAATGGAAAAAATGTTTACTTTACCAGGTGAAATAATTTTTTTTATTTGTAATATTTAAAAAAAAATTATATTTTTATTTAATGAAAAAATAAAGGAATAAAAAGTTTTTTTATATTAAAATGGTTTCAAAGGTTGTAATAATAATGAAAAAAATATTTGTGGAATGATTTACAGTATCTTATTGTGTAATGTAAAACCATTTATTTTTACACAAAAATTATTCGCTGTTAGTAACAAATTTTGCTTCTAAAATAATGTGTGTCAATGTTTGAAAGAGAGAGAATATATGTACATAAAAAAAACTCAACTTAATCATGACATATATTGATATAATAATCATAGGTTTCCGAGGTGTTTATTCATACCCATGGTTGACACTGATAATGAAGCGTTATGTATTTGAGATGTAATTCAACCAATAGTTACTGATGAAGTAGTAGAACTGGATGTGAAATAACATCTTGTAAATGTTTCTGTTAACTAGCCTCGTGTCACAACGTACTTCAGGTCATCTTAGAAAATATGTTAAGTTGTTGTAAATGGTTCATTGGAGGGATATTGAGATGATCCGTGATGGATGGATTGTCATGTGATGAGGAGTTGAGGTATCTTAACTATTTATCTACTGATCTATTTAAAGTGTCCACTAATGGGACATTGGTACGTTTATGGACATTTATTGATAAAATCCGTGTTCGTATACCTACAGTAGGCAGAACAGACAGCTCAATCTAGCTCTGCTCTAAAGAAAAAGTAAATGCATTAAGCACTGTATTGGATAAGATCAGAGAACAGGCAGTTCCGTGCTGAATTCTGAGAGAAGTAAAATAAGGGGTCATGAAATATGAAAAAAGCCAGAAAAACTTCTTGTTGAACTTGTTTTAATTTTATTGTAGAACAGCAAACCTGAAAAACTACTGCCTGGACTTGAAGAACCAGAAAATTTGAAAACAATTTTAATAAGTAATTGGATGATCAGGGCTGGGTTTATTAATTAGTTTTGTTTATAGTTTCTGAAATCCTTTTACTTTTATTTAAATTTACAGCCATAACTGATTTAAAATTTAAGTTGTTACTTGATGGTCTACGCAACATAATTGCTGCTTGAAACTATAATTTTACTCTAATATTCCTGTATTTAATACACAACTAGCATGAAGAATTGTGAACTTCTCAGAGTTTGAAGCTTTCGACCAGTTTAAATGTATTTACATAATACTTTCGATGAGAAGTTAATACAACAGATATCAATAAATAAACGACCAAACTTATCTTTTTTTTATAAGCACAAAGTGAATCAGTAATAATATCAAGATACTGTTCTTACCTCGTGTTATGTATATGTGTAAATATTTTGTAAACGACAACATGTCGTGTTGTGTTTGAATTTTCATTTGTATTATTCATTTTTCCATATTTATATTATTGTTTCGAAGTTTAAACTAGTACTTTGTTGTTCATTTAGGGTAATATTTGGAACTTTCTTGAACTAAGTAAACCAATCATATGTTAGTAAATGAGTGCTGGTGACTTCGTGTCTAGACGTTAGTCTCGTGCAAGAACGAACACGCGCGGATCGCTCTAGAGTTGTATGGAAATTGCGAGATTGTTCGAGAAATAGGCCTATCGGTATAAAAGACGGTGAGGAGAGATAGATTCAGTCATCAGTTTTATTCGAGGTAGAGAGATTCAGTCATCAGTTTTATTCGAGGGAGAGAGATTTAGTCATTAGTTTTATTCGAAGACAAAGAGTGAGAATCAGACACCAGTTTCATTTCAAAAGAAGAGAGTTAGTTATTTGAGAAAGATTAAGTGTTTGCTGTGAATATTCAACTTGGATTTGTGATTGAAATTAGATCTACGGAAGCTGTGATCTTATTTCGTCAATCTCTACGATACGTCTGAATTACTGCTTGTGCTGAGAGACGGCGAATCTATTGAACTGTGAACTGTTTCGGAATTTCTTCGTGGGACCAAATTCACACCCTAGACTGGAATTTGAGACTTTCATTTTAAATCATTATATTAGATACAGGCCAGTACCATTTTGTATTGTGATTAATTTTGAAGTTTGAAACTAGTATTATTTTGTTTTGTAATTAATTACGAATGTTGTAACTTAATATCTGTCACTGTTATTATATAATTTATGTTATATCTGTTATATTTGTTAATAGTTTAGTGTAATAAATTATACAAGCTGTTATCTGTGTTTTTCTGTTGCGTTTAATCTACGAAGAACTTAAAACATCAAAAAATACGTAACACCATGGGTTCACAAATTTGTTCTGTTGAGTTTCCTTGTCTCTACATTTTAATTAATAAACAGTTATTACCATATGTACGTTATGACTGGCGTATGGTGTATTATAATTATTATACTAACACACATCTACTTAAATGTTTATCTAAATCAAACGATAAATAAACTGTTTATAAGCAAATAACCAAAAATAAGAGGAGGAAAAAAGAAACCTCGTACCAAGGAGTGTATAATAAAAACATCATGGGATATTTTTAGGCTGATATATAAAAGTGATTTACATCACAGTAGCAAATCTATAAAACTACTCACTTTTAAACATTTCTGTATAAATGTTGAAAAAATACATGTAAATCTTGATTCATATGTTGTTTTATTCAGACCTCATAAAAATGAAAATGTCCAAATTTACCCGTTTTTACAAATAAAATAGGTTAATTTCTAAATTTCATTATTCAGGTTACAAAAGCAAAGTTTGAATGGAAAAATGGCCATTTTTTGTACTTTTACAACATAAAAAATGAAGAAATAACATACTACCCAGGAACAAAATTTGTTTTACATGGTGATATTGAATATCACAAAGTGGCATTCGTAACTAGAAATCTGTCTCCGTAATTTTTTAGCTTTTACAAGAAAATATATATTTTTTCTTTTGCCATTTTATAAATCTAACACGGTTTTGTTTTGAATTGTACATAAAACCACTCGAGGGCTATCACGATAAGGCTAATAGAAGTAATGTATATTATAAATAGTATAAATTTATGATATAAATTTTTATGTTAATTAAATGACAAAGAAACTGTTTATAAGGAAATTAGTAAGAATAGGAGGAGTAGAAAGTGTTCGTACAGTTCAGAACGTGTGAAAAACTGAAAAAGCTTGTGTAGTTTGGTGAATAAACTACACTATACCATTCCAGAACAAGACATTTGGTTCATAATTATCGAAATTTTGTTGGAAAAAAAATGTAGTTTCGGCAAATTAGCGCCGTCACTGTCATTATCTGCTTGTATATTATGGCGAACAGGAAACAACTGTCCAGTGATTTAAAAAACCGAATCATTGTAAAATACAGGTCTCGTATGTCTCTCTCCGGTATTGCTACACAACTTAATATGCCGAAATCTACTGTTTAAAGCAAAATTTCAAAGTTTAAACTCACAAGATCAACTGGTAACTTCCCTCGTTCCAGCCGTCTCACCAAAATTCCAGAGTGAATCAAAAGGAAGGTTCACAAAGAAGTCAGTAGGAAACCTCGTTTAAACGTAATGACACAGAGAAACTGGTAAGGGAAACTGGGGTTAAAGTAAGCACTTCTAAAGTTACGAACATGTTACGCTCTTCTGGGTTCAAAGCATGCCGTCCTCGTAGAACTCCAGGTAAAAAGCCTTTTTTTTCAGAAGCACGATTGAGGTATGCAAGAAAGCATGTATATAAACCATTTTCCTATTGGAAGAGCATTCTTTGGTCAGACGAAACTAAAATCGAGCTTATCGGCCACAATGATGTGCGCTATATTTTCCGAAAAAAGGAGAACGAAATCTTCCAAAGAATACCGTCTCTACGTTTAAACACGGAAGGGGGCTTTATCATGTTATGGGGTTTCTCCAGCTCTTCTGGTGTAGGCAGCCTTTACCGCGTTAACGGAATCATGAAAAAGGAAGAGTACGTTGATATATTAGGCACTTATATCAAGAATGATGCTCGGAACTTTCGGCTTGGGCGTCGTTGGATCTTCGAGCACGACAATTACCCTAAGCACACATCGAAATATATGCAATCCTGGTTGCAGAGGAACCATATAAGCGTTTGGAGTGGCCATCGGTGACTGAGCTAGCCACCGAGCAAGTCAGACGTGCCAATATGCTATTCTGAACGAAACGTTCATCCTCGCCTCGCGAATCAAATAATGCATTGGGTTTCTGAATCACATATTATATTTTCACTTTTACCATTCCTTAAAAGCAAATAAATCTGTAATATAATCACTATACAGGTGATCTGCTGTTTAATACAAACTAATAAGTTCAATGCAGTATCACAGTATTATTTACATTTCAATATTTATTGACGATAATTTCGGCTTGGGCGTCGTTGGATCTTCGAGCACGACAATTACCCTAAGCACACATCGAAATATATGCAATCCTGGTTGCAGAGGAACCATATAAGCGTTTGGAGTGGCCATCGGTGACTGAGCTAGCCACCGAGCAAGTCAGACGTGCCAATATGCTATTCAGAACGAAACGTTCATCCTCGCCAGTCAGGCCGTTAGTGCCGCCTGTAATCGTCGACGGCTTACCGCCGAACCTCACACCGTACCAAGTCGCCACGTTGATCGCCCGAGCCAAGCCTGGGGCAACCATCGAACCGTCCAGGACCCGTATTTTACGCCGGGGAGGAATCCTCATCCAACCAGCCACTACTGCAGACCTAACCTATCTGTGCCAGCCATGGAACACCGAATTTAAAGTAAGTTGTTCCCCAACGAAAAGTCCAGTCAATCTTTATTCTGTATTCCTCAGGGGCGTCGACCCATCAATTCAACCAGAAGAAATTAGACAAACCATAGAACCCCAAATACAATCCAAGGTATACGCAGTTCATCGAATTTATTCTAAGAACAGTAATCATCCCACACACTTCATGAAGATAGTGACAACATCGAAGTACAGTGCCGACTGTATTTTACGAGATGGCTGCTATTATCATATATTTCGCTTTAGAGCCGAACGCCCACATCGACGACCACTCAAGAATGGTTCAAACCAAGCACCAAGATATCGCAAACAACCAACGGAAATCTTCCAACAGGAAAATACCAAAATACCGCCGAGTCCAGACCGTATTAGAAGAAACACGAAGACGGATTCAGACAACCCGACTCAGAAGAAGACAACACCCATTGTTGGCAACACGCCAAGTTCCAGTAGTTCAAGAAAGAAAAAGGACAGTTCCTGCCAGACTTCAATCCCAGTTCCACAGAACTCAACAACCAGCCAGACTCAAACCATTACGAAGATAACCATCGACGCGACAGCACAAACTGAAAAACAATCTACCTCCACGCAGAAAACTCAAACCAAAATCTCGAGAAGAAACAAAGCATCACAGACCAGCGAAGAACAACTCACCGAAGAACAGCCAGTAGTTCCACCACCAAGACCATGTTTCTCAGTTGCACCAATGGGCTTCAACTGTGGAAACAAGTTCATGAAGAAGTTGCCACCCGATCTACAAGACTGCAGATAACAGTTTTCACGTACACAATCAACGTAGTTCATCAGTTTTTTTTGTTTTTTTTCTTTTCTTTTTCTTTCCCAGCTACTTCCGGGCACGGTCTGGGTAGATTATTCGGCGCCCAGGCCGTGAAAGTGGGTTTCTCGGGGTACTCCCGTTTCCCCCCACAGCAAAATCTCTGGCATCGGACCTGTAGGTCCCAGCCTCATTCTGGAAAGTGCCGTTTACCCAGTCAAGGATATCTAATCAATTACAGTAAATTTTAAAAACCAATTCGCCAGCCGCCAGGGTTCTCCATTCTCGAACCAAGGTCTGGCTCACTTCAATTTCGCTGCTTTCGTCCAGTTCTCCCGTACTTCCTCTCACTCACAAATATTTTTGAAATGTTAAAAATAAAGTAAAAATTCCATGGCTATTTTAAAACATTTCTCACGTAAGGGGACGAAGAGGAACTACAAAGTTCCTGAACACCCCAGTTGGAGAGAGAACTCTTCTGATTTCTCTCTCTCTAAACTGAACCCCTGCCACGTTAGTTTAGTTTAGTTTAAGTTTATCGCAGTCACCCGATCTCAACCTAATTGAAAACGTTTGGCATGAGTTAAAGACCAGGGTTCATCAGCGTCATCCAAAAAACTTGTAAGAGTTGGAGGACTTCTGTGATAATGAATGCAAAAAAATAAGATTCGAGTACTGTCAAACGATCATCGAGGACTATGAGAAGAGATTGCGTCAAGTAATTCATCTAAAAGGCCACACAACTGACGACTAAAGTAGACGCAAGAATACTTTCTGCCCCTCCTATATTTTGTGATTTGTTTATAAACAGTTGATTCCTCGTTCAATTTACATATATATTTATGTAGATATGTGTTAGTATAATATTTATCTTATACTTTACTTTCATTATTTAACTCGTGATACTTTTCAAGCTACGAGGAAAAACTACTCACGACGCATTCGTATTTCATAACATTATTGTAATTTCTTTAAAACGTAATTGTGACATTGATTTCGCAAATTATTAATTCCATTTCTTTAGTCTTTATTTTGTTACATTTGAACATATAATTTTTAGATATACTTTTACGGCAGTGAGATTTAATCCTATTTTATTTTATTTGTAAGATTTTTATAAACTTCTTCATTTCAACTATAACTTTTCCTTTTATAGATCTCATAGCTTCGTTAATTTCAACTTACTGAATCAATATATTATTCCTATTATTTCTTCTCGACTCTGATTTCAATATATTGATGTCTTCTTTGGTCTGTAACACGTAGTCGCTGTGAACAATCCACCAGAGGCATGTTTAAAAATGTAAATTATTATAGCAACTATGATAAAAAAACAAGCCTTGGGTTCTTTCACTTTTCTAGATATTAATTTTGCCAGATATTTACATATTTATTATTTGAATTTTCGTTTTGATTGGGATCCAAATAATTTGTACAACTTTCTTTGAAATTATTGGTGGAGTCAGGAAGATAAAACAGAGTTCGTACCTGTGCATGTTTTGCAGGTTTATATCGCTCTTTCTTCGTTTATGTCCAAACTTTCTTTCACGATTTTAAAGTTGACAATTTTTTGCCACATTATTTTACCACAAATCTAGTGTTTCTTCCCATTCTAGTTTTTCAAGACCTCCACGTTATTAAGTTATAATAGATATGCTATCAGCAAAATAGATAAATAGTATCTACTGAGATATATTATTCAATCACGTAAGTTCTTTCACTTGAACCCAGCACGGTTACAGTAGTTGACGAAATACAGTGTGTCGCGTTTTGGATTGATCCCAGCTTAGGCAGCAGGCTTTATCACATGGGAATGAACTCCAGCTGTTAATCGACATAGTTGTAATCAAGATTTAACACACATCAAGTAGAGTAATATACACATCTCATTGGTAGACCTTATAAAAAGGGTAAGACGAACTTGAGGAAAGAACGTGATACTACATAGACAGAAGAATCACAAAAGGAGAAAGGAGGAATAACTGAATTGAAAGCACAACTTAACAAAAAATGTTTTTGTACTTCTGATAAAGCTAGTTGAGGGTTATTTTTGCTAGCCGTCCGAAACAACGACATACCAGAGGTAATGCAGTTGGTCAACATCATTTAACAGCAACTCTTGAGTTACTCGAATAGTGTGCTTGACCAATATATTGTAATGCTAACATGGCTGAAAGGGCTCATAGTACAATATGATGTAATAGTAGGGTGATAGGTTAGGTTGATACAGTATGATTTATTATTCGGCTGAACAGCATATCACGAGGTTTCTGTTTAAGTGATGAGAAAGACCAGTGGAATGAAGCGAAACAGTAGGGAATGTATATTTAATATTATCAGTGTAGAGTTTATCATTGAATGAGAGAAAGGTTAACTCATTGTAAGCACTATACAGGTAATTAGGGATAAAGAATAAGAGGGGGATTAGAGGGGTAAAACTATAAAGTTCTGAAAGAAATCATACCATCGGTATCTCTACTGACGTATTCTTTGTACAGTAATATTATTACAGTGACAATACGTAACGTTAATGGAGAAAAGAGTAAATAATTTCAGAACTTGATTGTGTTTTTAATGGAACAAATTTGTTGTTTTTTTCAATTTTGTGAAAACTATACGAGTTCTATCTGCGCTAGCCGTCTCTAATCTAGCAGTGTAAGACTATTGAGTCACTTTTTTACCAACCAACAAATAAGGGGATTGACCATCACCTTGTGACGCCACACTGCTGTAAGGGGCAGCAAGTTTGACGTGGTGGGGATTTAATCCCTTGATTCGAGTGCCTCAACCATCTCCCCATGCCGGACTGTATTAATGATTTGAATTTATGATAAAATGTAATAACTACACCTGAGATATTGAAAGTTTTTTCTACTGCAATGTATAAACATTTATTTTAAAGTTTTTTTATTCTTACAAAAGGATAAGGACGACTATTATCCTTAAATGTAAATAAAAATCTTGATAAAAGTATAAAACAAAGGATTAATCAGTTCGTCTGAACCTAAACAACAACTTTATGCAAGAAATAGTGGATCTTTGAAAAATTAATACCATTGTATCTTTGATATTTGTCTCAGGGTACGTATGAATATTACGAAATGCATAGAAACATAACGTTTTGTTATAATAATCATTACAGAAACATTATATTGACATTATTCAACTTTGCTTGATTATACTTGTTTTTATGGTTTCCATCGTTGTCGATAGTTATTTTTATTTTCACATGTAGGAAAGTTGCATGGATACTACCACACAAGGTAAAAAGTGTAACCCGGATCTTTTGGTGTTCGCAATGAAAATATGTGTATCTGAAAAGGTAAGCTGTAGCTTTTATGAGGATGTAAGTGAAATGTTAAACTGGTGTAGTCACAACGTTATGTTAATGTTGAATAGAATTTATGTTTGATGTTTGGAGATAACCTTTTACTGACACCACCATATTTATCAAGCCAGTACTATTTTTACGATTTACCCATACCAAAGGTTACTGACGAGGGTTAGAAGTTCCCCGAAACTGGGATAATGCAGTGACAAATGATAAATATAATTAAACATTGGACTTCTTGTTTGTTTTTGGTATTTTAAATAGCTTTCTGAAGAAATGAAGAAGATTTATTATGATTTGTTAACTTTGATACCTATCTTTAAGAAAAGGGCAATGAAGGTTAACACCTGATTTTACAATACTTCTGATCGTTATCTTGAATGGAAAGGTAATAGTTTGTTGTCACGCATTTATCGAGACAACAACAAGAGAGATGTATTAATACAGCCGTAATTATAAAATGCTTACCATTTGAGTGGAAATAGATTCTTCGAACACAGGTGACAACAATAAACAAGAGTTATTGAGACTCAAGGAGAGAAAACCAAATAGTTTTGAAAAGTTCGACGAACGAAATGTCTACCTATCGTTAGACTTATTATTACATGTAAGAGTTAGAGTTCGTTTTCTACATTTACTTGCTTCTAAAAACAGAACCTTTATTATATGTAAAGAATTGTCAGTTTTTTTCAGTTATAATAATATTCTAATTCAATAATATACACAGAAACAATATTTACATCTCTAGAAGTTTCGGTGTAAGTTCCGAAAGTTGTAGTTGAATAACAAAACAATAGGCCTAACATTACTTTAACACACGTTCTATGAATATTTATTCGTCCAAACTTATGTTTGCACAAAAAAGTGAAGATTTGGCTACATTATCAAGGTATTCAATATAAACAAGTTTTATATGTCTTTGTTTAGCTCTTTTTTATATATATGAACACAAATATTAATCTTTGCGTTGTCATTACAATATGGTCATTAATTCATGTAATTCAGCCCATCTACTATTGAGATGATTGTTTTTTTATTTCTAATTTCGCGCAAAGCTGCACGAGAGCTATCTGCGCTACCAGTTCCTAATTCAGTTATGTAAGGCTAGTCGGAGACAAATAGTAACCACCAAACACCGCCAACTCTTTTACCAACAAATAGTAGAATTGACGTAACTTTATAACGATACCACAGAAAAGAGTGAGCATATTTGGTGTGAAGGGGATTCTAACCTACGACCCTCAGACTACAACTCGATTGCTCTAACCACCTGGCCAGGCCAGGCCTGTAATTACTAATATATCGTATATATCACGATGTCATTTGTCATTTTGTTTAAAGAAGGGTGATGGGTCATTTCTTTTAATAAGCAACAGTTTCATTGAGTCTTTTTTTCATAATTTAAAGCGTCAAAATACGAATGTTTTCTGGGATTCTTAAACATTTGTTTCGTTTTGTTAACTATGTTGGAAAATAACTTTTCATCCACGATGGCGCCATGTGATAATTAGTGAAACGCTTATAAAATAAGTGAGAAGCCATTCACCGAAACTTATTTTACCTTTAGTTGATGATTTCTGAATAATTCATATGTTTTGTTTCGCTCTGGTTCTTCGTTTCTATATTTTTACACAATGTAATAAGTTTGTTTGTTTATGATTAAGCGCAAAGCTTCAAAAAGGTATATTTGTACTCTGCCTACTACGGGTATCAAAACCATGTAATGATATGCTTGTAAGTTGTATTTAATTAAAGTACAAGTATTCGGTGTAAAAATAATATTATCATGAACATTTATTAATAGCGACGATCTTCAACATAAATTTCTAAAACAAGACGAAACAAAAATGTACCATGTTATTTCTGTGACTTTTCTTTACCAAAACGAGTGATTGCAATAAAATAGAGAGACTCTGACAGTGACGTCAGCTACCTACAGTATTTTAAGCTATTAGAGGTGAATAAATTACCACATGTAAAAGCTTGCAATGTTATAGGCTGAAAAGTACAGATCTCTCGAACCTTGACATGCAACGAGCATCCAAGTTAAAGTAACAGTTCACCATCACTCACTACTACTACTTCATTTTTATGTAGTCTTAATTAAGAAACCTGACCAGACATAGATTTAATTATGATTATTTTAAATTTACTTTCACTAAGATATATTAATCGTGTCACTTGTGGAAACCTAATAATTGTGAACCGTTAAGAAAACAAAATTGATCTAAAATAAAATGAGTTTTATTCACTGAAGTATAATCATGTATAATAATTCAGTGTTAATATTACTAGTTTGTTTGGAGCTTCTTTGAAATATAGTTCCTTTACTGTGACGTAGGACTAAGCTCGTGATAATCTAAATCCTGTCTTACTTCATTTTATAACCTAGACGTATTAGCAAATTCTTTGGTTTGATTTGGAGTAATTTGCGTCAGTCTGGAAAATGGATTGATACTCTATGGAAATCCTTGTATTGGGTTTACATTAGAATGTAAAGTTCTCTGATTTCATGGAAAAGTCTGTTATAAAGTCAATTTTTCATAAGTATGCTTTGTAAATTTTAATATTGAAAATAAATTCGTTCCGTACTTTATTATCGTTTCTAATTTTTCAGGAAAAATGCGATTCGTTTGCTTCGTGTTCATCAGGTAATTTTATTCTCGATATTCTTATTTTAAGTCAGTTTTATATATCTCAGTTGATAATCACGTATGTCATTAAAATATATTTGTAAAACATTTCCTGTTTTCTAAATCTATACTTATTTTACAAGTTGTTCAAATTGGGCCTTTTTCCATTGTTTTAGAAAAGTTGTACGTATACTTGAAATCATTTAAATTTTAGAAGACCAAAAAACAGACAGTTTCTTCAATATGTGTTCCAGAAACATCTTGCTTTTGTTTTAGCTGAAGAAGATAAACTCGTCTGCCCAACTGACAAATCTACATTCGGTCAGCATCTGTGTCACAATTTTACAGACTGTCATCGTTGTTTCACTTGTTGTCAGTCTTCAGCCAGCTCAGAGAAGATTTGTTTGCCAAGAATGGACTTCCAAATCAACTGGCGAGCTATGCACAAACAGTAGGTGTAACGATTGCGTGCACATATTAACGTCTATTTTTTTCATTTTATACGTTAAATGTTGCATATTTTCTTATAAATATTATAAACTCGATTTTTTTTTTTACGTTGAGAAATGAAAAACGTATTTTCTTACCTTTAAGACCTATAACAATTGATTTATGTAATGCTAAATAAGTGACTTCAATCTCTAAGTAATGTTTTATATTGGTGTCTTTCTTCACAAACACTGAATTATATTTTTATTTTCTAGAAAAAATAAAAACTTGGATCCATCCAGATCTCAAGTTTAAATCTTTAAATTCTGTAGTTCTTTATGTTAAAAACTACAAAAACTTATGATATTATTATTGTTTGTCGTTAAGCACAAAGTTACACCTTTGGTTATCTTTGCTCTGTCCAATACGGGTATCAAACCTGAATTCTAGCGTCATAAATCTGCTTTGCTGCTAGAGGCAAATTTATGAAAACTGTCTTCTGTAAACATTGAGTTAAATTATGATAACATAAGTAACATAAGTTACTGCACTATTGAATTCTTGTTTTTCCTCTGAAGAATGTAAAGTTCTAAGCTGATATTTTAGTTGAGGGTGTCATTGATACATATTTTAACCGTTAAATTTTAAAAGTGATATTTTACTTTAATCATTGGTGGTTTAGGTTTGTAAAAATGTGTTTTGTGATTCAGAATTATAAGATTGCATTTCTGCTGAAGTGTAGGAACTTAGAAATAATGTTTGAAGTAGTTTAAGTCCTTATTTGTCAAACACTCTTAATTTAACTTAGTGCAGAACTTTACACGTTGAATAATGTTTAGTAAACAGTTAAGCATAAGTTACGTTTGTTCAGTGAAACATTTCTTGGTCTTATGCGTTTATTTTGTTCAATAGAACGGCGTATTAAGTTTGGTTTTTATTTTGTTAAATAACTCCTCTTTTTCATAAATATTTCTTCACATATTTCCTATTTCAATTAAAGACTGAATTTTATGCTGTTGTTTTTTCTGATATGTATATGATAATTTGAATGCTATTGCAGTTAGTAAACATCGTGATCTTAGATGCTCAGTTCTAAAAGTATTTTGTGTTCTTTTTTAAATATATATTTACTCATCAGGGATGTTGGATCATTAACTGTTGTGCAGTTAACATTCTATAGTGTGGTGATTTTATTCAACAACATCATGATTTATGTTTCTATTCTTAATTTAGTTTGTTTTCAGACGATTTTAGGTCTTTGAATTGTGATTTCTATGTCCGTTTTTGTAATTCTTACATTTGTGATGCTTCCCTTCTCTAACCGTAGATTCATGAATTGTTTTTAATTTACTGTATTTCCGTAGTTTCATCCCCCAGTGGCTCAGCGGTATGTCTGCGGACTTACACGCTAAAATCCGGGTTTTGATACCTGTGGTGGGCAGAGCACAGATAACCCATTGTGTAGTTTTGTGCTTAATTTAAAACAACAAAACAACCGTAGTTTCATGTGAGATACAATTTAGTGCTGCGATTTCAGTAAGTAGAAAAGTTGTATTTTTTCCTGTTATTTATGTTTTTTGCAGTATTTTTTGACTGCTAATCACTGATAAATGTGTTGAATGTAGTTCAGCTTTAGTTTTATTTTTAAACAACTTTGTGCCTTGAAGTTCTGATTTCTCTGTCTGTTTTTGAAATTCCTATATCTGCGATGCTCCTTTTCTGTAACCGTAGATTCATGAATTGTTTTTAATTTGCTGTTTTTCCGAAGTTTTATTCTCTTAAAGTTAAATTATGTCTTCTGTTGCTCTCATTGCGATGTAAGTTTATCATCTGTTACTTGGTTTGTATCTGATTAATACAAACAAAAACTTTTTTTCTTGTAATGGCTGAAAATATCTTGGGTTAAGCATTCTATTTATTTCAATACTTCATGTCTTGGGAAAGATATACTATGATATCGTAATCAACAAACGATATGTTGAAATGTATTTTTCATCAGTCCATGTTGTTGGTTTTTCCGTTTGTGAAGCTCTTTGCAATACAACCAGATGAATATATTTATTCGTTGTAAAAACACTTGTATCAGACATAAAACTTAAGTTATCATTAATAATTAGTATTGTTGATAAACAAAAATGAACTTCATTTCATTATAGATATACCAGTCAAAAAATATGTAAAAATTTAAAGTATATGAAGGATGCGTCAGAGAATATTGTTGTTTCGAATTAAGCACAAAGCTACAGCATGGGCTATCGGTGCTTTGCCTACCACAGGTATCGAAACCCCGTTTTTAGCAGCGTAAGTCCGCAGACATACCGCTGAGCCACTGCGGTGCATCAGAAAGTGGGGAAACAAGGTAGGAATGGACATGGTGTAATAAAACTTTTTCTGTATGACCTCACAAGTAAGGAGGAAGAGAGTCTAAAATGCATAATTTGTATACATTAAACCAAGTGAATTAAAATTTAAACTTATCAAACTTAGCTGTGTTTATCATACAATGACTAAAGATTTTTGTGACGAGAATTACGTATTTCAAAGTCTGTTAAAACTACATCAGTAAATATCAGATACTCATGTTAATCCGTAAAATATAGAATTTTTTTCACAGCTTGTCTAACAGGGTTTTATACCTTTGTTGCAAAAAATAAAAATATCAGAAATATAAAAATAAAATATCCTAAGAAATTTTTGTGGATTGACATCATGGGTTCGTTACTCTCTCTCTGCAAAAGGGGAAAAATAATGAAGACATTTTCTAATGTTACCATAAGTTGCATAATACCATGAATACAGAAAAACGAAGTTGGGGTGAACAGGATGCTGGATACGTCCCATTGTTAGGTAGTACAGGAGAGGTTTCATTACGCTACGTCCATTCTTCCTTATTTTCTCACTTAAAGATGGACCCATTTCTACACTTTTAGCTTTTACAAGTACATTTTTCACTTATATGTATCTTTTTCCTGCAAGGTGATGTAATCTTATCCATCATTCATTCATCTGTGTTGATAAACTGGTATGTATATCATCAACGTGAAAAGCACCATGATATATTATATAATGATCGAATAATGATGTATGTGTGTGCGGTATGCAATTTATTTACTTTCGGTGTGTGTACACAATGTGAATTTGTTCTGAACATGTGATTACTTACTCTGTATTGTGAGCTGCGGTTGTGTGCTTACACTGAGGGTTGAGACGTTTGTTCATTAATTCAATTACATAATTCACGCTAGCGTTGGCAAGTGGTTTCTATATAATTGTTATATTTGATGCACTTAAAACTATGATACTTTTTTGCTACACTGATAGAAGCGATCATTAGTTTCAGCCAGTTGGTAAGATTAAAAAAATTGTGGTTTTGTGAATTTTTGTATGTGTTTTGCTTACTTTCTCTAGTGACTGTACAATTTACAATTTTGTGTATGGTTTATTTATCACGTAAGGGTATCTCTCAAGTACTTTTGAAGATTTTTTATTCGGTTGTTAAATATCTATATAAATAAATATATTCTATCCCGTATACTGTGTATCTGACGCATTCTTACTGTAAGTACAACTCATTTAATGTATATATCCATAAATAATAAATATAGCGATTGCTATTCATGGTTAGATTGTTATTTTGTAGTGTATATTTGTGAACATTTAAGATGGTGTGAGATATATAACCATTGATGACAGAGAGCTTTATTTCTGTAACTGAATATTATTCACTTTTCATTGAACACCTTTCGTTTCTGTTCTTTATTAATTATTCACAGGAAAAATCAGATGACTTTTATAAGAGGAATAAGCAGATGTCGTGGTACGTATAATGCAAAGTTTATTCAAATGTCATGGAAGGTATGATATAAAGTTTGTTTGGACGTTATGGTCTGTAAATGCATGGTTTATTCAGATATCATGATAGGTGTGATACAATGTTTGTTCGGATGTTATGGTAGGTATAAGGCAAAGTTTGTTTAGATTGATAATATAAATAGAAGTTATATTTGCACTTATGTATACATATATGTGAAGTGGCAGCAGAGGAAGCACTGTGTAATGTACATCAACTTGAAATTAATTTTTTAATAACAATCAGAGTTTTAGAATGAATAATTTAAACTAATTTCGTAATGCTATCATTACAGCACTTTATAAGAAAACTGCTATACTCTTCAAAAATGAAACGCAAAAGGCAAAATTTGATACAAATTGATAACAAGTTTATTCCGGGTAGTTTTGTATGACATGTGTGAAACTTTGCACATTCACTGCTGAACATCCAAAGTCTTCAAAGACGAAGTCCACGCTCACTAATTGAAGTTTAACGTCACTCAACATCAATAACGAGTATGCCCCCGGTGAGCATCAATAACTGCTTGGCATCTCCTGCCCATGGAAGCGATGAGATGACGAATCATATCCTGTGGAATGGTTGTCCACTTAGTCTGCAAAGCTGCTGCAAGCTGAGGTAGAGTCTGCGGTTGAGGTTGTCGTCATCGCAGACGTCTGTCCAACTCGTTCCAAAGATTTTCGCAGGTATTTAAATCTGGTGATCTGGAGGGCTAGGGAAGAACGTTGATGTTGTGGTGTCTCAGGAAGACAGTGGTGAGTCGGGCTGTGTGAGGGCGGGCGTTGTCATGTTGATAAACGTCATTGACTTTCATCATGATGGGTTACACATGGAGCCTAAGAATTTCGTCGACGGTTGTGTACGGTCTGATCGGAAATTTAATGCAGCCCTGGTATGGTTGAGGCAGTAGACGTCGCAGTGGTGGTCCTATCCCAAAGGTGACGTAACCGGATGTAACGATCTTGTGCGGGCGTGATCGCACGAGGGCTGCCAGATCGTGGACGGTCACGAGTTGATCCATGTTGTTGGTGACGATTTCATAGCCTTGTGATGGTACTTGGGTGGACATTCACAGCTCTTGCAACATCTGATCAAGATTTGTCTGCTTCCTTTCAACCAATGGTGTTGTTGCGTTGTGCTTCAATCAGTCTTGGTGTAACTGTATTGCGTGTCGGTGGCTTGTCGCTGAGCTATGGAAACCGAGAACCCATCACTTTTATAAGGATTTTGCACATATTGCACTTACAGAACATGCAGATATCTCAAACAAATTTATTGGACACGAATGCGTTTTTGCGAAAGATCCGATGTTTTCATCCGTTTTCAAAGTGCACAACCTTTGTTGTCACTTTGGTCTGACAATCAGAGCCTTAACACGTGTAACATCACATACTCTAAGCTTGTAACGTTATTACATATATTTATTTTTAAAATAAATTAAATATCCCTTAAGCATTTCTTTTTGAAGAGTATATTTTATTATAACGACTTTATAGTTTTTCTTATTACATTTTATAAAGGCAGATGAAAGTTTATGCATAAAATTGTATTAACAATTAAATAGAATAATTATAACGAATGAACTTTGTTTATAAATAATAGATTGCAGTTTCACCATATCTTATACAAAAAACGTTTTGTATGCTCTTGTCAAGAATATTAAACTGTGCTTGATATTTGTTCGAAAATCAGACTGTATGAGTCAGAAAATAAAGCATAGAATAATTTTAATAATGAAATGTAATTTGACTGTGATTGTTCAAATAATAATTGTAATATTTACTATTTCCTCTTAGTCCTAAAGACTACATGAACCATTAAAGGTACTAGATCTAACATTTCATTATACAACAAAGAGTAAGAGAGTTATTAGTTTATAGATTAGTGGTGATAAAATCGGTCACAGTTTAACCTTAATATTTCACATTAACAAACTACTGTTCACATGTTATAATTGTTTTTATGTTTCGCACTCAAAAATTGTGATTTTTTGAATATCATAGATTTTGAAATTGTGTTAAAGCAACATGCATCATCTTTTCGACCTTAACGTCATAAAAAGGATGAAAAAGAAAACAAAAGTTGCACTTTAAAGCAGCAAAATTAAAGATAACTTATTGAGGTATTGCTCTGATCACCACAATTAATTTTAAGTATGCAATGTTAAAGTAGAAAACATACAATTGACGTTTTACAGTTGATCACATGACAACAGGATGGAATCTACAATATTCACTGCATATGAAACTGTTTTTGGCAGGATTAGAGTAAATAAATTCACGAGACATTTTTTTTGTTATAAATATATATGACAGCGCGAGCAAAATCAAGCTTCGGGCGTGCTAATATTCATTCGATTTTTCTACTTATTAGGATCTCTTTCAGCTTTTCCTCAAATTGAAATTCGAAAGGGTCTGACCTGAGTTCAAAATTGTCATTATATTTCAAATATATCAAGAAATGGTGAAGCTATGAGCTAAAATTTTGCAGTTGAAAAACAAAAAAAACACAGGACAACAAATTTATTTATTCAATTTGTTCAATTCAAGTTTTATTCAATTAAAGTTTGTAGTTGAACATAGAAATATAGAATATGTAGAAAATACTATTTATTTCATGCATTATTTGTGAAATCATAACTAATTAACATTATATAACGTTAAAAATGCTGTACATTTTTGTCGTACCCCTTAGCTTTGTGATGCAGTGTTTCCTCAAGCATTGACTGAAAAAGTACAAGTCAACATACTAATTTGGTATTGTTTTCATTTTTAGGTGTTCAGTCAAATTTCTATTGGATAGCTCCAAAAGAATCCAGTTATGATAGTGAATTTGAAGATCATTTTAATGTACAGTCTCTGGTGTCAGGGAATGAAATTTCATTTAACTTTACAGTGCTGGCAGTAGATAACAGGATAGCTATTTGGACTTATTACACGGAGTTATATAAAAGTAAGAAAAACAGGAGTTCAGTGAAAATTGTTTGGTGAGGTGCACGATTTTCTGTGATCTCTTTATCTCAAGGTAGGGAACATATTGATGTGAAATATCATTTGATAAAATCGTACGGTCCTAATTATTACAAATACTACTGATATCAATAAGTGAACCATCTTACCTTACCACATAACTTCAGTGAGTATTTTTACTACTTTCAGTATATTGTATCATAAAATTATTACTTATATTCTTCCTTCAATTGTTCATTGTTAGAAAAGGTTTTGATACAATAACACTTAACTAATAACCTTTTATCATAATTTTCACCACCTTTCCTGATCATTCTTTCAACTGTAATAACATTTTAATCAAAATTAATCTGTAATAAATCCTTTCTTTGACATTTCGCTAGATCTTCGTCTTTTGTTTCTACTAAGCCTGAGTAATAAAGACGGATTATGTACCTCAAGGGAAGTTTGGCTAAATTAATTGTCCCTGCTAAAAGACACAAACATTAACCTCTATCAATTTTAACATTTTCATAAGTGAAAGGACGAATATAAAATTTCAAATATTATGGACGGGAATTAATTATAGTGTTACACGATAATGAGATTTCTGATTTCTGGCTTCTAAATGTATGATCAGATTTAGGTATTTTCAGATCTCGTGGTGTAGGTAGCCATGCATATTGAAAATGCATCACACACCTTCGCTACCATTTCATTACAAGACATTATAATATTAAACTAGTGACTAGGTCATTGTTTTTTGAAACTTTAATGTCTCTACATCATCACTTTAAAAGAGGTCGACCAGTCGTCGCTTGATGAGGGTATTTTGTAGTTAAATGAATAATGCTATATAAACGTGTGTGAGAAGGGGTAAAGATACCTTTAAAAAGTAACCTGGCATTGTATGACTTGTATGTATTAACATATTTAAAAATCTGGAAATAAATATACGTTTTGAACAGAAGATTAGTGACAAATAACATTGCTCAACAAGGTTTTTGGTTCTTCAGCTCTGTTGAGTGTTCCTTATGGATTTTTGGCTGCTGATCACAAAAATAACATTTGAATTTGCACATCACGTACCGTTTCATCGAAATCTTCAGTTTCACCAGGGCATTACTACAAGGAAAAAATGATATCAGGACAACTGTAATCCATCAATATTTGCTGACTACTGTTGGACACTGCAACGTGATGCACCGGACATTTAATACAAACGAAAATCTGGAGGAAAACACTTCTAATTATGTTGAACTTAATAACGTATTAGAAACATAAACGCAATTAAATACATTACGACCAGTAAACAGTTTACTGTTTGTTTCTCAGAGTTCATACGTGATGAAGCAGAACCAAAACTATATTTGTACACATCCACCAAATACCTGTCACAGTCAGCAACAACTTTTCAGGACGCAAATTTTTCAAAAAAGTTGTGCTGTGTAATTGTTTCCTACTGAATTCATATGATCGTTTTTTGATTAGTTAATATATATATTTGGGTAAACTATAACCAACGAAACGTTAGAGACTGCTAGGCGCAGACTGTTTTGGTATAACTGTCCTCCAAGAGAGGGTCAACGGTAAGTTTGCGGACTTACAATACAAAACTCAACAGTTAGATTTCTCGTAGTAACCTCTACGGAGATAGCTCAATGTGTTGTTATCTGTATAGAGCGACGTTTAAATGTTGATGTATGATGGTTTCGTTAATTTGGAACCAAAAAAGTAAATTTTGTTTGACAAATAAACAAAACCAAGATGAATGCAAAAGAATATTCGAATATTAAAAAAATAATCTACAATTTCAGCCCACTTTGGATAGTAACATAAAGCCTGTCTGTGAAATCCTAACGCATAGAATTATTTTACAATTTTTCTTTGAAGTTAAGCACAAAGCTACACAATGGGCTATTTTTGCTGAGCTTACCAAGGGCTCCAAAACTCGTTTTTTTTGTGTTTTTAAATATGAAGATATAGCTTTAGACGAACACAGTCTGTTTCTTCTACTAATTTTTAAATTCTTACTTAATATCTTTTTTACCCTATGCTTTCATTTTACGTATTTCACTTAGCTCTACCTTAATTTCAGTAGGTTTCGTTGTTTTTTTAATTTCGCATAAAGCTACAAGAGGGCGATTTGCGCTAGCCAACCTAATTGAGCAGTGTTAAACCAGAGAGAAGACAGATAGTCTTCACCACCCACTGCTTACGAAGAGTAGGATTCACCATCACGTTATAACCATTTGAAAGGGCGAGCATGTTTAGTGCGACCGAGATTCGAACTCGCGACCTTTATGTTACGAGTCGAACACCTTAACCCACCTGGCCATGCCGAACTAATAATTATAAAAAGAAAAGAGTACTGCTCTAACTTGGAAGGTGTCGATACCAATTCATTATTACCGCATGCATTAAACACCAGCACAAGTTCTTTAGAAGCTAAAGATCAGAAGTAAGTGAGAAATAAAGCTATAGGTTTTAAATACAGAATAATTAAAAAGAAAGAACACAGTAGTACTGTGAAAAGTTTGTTTTGCAATTTGTTTCTGCTTAGTTCTATAAACATTGAGTTAAAAAATACACTTATAGGAAAAACAACAATGTTAATTCAAGCTGGAACATGTTATATCTAGTATGTTCTTGCAACATATATTGAAGCATGATTAACAATACACTTTTTGTAATATCATTATGTGACGAAATTGTTACATTATTTTCGCAAATGTCACTGAAAAAGGTACTGAATATGTCGAAACGATTGGAAGATTTATAGTGTGTTAGAATAATGAAATCGTTTGAAAGTTTATATTTTAAAGTTATTTTTCTCTTGTCAGTCAAAAAAATGTTGTTGAATGCTATTTACTGTCCTCTATATAAATTATATCCAATATTAATAACGAACAAAATTAAATAATAATTTTACAGTTTACTCAACTGATCGTAACTCAAGTTTTGAAAGTAGACAGTAGAGGACTATCGTATCTAACATTTTTTGTACAGAGGTGATCTTTATTGATCTTTGTTGTGATTAAATAGTTAGTCTTTAATTTTCATAATCTAAAGACCTAAAACATGAAAATAAATGTACAGTCCTACAGTTGAAAGTTTTTGTAGTAAATGATTAATTGACTTTACATTGTACTTTCTCAGCTTCTGCTTCAACTATTCATTGGGTAATTCTGTTTGTTGATTTCAAACTAATGTTTTTTTTTTCTTTCACAGATTCATTTTCTACGAGAGAAATGAAAATTATGCCCAGCACCATACTCTCTTCTACAGTTCAACTCAGAGCAATACCCAGAATGTCTACAGAGTATGGCCTAGCTAGAATGATTGTTTTGGATAATTGTAAGTTTAAATCGTTCAAAATCAAAAGCCTTTCTTAGTGAGGAAATAACGTTTTAAACTCTTCACTCTTAATAAGCCTTAACGTCTTAATGTATCAATTTTACAATGTACCATTATTGAGCCTATTAAAAATGTCGTAAATATTGTTAATCTCAGCTGATGTTGTTCTTTCTGAGGAAAGATTCCACTGTTATTTGTCATTATTTAAACAAGTACCCACACAAAGGAAAGAAAAGACGCAAGTCGAATGAATTTTGCAGCTTCCGATCAAAGTATTTATTGCGTGTATGGAAAAGTGAACAAGAAAGTGTATCCATTCGTTTCATTTGTATGACATATTGTCAGTAAAAAAGGTAAAGCATGAAACAGAGAAACAACATGCTGGCTTCAGCAGGAAAAAGTACAAATTAATATTTAGTTTTGAAAAATGGATCTTATTGAAAGGGATATAGTACCTAGATGGAAAATATTGCCACATGACCAACACAAGTTGTAGGACATGGATATCTGTCGCTGTCAGGATATTGGTCTAAAAGCTCCAAAAGTTAAATGTAGCTGATGGTTTAAGATCAAAACTACCATAAAGATCAGTTAACACTGTTCTTGTTATCATGTTATCAATGAACTCTTACTGCAGAATTTATCCCGGGTCAAATCAGTGCCTAATATCTTACCATGATCTTACCATGATTACTTATCTGGTGAATATCTTACCATGATGAAACGTGCAAGAAGTTTTCTACGTTGTCCTCTATTGTCAAAATTTAAAAGCTGCTTTCATAATACCTACAGTAGTTTTTTTTCTGGAAAGCAGTATAATTCATCCATCGTAAAATATTTCGCTCAAAAATGAGATAGTTCACAGTTCTGTCTGCTCCAAATACACATATTAAATTTATGAGGTAAGTAAATTTTACATAATAGGAATAAAACTACATTAACAACTTTCAAAAACTGTGACTTATAGCATTTTATAAAAAAATCAAATCATAAATAAAGTGCAGCATCAGAGTTCAAGGTGAATATTCTAAATGTAGGTTATAATACGTGCAGGTAATTGCAAGCCTATGTATATAACGAACCGTGGAGTCTGTCCGAGCATTCGTCTATATCTCGTTCTTTGGAAAGCGGAACACGAAAGCAAAGCGAAACATTCACTTTTGAAATGACGAGAGATCAGCCATGAATGATGTTTATTCGAAGTTTTGTTTCACAAACAGGATATTCTACACTAAATTATAAATAATAAATGTCACTGTCATTTATTATTTTCAAATGTGACATAACATAAATAATAACAATCTATATTTATCGTATATTCTTATTGAGTGACTCTTGGCATGAACGAAATGCTCAACAATTTATGTCAATAATATATGTAGGTCAGAGATCTGGCTGTAAGTTACCAATAGTTCAATAACTTATTTTAATTCCACGGAAACATCTTATCTGAGAGATTAACTTTCACTTGTATGGTATATTTGAACTGCAAAACCTGATTTTCAACAATTTTTCACTTTGCATGCTGTATCATTTATAAAAAAATATAAATATAAAAAAGATCAGAAAATATAAAATATAAAACGATCAAAACCGGGATGGCCAAGTGGTTAAAACGCTGAACTTGTAACCTGAGGCTCAAGGGTTCGAATTTTCCTCAGACCAAACTTGCTCGCCCTTTGAAGCGTGGCGGTGTGATAATGATACTTTAAACCCCAATAATCGTTGTTAAAAGTGTAGTTCTACACCTGGTAGTTGCAGCTAGCTACCTTCAGTCTGATATTGCTAAATTAGGGAGGGCTGGCGCATATAACCCTCATGTATTTTTGAGCGAAATTCAAACAAACAGTTAAAAAGTCAAGTGTGAAACACGTTAGGGAAATTATTGAAATTTTGTTTTCTTCAAACTCAAAGCATACCTATAATTTTAATGAATCATAATACAAAGCATTTTTTTATAAAGTTAATTTAATAATAACAAATCACGATTAAAGTTGCAACAACCCGCTTTCTTAAAATGTATTTTTTTATTCATTTTGTGATTTCAAGTACAGTGTTACTATCAATACACAGCGTTTCAGCACATTTGTCATTTATCAGCCTAGGGTATGTAAATTGTAACATCTAAGCATTTAGGCCAAAGCTTTCGGATCATGCTGCTTACAGAGTGAAGGATACATTATTAAAAATGTGAAGTAGCAACACACATGTTACTGACTAAGCAGGGTCGTATTTAAAGATATACGCCAATAAACGCATAACTTTGTGTTTTACGAAACATTTTACTGTCAAAATTTCAAAATAATCTAAAAAGTACGCAGATGGAAAGTTGCTGGTCAAACGCTTTTACTTTTTTATATTTAATGTTTCTTTTAAATAGGTAACCAACTGCACGTCGTTGGACAATTGATAATCCCAGTTTCTTTTCAACCTCGTCTCGATTCACGTGTAGCTGTGGTAGAAGTAGGAGAATACTCAGAGATAAAGCTCTGTCTTAAGAAATATCTATATACAAACGTATTGGAGAATAGAAAGTGTAAGTTAATTTTGTTTTCTTGTTAACTAGGTAACGGAAGTTTACAATATCACATTATATCGACGATACAAAGAGAATACAGAATACGTTTCTTGTTTTTGTTTATTTCTTTACAACACAGAGGAAAACAATTTATTTTGAAAGATAATTAACCATAAAACGTTTCAATGTAAATTGCATTATGTTGAAGACAGTTATAATCTAATTATTTATAAGATATTGTCATTCAGTTCTCTTTTGTAAAAAATAAAAATTAATAAAGTGACCTTTGCAGAAAAATGAAATATGGTCCACTTTTTAAGGCATAACGTAAATAACAAACGTATTGAGACAACTTATAATACACAAGAATATATAAAAGATGATGAACTATATGTTACAAATTAAAAAGTAATAAACTGTTAAACATTCATACAAAATTTCTGTCTGTTATATTATTCATTTGTATATTTATAGATCAATGCATTTATTTTCTGAACGGAGTACTTAGTTTTATATTTCTGACTTAGCCTCTTCACTAATTTCCTTACAAATCGTCAGTCATCGCTATATTACAGATAACTCATTTTTGATATATCAGTCTCTCAGCTAACTTGTTTTTTTCACTTCTTCTCTGCATCTGTACGTTTTTTATAACACCGAAGAGAAAAATATAAAAATATGTAGCCCTCTAATTGCAACGATATTATACATACATAGAAAGGCATGCCCGGCATGGCGAGGTGGATGAAATTTTCGACTCGTAATCTGAGGATCACGGATTCGAATCCACATCGCACCAACTATCCTCTCCCTTTCAGCCGTGAAGCAGTATAATGTGCGGTCACTCTCACTATTCGTTGGTAAAGAAATGGGCATCAAAGAATTTTTGTCCTAATGTTCACAGGTTAATTTTAGTTATTTAGAGCAAAACTGTTTTTAATATTTGGGTTAATCGAACTGATAAAATCTTCATATTTATTCAACTTGTGTTTTTTTTAAATTATAACACAATTAATTAAAAATAATTTTATGTTAATTAGATTTTTTGCTACTGCTTGACTAAGAACAAAGTCTTTTTGGCTATATGCTGTATCCAATGTGGAGAATTGAGCCCCAGTATTTAACGCTGTAATTGTAAACGCTGTAAACGTTTTTTTGAGTTTCTTATGTTTCTTTTCAAGTAAAGTTAACTCGAATTCTTTATTTAAAAACATTAAAATGATTTCGCCATCATCTTTGTTTTTATAACATTTATTAATGAAGACAAAAACGTACTAGGTATAAAAACTAAAACAGAATTCCTTTCCTTTAAATTCAGTAATTTTTGAAAAAAACAATTTTGGCAACTGAGGTTTGGAGTGTACAAGATGACTTATAAAGTTTACTTATTTGTACACATGAATACCTTATTCATCCAATCGATAAATGGCCAAGTCAGAAACCCTTATGAGTCAAGTACATTTGTATTTGTCCCCAACGAAACAGCAGGATTGATCGTTGTTCACATGAAACGCCAAATGTTGAAAGTTCATTGATTTTTTGATAGCTCCATATCTAGCACTGAGATTTTTGTCCAACGTACAACCCATTATGCCAGGATAAGGATAAAGATACAAGAAATAATTTAAAAATGTAATAAACGTGTGATCCAAATATAAAATGATGAAGTGTATTTATATATGATATGGTATTTTTGTTAACAATGACATACACGTTATTACTCTATTTTGTTCTGTTTCTATAGTTCCTTTCCTTGGAATATCAAACTTTGAGAAGACCGTCAGTGAAACTTATGCAAAGACACTGGACAGTATTTTCGATGACACAAAAACTTGGATTGAGATCGGTTGTGACAAACAAAGTATAAATTTTGAGAAATTACCAGGAATTATTGCCATTGAAAAGAAAATGCAAAACAGGTGAGTTTGTTGCAAGATAATTTCAAAATTGATTAAAAGTTGATGTGTACAAAAATAATGTATGCAAGTTGACATACTTTGTCAATGCACGGAGAAGGCATGGAGGCAATATAAGTAAGTTAAAAATTACCTCTCATGTCACTCTTCAGGGAACATGATATGAAAGGTTAACAAGATATGAGAGGACACACATGTCTACAGAGTCTTTGCATATAATGGTTTATGTTATGTTTTTGGAAAAAAATCATAAAGAATATCATTGGGTATTCATTGAAAGTCAAAATGAAATGTTTATTTTATTACTGTATCATGTTGAAAGTAGTTGTAAGGCTTAAATATGATATATTATTATGTGTGTTTTAAACATAAATTATACCATGAACACATAATTAAAAACAGATACATTTTATCAAGCATATGAATATGTATCTTATATGAAGCAAAAACTAATTTTGATTAATGTTACGTATTTTTTAATGTTTTATGTTCTTCGTAGATTAAACGCAACAGAAAAACACAGATAACAGCTTGTATAAGTTATTACACTAAACTGTTAACAAATATAACAGATATAACATAAATTATATAATAACAGTGACAGATATTAAGTTACAACATTCGAAATTAATTACAAAACAAAATAATATTAGTTTCAAACTTCAAAATAAATCACAATACAAAACAGTACTGGCCTGTATCTAATGTAATGATCTAAAATTAAAGTCTTAAATTCCAGTCTAGGGTGTGAATTTGGTCCCACGAAGAAATTCTGAAACAGTTCACAGTTCAATGAAATCGCCGTCTCTCAGCTCAAGCAGTAATTCAGATGTATCGTAGAGATTGACGAAATAAAATCACAACTTCCGTAGATCTAACTTCAATCACAAATCCAAGTTGAATATTCACAGCAAACACTTAATCTTTCTCAAATAACTAAAACTGATGCCTGAATCTCACTCTTATTCTTCGAATAAAACTAATGACTGAATCTCTCACTTGTTCTTCGAATAAAACTAATGACTGACCCTTTTATAGCGGTAGGCCTACTTCTCGAACAATCTTGAAATTTCCATACAACTCCAGAGCAATCCGCACGTGTCCGTTCTTGCACGAGACTAAACGTCTAGACACGAAGTCACCAGCACTCATTTACAAATATATGATTGGTCTACTTAATTCAAGAAAATTCTAAAATGTTACCCTAAATAAATAACAAAATATTAGTTTAAACTTCGAAACAATAATATCAATATGGAAAAATGAATACAAATGAAAATTCAAACACAACACGACATGTTGTCGTTTACAAAATATTTACACATATACATAATAATTAATTATTAGTAACAAATAAAATTGCTCCAAATACGATGTTACACATTGTGAAAGTTCATTGTAGTAAAGTGCATATTTCAACTTTATTGTGTGTTGTAATTTTAAGTATTTGGAAAGTTTAACATAATAACAGCAAAACATTTAGGCTCGGCGGTGGGTGGTGATGACTAGCTGCCTTCCCTCTAGTCTTACACTGTTAAATTTGGGACGGCTAGTGCAGATACCTCTCGCGTAGCTTTGCGCGAAATTCAAAAAATAAACAAACAAACGCAATATCTAATTCAGTTAGGCGATGCTGCCTTCTGATGAAAAAGTATGAAAACGATACCATTCCTCGTGGTGACGAACTGTGATGTCGCCCATTTTCTAATAAATCTCTCTTTGCTGTCATTCTTCAAAACGAAGACGTCGTCTTTACAATCTTGCCCTATATCGCCTTGGGTAGTAACTTGTATTACGTAACAATTTTGTAATACTTCATGCCTTCAGGCAGCACCTGACAACTCAATTGCAAAGAGTCATGAGCTAAACATTTAACAGTGCCTGACTCTCATTTTTCACTTGAAAAACATATATTTAACCATGTGAGTGAATTAGCACTAAATATTTAAAATTTGGAACAATCAATATTTTTTTCCATTAATTTTGTAGGAAGTAAAACAATGTTTTATAGGAAACACAAAATTTTAACATGAAGTACATTCGTTTACCAAAACAGAACATATCTTTACAGATATCCAAAGGAACCTGAAATTTGTTAAAGGTATTATACGACATTGTTGTTTTTTAAATGAAGACAGTTTTTTTTTTGGGGAAAGATATTATGGTTAAAGTAGCAAAAAATTTTACGATTTTTTAACAATTTTATAACTTATGTTGAACAAAATACAATATTTTAGTTCTACTACAAAAAAGACCCCTAATAAATAAGGGCATGGACATAAATGGTAATGTTTATGAGACAGAAGAAAATTTCATTAGGTGTAAATCGTATTGTTTTATAAACACTGTTTTGCCTTGTTTGACATAACATGATAGCTGATATTTTGTTCTTAAAATATTGTCAAATTTTGTTTTTAAGGATTACAGGTTGAAATATTTTGTGCTATTTTAGTTCTTCTTAATGTTTAATGTTATTTATTTAAACACAGGAATGTAACAGAAAAATTTGAAGTATTTAACTGGAAAAGCACCATCGTAGCAACTACAAATTGAATCCAAAATGAAGCAAATTTACGTGATTTTATCACCGTTTTAACTTTTTTGGTTTTAATGTCTTTACCGACTTTATTCATTTAAAAGGATATTTGAAGATATTATACTGCTTGTATAAATAACATGTCAGATAATTTTTTGTCGCTAATCATCCAGCCTAAATATCTTGTTTTACTATTGAAAGAAAGAATGTAAATGTATATATATATATATATAATAACTTCTGCAACTTTCTTAAATTTCGGCCTATTATGTGGCTAATTTATCAATATAATTGATCTGATTAGTGTCCACTTAGGAAGATACCATATGTTTATGATAAATTATTGAACTAGCACAAGTCACAACACTTACTGATAATAAGATCTCAAATGATCTTCAAAATTTCTTTTTTCCACTATTACGTCACAGCTTATGGCTAATAAATTGAAGA
This sequence comes from Carcinoscorpius rotundicauda, assembly GCA_011833715.1. Lineage (NCBI taxonomy): Eukaryota > Metazoa > Arthropoda > Merostomata > Xiphosura > Limulidae > Carcinoscorpius > Carcinoscorpius rotundicauda. Next base: position 68,539,320 of record CM022401.1, on the reverse strand, counting down.
ATATATGCAGGAAGTTACTAAATTCTCATGTAAAACAAAAGACAGATTTAGAGCAAGTAAAAATTCTGTTTAAACAGCAGGAAACCTGATAAAAATTAACAAAACTGTGTGTGAAAGAGTTATGTGAAGAAAGTGATACAATGTAGGAATAATAATGATAATTTGTATAAGAAAGGGCTTCTCATGAAAATCAAAAATGTATTTTGTAACAACAACACAGTCTCAGATGTTTGCTGTCAAACAATCTAATATATATGTGTGTTCCAAAGATTCAAAGTAAAACTTTGCCTTGTTAACTTATCCTGTCAGTGTATTTTTACTTGTGTTTCTGATCATAATAATGTCATTCTTATCAGACGTTAATTGTATTATACAGAGTTTGGAAGGAACCGTTGGGGTTTATGGGTGTTCAACGATTGCACTTTTCAGATGTGCTATATTTTACTCCAAAACTTCACTATGCTGGAAATTTTCAGTTACCTTTCTGTCTAAAATACAGCAATCCTATGGAAAACTCTGTAACAATTGACACAACACTCTTGCACATAAATGTAAGTTTCATTTTCTTGTTATTAAAATAATATTGTTTGTTAATTCCAAAATTTCGTATTTATATAAAACTTATAAAGTTCTACGTATGAAAAAATTCCATGATGAATTATTTGACCACATTTGGACAGCATTGTGCACATCCTACTGCTTAGATTTTAGTTATTATTATTACAGTATTTATTGTGCTAAACTCTGTACACATTAACCATGAAATTTATATTTCAAATAAGACAAAACTTCTTTTTTAAGGTAATGTCAGTTACCCCTCTTAGAAGTGATTAGTATACAAATCATGTTTCCAAAGGAAAATAATTTAATCTGAAATATACGTTAATGATTCAGTGAATATTACACATGGTCGTTTCACACACGTTCTTCTCTTACGAATTACAGAGAATAAAGTTGTTTAAACTGTTGGTAAATCATGGATTGTTCTCCAGAATGTACTTGTATATTTCGGTTATTAGCTTTTGTTTTTTGGAATTTCGCACAAAGCTACTTGAGGGCTATCTGTGCTGGTCGTCCCTAATTTAGCAGTGGAAGACGAGAGGGAAGACAGCTAGTCATCACCACCCTTCGCCAACTCTTGGTCTACTCTTTCACCAACGAATAGTGGGATTGACAGTCACATTATAGGCCCCCACGGCTGGGAGGGCAGCATGTTTAGCGCGACCTTCGGATTACGAGTCGCACGCTTTACGCGCTTGGCCATGCTGGGCCACTCGGTTATTAGCAAAAGTGAAGTTATCCAGTACAGTAGATAGAAATATCTGAGAGGATCATCACAGATTATGAATCTGTTTCCAAACTAAAATGATACACACACGCTCACTCCTTTTTTGGTCCCACTTTTTTCACCCCTAAGGTGTTTTTGATTAGATAAGTATTAGCATTAGCATTTTTTTGCTGTTCGTACTTTGTTTACTGCGACGTTTTTCTTACGTCTTGTACACTAGGCTTTCGGTAGGTTTTATTAAAGCTTTACAGCTTAAATATATTTACCCATGTACTTTTCCACAATCGTTTGCTCCATTCAATATCTAACGTTATGGCGATATGAATAATACAACAACTTCTGTTTAATTTATAGAATTAAATAAATCCAAACATCATGAGTGGCATTTAACGAGAGGTTACTATTTAAACATTGTCATATGGTTAATGCAATTAAGAAAAATCTGGTACTGCTCGAATGCCTTCTGACGAGCCTTCGAATGTTTGGAAGTGTATTCTAATTTCTGTTTAGGAACTAAACTGAATCATAAAATGTTTAGAACTGTTTTAGAATTTCCGTTCAGAAACTGAGCCTTCAAATGTTTAAAATTATCTTGAACTCCTGTCTCAGGACTAAACCCTCGAATATTTACAACTATCCTGGAATTCCTGTCGAAAGGCTGATCCTTTGAATGCTTAAAACTAACTTAGAATTCTCGCATGGCCAAGTGGTTAAGGCGCTATACTCGTAATCTGAGGGTCGCCTGTACGAAACCCGTCACACCAAACATGCTCGCCCTTTCAGTGGGTGGAAGTGACTAAGTGTCTTCACTTTAGTCTAATATTGTAAAATTATGGACAGCTGGAACAGCTATACATCGTGTGGTTTTGTGCGAAATTCAAAAAACAAACAAACTATTTGCTAAAATTTTACAATGATACGAAAACACGGAGTAAAATAGTATATACAGTGTAGAACAATCAAGTTGGAGTGAATATTACTTGCCAGTTATTTCTTGCTATTGTTTTAACTACAATTAAAATAATAAAATGTAACAAAACTGAAGCTTAAACAAAACATGATAAATTTAAATATTTAATTGACTTCAGGTTTCAGAAGACAAAAATAACTTAACATTTTTTTGTTGAAGTTTAAGCATAATCCAGTGACTAGCGATTGTGGGCTTTAAATCTGATAACTCATACTTTGCGACTCATTTCAGTTAAATTGTTTTGAGAGCTCCGGAACTGTAAGTGTGTTACCATGGTAAAATCTCATTACTAGATTAGAAGTCCAAGAGTTTTTATTACAAACACGTATGTGTGTTTATTCTGCTTTTTAAGAACAGGTTAAGGCTGTAGTTGTTTTGAATTAAGCACAAAGCTACACAATGGGTTATCTGTGCTCTGCCCACCACGGATATCGAAACCCGGATTTTAGCGTGTAAGTCCGCAGACATACCACTGAGACACTGGGGGGCAGGTTAAGGCAACAGTTGGTTATAAATATAGGAAACCACCAGAAAGATTGTAGTTCCCACAATCTGTCTTTAATGAATATATTTTTTGTTTAGACAGGCTTATATTATTTGATGATTTGAATATTTTTCTTTTGTTTTCACGAAAATACTTGTATTCCCGAAATGTTTTACCATAAGGACTCACATGAACAAACAAATACATCTTGTATAAGTGAAGCAAAATTTGAAATTGGCCAGATATTTATAACCTGGAAAATGGGGGGAAAACAGAGAGAGGTATTTTATCTTAATTAAATTTTTATAAGAGTCAGGAATGAAGATAAAGCTGTGACAGATATCTGTGAAGACAGACTAGTTAAGCATATTTACTTTTTTCACATATGTGATTCATTTTTACATTATAAACTGAAACTTGGTTATATATTTGTAAACTTACACTCTTCTTGAAGTTGTTAATGTTTAGCACGTTTCACAAATCACGTTTTTGTTGTATTGCTGGTTCAAGAACACTTGTAAATACATCATCAGCGTTTATTTCTTTTATTCTAGAGATGTTTTAACAAACGAAGCTTGCTAATCAACTTTTACTTAAATAAGATATTTATGTGATTTGATTAAGGTATACATCAAAATTTATAAAACTTGACATCTGTGTATTGTTTACAATACTTACAGTAGGTCTCTCGAAGTCCTGGCATGGCCAGGTGGTTACGACACTCGACTGGCAATCCAAGAGTCGCGGATTCAAATACCCGTCACACTAAACACGTTCATTCTTTCAGCCATGTGAGCGTTGTGATGTTACGGTCAACCCCACTATTCGTTGATAAAAGATTAGCTGAGAGGTTGGCGGTGTGTAGTGATAACTAAGTGCCTTTCCTTCAGTCTAACAATGCTAAATTAGGGATGGCTAGCACAAAAAGCCCTCGTGTAACTTTATTTGAAATTAAAACCTAAACATCTTTTGACGATAACTGATATAAATAAAAAGTTAAGTTTCAGTTGTTATCTAAGTTTTATTTTTAACATATTTAGGAATTATCTTTTTAGATATCAATATATATTATTTGACAAATATTAAATATAAACAAGTCCAACATTTTTTCTCAGGTAACACGAGTAAAGAACGTCCCTACTCTTCTGAAACCACTGAGTCTCCAGGACTTGCCTACATTAACCTTAGGGAACCAAGATCCAGGAAGACCAAGTGTCGAATATACAGGTCCCGTGTTCGGAGACTTCGGTCAAACTTCCATGGGCATGGTAGTGATACATGCCGAAAGAAGTGAATTTGGTAACAGATTTGTCTAATACAAAATTTATATTCGAAAGATAAAACATACAAGTTCAGAAACATGATACGGCCATACTCACCAAAACGTGAAATTGCAAATACAATATATGACCAATTTTGTCCGTGACAGAAATTAACTCTGAAAGAATAAACACGCACAAATTCAGTAAAATTTAAGTGTCATGTTCACAAGCAAATGAATTTGGTAAAAATATTTTTTATACTGTTTGCTATAGAGACCAGCTGAGTAAAATCATTTTTATGTAGGTCAGTGGGAGGTAAGAACTTCGAAAAGTGAAAAATGGAATCCTCTATTAACTGGAAAGTTTTTCACACCTAACAACTATAAAATGGGATTTATATCTGGTGAAAAGTTTTGTACGCTTTACAACTTCACAATGGAGGACTACAAGCCTGTTCTGCTTAATACAACAGACAAATTGAGGTTCCATTCTTCTGCAAACCTTCCCTGGTGGAATACAACTCAAGCAAAGCAAAACACCTTACTCATTTTTTCAGTTTGGAACATGTCAGATTCTCTTATTCCATATGGCTGGGTAAGGAGAGTGTTTACCGTTAGCGAGCTCACCAATAGACAAAACTGTGAATTAAAATTTTACTGACGATTGATATATACATATATAAATATTTTTAGAAACATTTTGAACGATTGCATTTTATCTGTCTTTATCAATAACCTTTACATTTCGCAAAGTCGTGTTTTTACTTGACAACCATAAGAGAGCCAGAGGTTGAACAGAAAAAGAACATTTTTAAATTTCAATTTATACCAAGGTTACATGTTATACGATATATCGTATGTGCCTTTAACTTATTATGTTACTAAATATTAATTTAGAAGCTAATTAAATGTCGAGTTCTGTCAAATTGGTGACATTTGTCAACAAGATTGATACACACTGTAATTTTAATTCAACTATATTTTAATATAAAACTTCTAATCACATTACAATTTGTAATAACGTTTATTAAAAATAATGATTTACATGCAAAAGTTTTACAAACTTACAAATAATATTAAGCCCTCGATTCTTGTCTGGAACCGAATATTTATCGACAGTTCTCAATGAGCAAATTATTTCCAAGTTGTTGCAGGCACACTCACGGGGAGCTAGCTATCTCTTTGCGATCGCACGTGAGTTTTGTATTGTTGAAGTTATCTAATATTTTCGTCGAAATACTAATGTCCGAAGTTAATTAAAAAATGAAATATGATAACCCGTTTATCCACATGTAACATCAGTGAATAAACCAACATTATTTGATAGAACTATTTCCTCTTTTCTGTAATTCTGTGAAACTGTAATTTGCAGTTGATAATCAGATTTTTTGCATTGTTTCATTTTGCGAATATGATGCAATAATTATGAAGTACGTAAATCTGTACAATCATATATGAAATTTGTGGCATAACATTCTGGGCATATGTCACGTTTGAATTTGTTCATCAGTCAATAATGTAGTGTTTGTGAAAGGTCATGTGTTAGCTATGGCATACAATAGTTTTCAATAGAATAATGAAGCGTACCAATATTTAATAGAATAAGCAAGATTCTCATTTTTCAGTAAAAAAAACTTAAAAAGCCATAATAGTAGAATCAACTCTAAAACAGTTGTTCTGATCTATCGGTATACAGTGTTAACTTTCTGAAGAAATCATAAAGTGAAACATTGAAGTATTCATATGTTTTCCAAAGAAGAAAAAAACTTATAAAGCTAAATTTCCTTCTCACTAAATATATTATTTTCTTGTTTCTTGTAATGAAAGATTTTATGTACAATTTTAGATAGTATTACTTGTTATTTATTGGCTGCATGAAATTGTATATGTGTACACATACATATTTGATCTGTTAAATAATGAACAGTGTTCATGCTTTACGGGTCTCTAGATTAAACTTTTTTGTACTTTGTTTTTTCAGTTGTTAGTGGTGTAACAATGTACGCTATCTGTTGTTACAACTTATTTGATAGATTACTGTTATTTATTTCATTTATATTAACTGTTTTATGCTTCTCCAAAAAGGTTTATTAGCACGGTTTTCATACTCAATATGCAGTACCAGTGTACCTCAAGCAATTACGTATATATTTCTTATTTCGTTGAAAACGCCTGCGAAAATTGATTGTAAACATTCAGTACTTCAACTCCGAACAAATCACAAAGCGAAAACAAATATCTAACCTCTGAAATGTTTATAGAATAATTATGTGGATAATTTCACTTTAAAAAGAATTATATTGTGTATGAAATTTATCCTGCATTTATAATACTTCACCAGAGACACATCCAGAATCATAAGTTTTATTTATAAAAGTTTAGATACAAAGGAAAGTGCACTTGTAAGTTATAATACTTATTTAATGTGGAATTTTGTCTATGATTACATCTTATTGTCCTTAAAATTGGATCTTATCGACTCTTTTGTCATCCATTATTTCAATTTATTTATGAACAAGTTGCTTTAAAATCAAATATTGCTTCTTGATCACAGTGTGAATAAGAATCTTAATCATACGCTTCATTGTATGAATTGTTGATGGACTGTGTTTTACAAATTAATGATTTCTTTGCGTCTATCTTTTTCTGTGTTTGAGTAGTTGCTTACAACTAATATTGTAATATGCTTGTAGTGAACAGTATAAAAATGGTTCTGTACTTTTATACTTAAAAACCAAGTTTATATTTCATGTTTAAATATTAAATTTCTATTGGTAGTATATAAATTTAAATTTCATGCTTTATTTATTAACAGGTATTGCTTTGTGTCTTTGATTTACATTGATTTGTAATTGGGTAGCTGATAATGAGAAATATTCTTCTTTTAGCCATGTTTTGGTCAGTCATCAGTTTCTGCGGACCTTTTTATGTTTTCACTTGAATACCGAGACTGTTCTGGACAAAACGTTGTCGACAAACCTCTAACTATTGACGCTTGTGGAGTTTGCAATGGTGACAATATGTCTTGTCAGAATGTGGTGTGTAGTGGTAAGTAAGCTTTTTTTCTTACATGTGAACAACTGCTCATAAGTCTCTAACTATTGATTTTTACAGTGTGGTTATAACAGCAAACAGTAAATCTTGACTATAGAGTTTGTAATTCAACTTCTTTATTTACATTAACTAATTGGTGCAGCATAAAATTTCGGTTTTGAAGATTATCAAGAGTTGATTTCAATAAAGAAGTTCACTTATTATATCTTAAACTCTGTGTTCAAATTTTCTCTTTAATTTTCTTGGGGTTAGAACAAAATTCCTTGACTTTTCAATGTGAATGATAATGTGTATTCGTCGAGCAGAACAGTCTTTATAAAAAAGTTCTTATGGCTACTAATATTTATCTATCATCAATGTGTTTTAACACAGACACATGAAATATGTCTACCATAAAGAGAAACTATGGCAACCAACTGTTGGTGACTGACTAAGAGGAAAAGGAATTTGATAAATTTATAAAATTCAAAAATCATTTTTCCGTTGCTGTTGATTAATTGATTAATTCTTACACATAATTATCATAAACCACACCTTGCGACAGACAACATTAATGCTAGTTGTATGAAAAAAAAAATTCAATGGAAAAGTAAATGACTGTAGTCTTGTGTTTTATACTGATGAACTGTGTTTTATCGTATTCTTTTCCTTAGAGTAGAATAAACAATAGAATAACTTGATTTAACTTGTGTACCAATAATGCAGGTTTTTAAAGGTGTGTTAATGATGCAATAAAATAAACACTATAATGCGATATATTGAATTTTAAAATTTCCTTAGAAGAATGACTAGCATATAGAATGATCTGAATGTTGTTGACCATGCCCATCTTATAATTTTTGCATCTTCACCATGATGTGTGAAAAACAAAAACTTATACATTTATCATGTTTATATTCTGCCATTTATCCATAAATTTACTCAGCGACGTCAGTCATTTTTCATGACCTGTAAATTCATTCTCATCTCATTCCGTTTACGACCTTTTTGTAATTTTTAGCTAAAATCTGTCATCCAATTCCACAGAACTCTCTCGAAAAGTGGTCTACAATCAAATAAAACATCATGTCGAGTCTAAGAGAAACTGGTAAAATGAATAATTAAAAGTAACATCTGTGTAAATTAAAGGAAAAACCAATGATTTTTGTTGATGCAATAAATTTAATATTTCAAAATGATTAGTGTTCAAATAAACGTTTTAAGCCATTAACAACATCTGCAATCTCATCATTAAATTTTCCATTAAAAACAAAATACGTTTTACATTTATGATTGAAGAAGTTTGATAAATAAGAGACTTGTAAGTATTTTCAGGTTTCGTTAAAATTATAGGAACACTAAATTTGATTACTTTGTTTGAGGTTGTTTTTGAATTAGGCATTTTAACACCGTCATTTTACAGATTAATCACTCTTCCATATTTTTAAATTGCTTGAAAAGCTAAATTACATTGTTTAATGGGCTAGAATTCATCACACATCAAGTAACAAATACTTTTATTGTCTGCATTTCTCATTATTACATTGACATTGCAGACACTGTATAAGCTCATGTAAATCTTCCATATAAATTATCTGTAACTTCTCACCAATGGAATAAGAATAACAGATTATTAGTAGGATATCTTAGCTCCAGAATTAAACCAATACATTAATTTACAGAATGTTTGGGTATTCGGTAATTTGATCCAGTGCCTGCTTTGAACTTATGACTACAGCAGTGCAGCAAGACAACTAATAAACAACGATTTAAAAACTAGTTGAAATACTCCTTGACGATAAAATCATTAAAACCTAATGACAAAAAACTAAAGTTTTTACATGTATATTTTATCTAAAGCATGCATCTAGTTATTACTTTGGAAATATCCTTAAGCTTATAAACATAATATTTGCTTATAATCATTAATCACGTGACTCAATCACTGAGGTTTTGATTCGTTAAATTTAGTTCCTTTCGTAATCGTTAATATAAAAATATAAGTATCGATGGTATAACTACCATATAAAAAGAGATACATATTCCAGTATGGTAGCTTAAAGTCGTCAGTTCACAATATAAACTTCTTTTTCGAGTATAAGGCTGGTAAAAGAAATAGATTAGTTCATAAAATTGTTTATAACTTAAGCTTATGAACTTCTTTTCAGACATACTAATTTGTTGTAGGAACCTTTATATTTATTGTCCCTTAATCAGAAATACAAAGTTTAACAAAATTTAAAAAAATGCAAAGATTGTAATAAAAAATATGAAAAATAGCAATCATATGAAATAAGCGCTTATTGTTGACTAAGTTACAACTGAATATGTTTAGTCATAAGGTAAGCCTTATTTTATCAATCACCCAGTTTCTCTTTAACAGCTTTTAACTTTCTGTCTGTAAAATATTTTGTACTCATGCGTTTTAATGTAAATTTTCACAAAAAAATTAGAATGAAAAATCAGATGACAACAGTCAACTAGCTTGCTCACGGATAAAAATATTGTATGCATTATACAAAGTATGTTTCAAAGCCAAAATGTCGTAATAAAGAGCACAACTGTTTGATTCTACAGTTTTACTATTAGAAAAGTTGTTTATTCTTGAAAAAACAAATAAAGTAAGCTGTAAAATATATTTTTTATATCCTGCTCAGATGTCAACTATTGTGATGTATGTGGAACAAAGTTTTCTGGAATTTCCATTCAGAGAGACTGTGCTGGAACCTGTGAAGAAGAAAACGCTTTGCTTACCTTTGGCGACCATGAAATTTGTGTAAGGTAGGCTAAGTACAATGTAATCATGAAAAGATAATAACAAACAACTACTTACTGCAGTGAAATCAGTCTGGTAAAGATAATTACAAACAACTGCTTACTACGATGTAACCAGTCTTGGAAAATTAATTTCAAACAGATGGAATTTTACAAAGTAAAACTATAATGGATAAGAAGTGGTATGAGAAGGTTAAAAACAGACATCGATTGCAATACTTTTATTACTTGTTAAATTTGTGAACTCACCTCGAATACTCTTTATTCGATTTTGTGATTTAGCGTTTTAAATATCACTTTATAATAATTTATTAAAAGAAGCATTCACCTTAACTTAACTGATAACATGTTCTGAAATTCTAAAAGTCCCTTAACTTATAAACCTCCTTCTACATTTATGACCTCCTCAACCTTTACTCTTCTTTGGCTCGAAGTTCTAAGACGAGCACCAAAGCACACTTCATACATTCAACGATGGATGCATTATAGGAGTGTCACTCATTCCAATTACTCGTTATTTGATTCAAGACCGAACTAAGCCTCATGGCTCCAGTTGCTGTTGAATGGCAGCCTTATCTCTAGTCAATAATTAAAAATAACGGAAGGCTACATCAAAGTTCCAGGGGGCTCTAACCTAACAGTTTAGACCATGTAAATACAAGATTCTAAGGTTGAAATACCAATTACTCATACCATTTTATTAATCAATTACTTTACAATGGTTTATTGACAGTCTCCATATTGTTGTAAATTGTTTTCACCAAGCAGCGTTGTAAAGATGAAAGATAACCAAAATCGTATTACAAACTACTCATCAGCGAGTAAAATCTCTATCTAATGTGAACTTGTAGTATGCTGAGAGAGTTAATGTATAATTAAACAAAATTAAACTATTTGAAGAACTTTGGGAAAACAAAACATTAAACTTAAGTACACGTTTTGAATTACAAGGACTAATATTTTTAAGTAGAGAATATTCAACTAGAAACTTGAAATTGAAACTGATGAAACAGTAAAATGAAATTAGAAAATAATTAACAGGAAATATTTATCAAAAATTAGTAAATGTAAAATGTATACGAAATATATTGGAATAAGTACAGTAAAACAGACAATGTGTCTAAACACTTGCGATGTCTTCAACTAAATGTATGAATATCATATCTAATTGAAATTAAAGTGTAAAGAAAAACTAATTAAAAACTTCTTTATGATTTGTTAATGTGAAACGTTAATGTTAACCAGATATTTTCATAAGTTTGGCAAAAATTAATGTTATGTATATAAATCTATGTAGTTATATATATGTGTGTGCGTGTATAGTTTAGAGAAGGAAACCGAGATTATAACAAGTTAAATTTGTAGTTTTGGACTCATCTTTGTGTTCAGTCCTTTAACATGACCAGATGTACATCGATTGTGATAATATTATATAGGAACAGTATTGAAATGTATGTGGTGAATATATATTGTGGTGAGATTGCAATTTGTTCATCAATAATATATACATAATATTAATTTTGAGAAATTTTCGTGGCATTGAGATATGAACAAAGAAAAAGAAAATCTTGTTGCTGCTATATATGTGAAAATTGAACCATTTTTGTATAAATAGCTGAAGTATATTTATCAATCCATAAATATCAACGTCTATATGAACATTTAGAGTAAGCACAGATTCATTCATAATTTTTAAGAATATTTGATCTTTCATGTACTAAGTTCGAGATTTATCAAAATTTCGTGACCTGATATTTGTGTTTTTTTGACATTCCACTTCTTAATACTCTATATTTTTGCATTATTTAGGATACTTTTTTCACTAAGCTTCAGAGAAAAGATATTGTGTAATAATTTATAAAATATGAAATCTTTGTGTCGTGAAACTCAGAACTATGATAGTCATGAAACTTAAGGGCTAGAACTGCATCATCTCTCATTTTTTAGAGCTAATACTTTATCCTGAATGAATAACTGAAGTAAAGAGAACATAAATTTGTAAAATAAATAATATAACCAAATATTATATTATGACAAGATTATGTTGTGAATAAATTAATACTTACAATTTTCAACAACATAGAAATAGCGTTCATCTTCAGAATACAGTTAGATTTGAAGCTTCAGAAAAAGTATATATATACATACACAGACTGCTGGCCAAAAATCTGAAGGCCAATGAACATAAATAAAAAATATTCGTTTTGGGTTCTTGGACTCAATCACTTACTTAAGTAGAGCTTCGAAAGATAACAATAAGAAAAGGGAAAATAAAAAAAAATCATAAGGAAGAACTACGTTAAAAATAGCAAATTCAAACCTCCAACTGATTATACAGTATCTTATTTTGATTGAAAAACAATTGAAACAAACACTGAAAAGTTCCCAGGGTGCAAGTTACAAAGGGATCTTTTCAGTTGATGCAGCATTTTTATTTAATTTGTTTTTGTTGTTACATTTTCAGTTTAAATAACATAGGATATAGTTGAAAGTTGGAAGACCAATTTGTTTAAATTTTCACAGTGAGCACAACGTCACGTAAATGTCAGAGTTTTGAATCTTGTTATATTAAGCTTGACATGTAGTATAATGTAACACATTTTACTTAGCGTAGGGATGTATTAAGTCTAGGTTAAAGTAATTTAAATTATGTTATCGATAAACTTCAAAAACAGAACAGGAGTCAGTAATATTAGACTTTATTTTGGAAGCGCAGTGTTAAATATATATATATATATAAAGACATATATAATTTAAGGACAGTAAGGAACTTGTCGGTTTTCTGGTTGTCTCATTCACTATACTAAACTCTACGAATAAAAGTAAAACCATTTCTTGTCATTCAAATTTTTTTTTCAAATTCCTTAAAATTTACAACATCTACCATATTTGAAAATAACCTGTCCTAAGACCAAATACCCTGTTAGTAAAATAAATAAAGTTCTTTTTGCAAAAAAGTGGTTCCTATCCTTCAATAATTTATAATTATGTGTCTTAGTTTTGCGATTCTCACCTTTAAAGACGACAAAAGATGATGCATCAAAACTATCAGTTTCGTACACAATATTAAACCTTTTATTCAAATACCCTACAAGTTTTATTTGTTAAGAAAAAAATTAGATATCTAAACTTTTCATCCAGGATATTACTCCAGAAGAACTCCTTTTAAATCTTTCCAACCATTCAGCTTCTTTTTAAAGAAAAGGAACCTAAGACTGAACAAAGCGCTTAATATGTGGTATACTCAATAACCTACAATGTAGTATTATAGCATTATGTCAAAAGATTCATAAGACGAGGTTTATCCAAGTGAAACCATGTTTTCAAGCATCTTTTGTTCTAATTTTATATAATTATCATGCCATTGATGTAAGATTATCAGACTTATAATTACTGTTCATCACAACTCTTGCAAAGAGGAGTAACGTTATCCAATTTCCAATCTTATGGTACTTTCTAACTATTTAAGGCCTTTAGCAAAAAATAATAGCCAGTGATTTACATATCCAATAATTTATCCCATTAAAAATCCTTCGCTAAATATTATCCGACAAAGACACTTCACCATTCTTTAAATTTTCTTATTTGTTCTTAAAAACTCAGAACTAGCGTGATCATATTGTTCAATTGTATTTGCATTAAACAGCTATTTAGGATGAGTCTTCAGTAACAGAAACAGAAAAATAAAATACAATTCAATTATCCAGACATCCCATAATTATCAGATGTTAGCATTCCCATATCATCCTTCAAAGACCTTATTCCAATTCAGGTATCTTGCTCACCAACCATTAATTTACTTACAAATATCCTTACCATATTTTTTTTTTTTTACATTTTCAGTAACCTTTTCTAGTATAACGTTTTGTTTCTTTCTTATTTATTCTTATTTTCTGTTACATTTCAAATCTCTGGTTATTGCAGTCAATAAAATTTTCTTGCATACAATAATGTTTAGTTGAGGTAAATATTTTAAATTTTAACCTCATATTATTATTACGAGGACTATACTATAACAGGCAACTTAAATTTAAATATATTTGATAAGTTTCACAAAATTGGTGGTATTACTTATTATACTTCAGAGCTCAACAAGTACAAGTTTTATGTTTTAAGCTCAATAAATAAAACAGTATTATTTTAAACTTTCATTCGAAGATAATTAAGTAGTGAGTTTCTGGTTAGGACAGATTAAGAATTAAACTTTAGAATTAGGTTAAATTGTTTATCAACATTCCAAATGTTTACATAGTACTATGTACAGGTAAAGTTACACAGCTGAGATTGTATTAAGAGTCACGTATAGTGACAGTGGTGTTCTGATTTAAGTTTCACGAAGATAATGCATCTTGAGTTTAATAGCATGGTTATTAATTGATACTTCAACTTTTTGTGTTTTCAAAACCAATATAATGTTATGTATATAAATCTACATTAACCTTATTATATAAGATAATATAATAGCATAAATGTATCGTTTTAAAACCAATATTCCAAACTTGAATAATAGCTTTATACTTTCGCAAAGAAGTGATATAATATTTAAAATTAGAAACATCAACTGAGAGTTAAAATAAGAAACAGTTCTTTTTATTTTCAAATATCATTGAATAAAATTTTAATTGTAAAATATCTAAGTTATTGCCTATGGGCATGCAATGTTTTGCTTTAACGATCATTTTTTTTAGTCTTTACGTTTAAGAACAGAAAAAGTGATAAAAGTGAAGATAAACTCCATCTAAGTCTATGGTAATGAACATTCATAGTTCATGATCCATTACTAAAAAAAATGTGATAAACGATTTGTGACCTTTGCTGTGTTATAAGAGCTACCTTAAGAAACCACGATTCGAACTGGCAAGAGCAGCTCAAGAGATTGAGGCGGATGGCGTTTATTAGTTGATTTTTCATATTAAAATCACTTTAAAACCAGGTATTACTGGTATAGCCTTTCACTAAACCTGCTCAACGAATTGTAATATTAAAAAACATTCTAAGTAATAATATTCAATGCTTTTAGAATTTAGTAAAAATAATTTGGTTCCAGTAGATCCAGTTCTTTCATAATCAGGGTTTTAAATATCAGTGAGAGTTTCCCTTCAAAATTTAAAAATTAAAAAAGATGATTTCCGGAGTCAGAATATTCAACTTGATAAATTTAAAACGAAGAACTTTCATAATATGTTTAAAGTTAGAAAAAATAAATGTGTGAGGTTTTTAATTGCGAAAACTTAACTTATCAGTTTCTTATTTCTTCATTATCGATTGGTCACTAAGTTGAGCTTGTAAGAACTATGTGTGAAATAAATAATCCTGAAATCAATGATGCTATTAATATTATTTATACAGTTGAATTATAAATTGAAAATACTTTAATGTCTTAAATAGAAGTACATTATTAAGATTTAGAAATTAAAGTAATTCATAAGGATCATAATCTGAATATTTTTAAAAAGAAAGTATTTTGCCTTCACAGTTTATGGTTCACCCTCTTTTAAAAGAAATGTATCATAGCTTTCTGTTATAAACATTATAACTTCGCAACTACGCATTTCTTCAGATATTGTAAAATTTGTCATAAATTGAAAAAATTTATCAGTCATGTTGAAATATTGATACAAAAATTATTATTTCAGGGATTTAATAAAGAAACTTTAAATACAATTATTAAACTATTCCGCAGCTAAAAAATAATGTATTAAATGCATTCACAAAAGCAATGTTTAAAGATGGAAATGAGACTTTTCCATTTACTTTAGGCATCAGCAATTTGGAAATAACACTGACCTGGAACAAGAAAAGTAAAAATTTTGTTACACAGTGTAAATAGTCAGAGGTTTGGGGTTGCCCATTTTCATCGCAGCCCTTCCCTTTGATTTTATTTACTTAACTTTATCAGTATTAAGATTCTCTAAAATATATATATACCAATTATAAGATCTTCTGTTCTTACAATTTTCAAGAATAAAAACAATCTCTGTTAGTTTTCATATTTGAAAATATCCCCTGTCATAATATTGACAAGTCTGAAGATTTCCATAAGCAATATCCACTGTTAGGAATATAACTGTGATAATCGATATAAAGATACTATATCAATAAAATTTTATACTTAGGAATATTTCTTCTGGTAATGGAAAGATTAACGAAGAAAACGTGCACGATTTTTCAATATCGTTAGAGAAAATTCATCACCACAGATTGAGGCTTTCGTACATGATACTGAATGTTGTATTGTCAACATGTTCATACGCCCCAAAGAAGCGTATAAGAAAGCTCGCAATGGTGTATGTCAGAAAGGTGTTTTGTCAGGAACAAAATGTTCGGAAACTTTTTACTTATATTCTGTTCACTGAGACAGTCACATTAAAGTAACTGGACCGAAGGTAAAACAACGCTTTCAATAGGATCTAACCCAAACAATCAATCGTCGGGTGGTGTTTATGCTGGTGTTTTAAACTGTGATACGTTGAATTCTAAACCACTTTAACGTATGAGATAAATATTTTATTTAATAAAGTGATGTTATTCTTCAGAGTTATCTTAAAATATCAAAATTACCAAGAGCTGATACTAATTTATATCATTCATGTATTTTTCTTGAAGGAATTATAAATTTAGATTTAAAGAAGTTTTTCTTTGTCATATCTTTGACATATAGTTTTGTTTTTGTATTTTAGGAGAGGTGAGGAACAAACTATTAGATTATGTAATGATTCTAGAAACAGCATAGACCAAATAAACGGGTACGTATTTTTCAACCAAAGATATTTTAAAACATGTCTGTCTTAATAATTATTACAACTACATTTCATGAAACAAACTGATATTCAGTAGAACTTCAACATTATGAGTACCCTTTCCATTAAAAATCTATATTCTTTATAGTGAGAGGCTCACAATATCGAAAATGAGCCAGACAAAGATGGATGAAATAATACTGACCATAATTTTTGAAGTTTTGCCCTCCTTCTCTCCAATTTTGTTTGGTGTTTATAGTACATCGGTGTTCGTACACTTAGCCATGACATGAAACGCTGTCAATAGCGTGTGTCCTTTTCGCCATCTTTGTTCGTAACAAGGTTTCAAAGTACTTTGTTTAAAGAGATTTAACTACCTAATCTTTCACATTTATTTTCTGTGCTTATTTTAAGAATTGCCAACAAGGGGAATTAATCCAGGGGCCATGTTAATTGTTCATACAGGAGAGCTAATAAATTATAGTTTCTCCATTGTGTATAAGTATTTCAATCGTAATTATCGGTGGTAACATCTCAACAGCTGTAATATCCTCAACACAATATCCTGTACTTATGCCTTAGTTTCCCTTAGGTGTGCTTTACTTGCAGTTGACATGCACTTCACTCATATTTTTTATGTAATTTAACAATGAAGAGTACTTTGATAACTTTCAGTAAATATATTGTTTGTTTGTTTTTTTTTAATTTCGCACAAATCTACTCGAGAGCTATCTGTGCTAGCCGTCCCTAATTTAGAAGTATAAGACTAGAGGGAAGGCAGCTAGTTATCACCGCCCACCGCCAACTCTTGGGCTAATCTTTTACTAACGAATAGTGGGATTGACCATCACATTATAACGCCCCTACGGCTGAGAGGGTGAGCTTGTTTGGCGCGACCCTCGAATTACGAGTCGTACGCCTTAACACGCTTGACCATGACGGGCCACCAGTAAATGTCACTGTAATACAACTTTAGTATCCCTTTGAATATAAGTAAATACATTTTATTTTATAACCACAAATTACATATACATATATATGTAAACGTTTCTAAATTTATCTTTAATAGTTCGCTTTGATGTGTGACTGTACAAAACTAGATAAATATTGGATAACCTCCTTGTAAGTAACTGTCCAACTTATCTCTGAAACAATGCAATTAACTGTAATTTGAATTTACCGTTGATCAGTCAATTTATCTTTTAAGTAAAACATGTAGACTCCTTAAGTGTCAATAGTTATAGTTATTAATAGAACACGCAGAGGTGCTGCAAATGTTGATCATTTATTGCCCTACGTTACACTGACAACCACATTAGAACTTTCGTTCTTCTCACTTTTAACCAGGTGTAGATCAATTATTGTTTCTTTAGGGTATGTAGGTGTTTTTCTTTTTGTTTGTTTTGGAATTTCGCACAAAGCTACTCGAGGGCTATCTGTGCTTGCCGTTTCTAATTTAGTAGTGTAAGACTAGAGGGAAAGCATCTGGTAATCATCACCCACCGACAACTCTTGGGCTACTCTTTTACCAACGAATATTGGGATTGACCGTCACTTTATAACGCCCCCACGGCTGGGAGGGCGAGCATGTTTGACGCGACTCAGGCGTGAACCCGTGACCCTCAGATCACGAAGCGCATGCCTTAACGCGCTAGGCCATGCCAGAAATGTGTGTTTTCTCATTTCACTCATCTTATGTTTAGATGGAGAGTGTTCTACTGAAGTTAGATTTTGAACTAATAGCTCATTAAGGAGATCTGTTAATTTTATTTTAAAAGAGTAGATTATTGTAGCTTATTTTATCAAATGTATACATTTTTGAACTCCAAGTTTAGAAAAAAATTATAATATAACTTGGCACTCACTATCTAACTGTAGAAAGTTTCTGTTGTTTAACTACAACAAATGTGTGAATATCTGAATTACAAATTTATTATTGTGCCTTAAGAAGCACTTTTAGATAAACTTGAACTTCAACAAGTGTGGGAATATCTGAACCACAAGTTTAGTACTCTTCGGTTAGAAGCACTTCTGAAATAAGTTTAACTTTATATATAGCTAATATATATTAAAAATACATTAATTTCAAATACAAACTCGTGTGAGTAGATGACTGCATGAGCTCAGAATTTCACACATGTTGCAAAATTGAAAATAAACGAGAGAATGAAATTTGTGGATTTGAGAAGAGATGATGGAATAGTTCTTTTTCGTGTTGTATATTTGTATAATAGGTGCAAGCAATGTGTCGGTAAAGTTACAGATGATGATATAGACTTATGTGGGATTTGTGGTGGGAGGAACGAATGTGTTAGTTGTGATGGAATCCCCTTTAGTGACTTTAGTACAGATGAATGTGGAAAGTGTTTGAAGAATGGAGATCCACAGCGAAACTGTGAGTATTTACTATCACACGCACGAATGTTTATGTTGTTATAGATTAACTGGTCGTGCTTCCGTCATATCTCTTGCTTTGCAAGCATGTACTCGCAAAAATCAGCTATACGATGACTTTACAAAAACGTTTGGAATTGGCATATTTTCATTTACGTTATGTTTGCAACGAGTATAAAAAATGAATTCTTCATTAAATGGAACGCTAATAAAGTCAGAATACGCTGCAAACGACATTGGACCACACAGCAGAAATGAATGTGCCTAAAACTTGAGAATTTTGTTTTGGAAACTTGAAATGTCATGCAAAGTGCATGCAAGAAGCAGGAGCAATATACTCGATTTTGATTTTCATTGAAATAACTTAAGAATATTTTTATTTTCCTTCTACATTGCTATTTTTATTAATTTAAATCAATGAACTCAATCGTTTTGATGTTATGGATATTTAAAACTATTTTCAAGCGAGCTGGAATCACATACGTTTTTAACATTGTGATTAGAAGATAACTGCATAGAAAACAACTCGAGGAAAGGTAGACAGAATTTTAAAACTAAAAAAACACGAAGTATAATAAAAATATTGGGCAATATGACAATCAAGAGCTTTAAGTGTCAGATCTTTAGGTAACTTGTAGATTACGGATATTGTAATATGAAAATTTTAAAGAGCAACAATGTGACGATAAAAGAGTAAATATTAACTGTAAGTGACAAGATTTTACACATAAAAGTATAGCCAACTGGATACTTAGCTGGTTTGTTAATTATTAAGCAAAAAGCTAAACAATGGACGTTTGTATTATGTCTACCACCGGCATCGGAACGCAGAATTTAGCGTTATAACCCCTGGTGTTTAAAGCTTAGCCACCAGGATAAAAAAGTGATTTAGCATGGTCGAACTATGAACGTGAAGATTTTGAGTTCACGATCCAAAGTCGTTAAACGTAATTCCTGCTTTTCAATTGTCGGTACACAATAAGAGTGACAGTCAACTCCCAATATTCGATCAAACAAGAGTAGCTCAGGAAGTGGCTGTAGGTGCTTTTAATTGAGCGTCTTTATATAAACAGTCAGTTCAAAATTAGAAATGGCTATATTGAGGTAGCCCTTAATATGTTGTGTATCCACGCTCGAAATTTGAAACAGACCAATTGCTTTTGTGAAACTAGATTTAATAGATGTGGTAGAGGAATGACAAACAATTTTATATTAGAACCTTGGCTGACTGGAATATTTTTTATATGTGGGAAGATATATTGTTTGTTCTTTAATTTCCCTTAAAGCTACACGACAGTTATCTGCTCTAACTGTTTCCAGCTGATAAGTGACAGAATGGAAGAAAGACAGAGAATTAATTAACACTAGTTACCGATCGCTAACTTTTATTCTACTCGTTAACAACAAAAAAGTTGAATTCATCGTCACATTATAACACATCAATGGTTGAAAGCGATTGGATGACGGGCTTCGAAATCGCTTTCTAAAGTTCACAAGAAAGCTCACTCGATGAATATATTTTAAATAAATGCTTTTGAAACGGATAAAGTAACTTTTTAAAATCTTTGTAGTTAATCTGACTTCTTATAATTCAGATTATTTTTTTCCGTCTTTTTTAGAGTTTACGATACGTATATTGTGATGCTTTATGGGGCGTATGTATTTCCAATGTTTGAAATGTATGACGTGTACATGATAGTTCTTTTTCATGAAAAACACCACATGTTTCTTTAAAACTTTTAAGTTTTGTTGCAGAACTGTAATATTTTCGAGACTTTTTTGTGGTCGATTAATATTCAAAAATATATTTGATTTCATCGATTGCCTGTTATTATTGAAATTTATATTTTCAACCTCTTCTGTTCGATAACTAGATACATCTTTCTCTCCGTATGACTGTTACGTATTTTTTATGTTTTAAGTTCTTCGTAGACTAAACGCAACAGAAAAACACAGATAACAGCTTGTATAATTTATTACACTAAACTATTAACAAATATAACAGATATAACATGAATTATATAATAATAGTGTCAGATATTAAGTTACAACATTCGAAATTAATTACAAAACAAAATAATATTAGTTTCAAACGTCAAAATAAATCACAATACAAAACGGTACTGGCCTGTATCTAATGTAATGATTTAAAATTAAAGTCTCAAATTCCAGTCTAGGGTGTGAATTTCGTCCCACGAAGAGATTCCGAAACAGTTCACAGTTCAATAAATTCGCCGTCTCTCAGCTCAAGCAGTAATTCAGAAGTATCGTAGAGATTGACGAAATAAAATCACGGCTTCCGTAGATCTAATTTCAATCACAAATCCAAGTTGAATATTCACAGCAAACACTTAATCTTTCTCAAATAACTAACTCTCTTCTTTTGAAATGAAACTGGTGTGTGAATCTCACTCTTTGTCTTCGAATAAAACTAATGACTGAATCTCTCTCCCTCGAATAAAACTGATGACTGATGACTGAATATCTCTCACGTCACCGTCTTTTTTATACCGATAGGCCTATTTCTCGAACAATCTCGCAATTTCCATACATCTCCAGAGCTATACACGCATATCCGTTCTTGCACGAGACTACACATCTAGACAGGAAGTCACCAGCACTCATTTACAAACATGTGATTGGTCTACTTAATTCGAGAATGTTCTAAAATGTTACCCGAAATGAATAACAAAATATTAGTTTAAACTTCTAAACAATAATATCAATATGGAAAAATGAATAATACAAATGAAAATTCAAACACAATACGACATGTTGTCGTTTACAAAATATTTACACATATACATAACAATGACTATTAAAACGTTTCTGCTTTCCTACTTTCCTGTATTTTGAAATGTTTTTAAATAGACCATGTGTGTTATGTGAGCAATGCTTTTCACATAATTTAATGTTACTATAAGCTTTCTGGGTAGGCCCAACTCCAATTTTACAGCGGCATTTCTCCGAAATCACATCGCTAGAAACCGGATTTTGATTCCCGTGGTAAGCAGAGAAAAAAAACAGCTATTTCTGTAGCTTTATGATTAATTCCAACAAAAGCTACTTGGTAAAGATATGTGGTGTGCGTAAGAAAGTATAGTGCAATTCATAATCGCCTATAATTTCAAGTTTGCAATGACTAATTCAGAGGAATGCAAAAAAAAAGAAATATTAGCACTCTAGTGTTATATTTTATAACTGAAATTTGGGGTTTGTTGTGAAATGATGTTTGTTTATGTTTAATCGCATGTATAAAACCTAATGGTTTATAATACGGTATTTTACCAGATTGTACCAAAATGGAATTTCTCACATATTCAATGATCTCAACCTCTTCAAGAATGATTATCATTCTTATTGAATCTCCAGAAGTTGTATACAACACGACATTGAAGTGTGAAGTATTTGACAAGGAAAATAATTCTTACGTGAGTAAATCTTTTAACAGTAATGAGTTTGTTCAACCGTTGTAGTGTAGTATTATCTGTTGCTGGATTTCCACTTAATGCTACAAAGTTGTTCATCACTTTTAGTTATAAGATATATTGTGACAAGTGATCGAAGTAAAAACAAAAGGTGCATATTTAGATTAGATACATCAGATGATGTGGATATTTGAAGCCTAAAGTGATGTTTTAATGTTGTAATATTTTTACTTTCTAATTATTATTAAAAACTATTATTACACAATGTATTACTCAATAATTTTCGATCTGTTTAATTCAAAATCTACTTGCAGGTTATATGCTGAAACAACAGAGTATCAGATGCGATGTACACTGAAAAATTAAACAATCCATTTATATAATTAGCTTGTTCATGATTACGTAAGCTGTTTGAGTTTTCAGGTCAAAGCCAATTCATGTTTACGAGACACTATGAGTAAAACAATAGTTTATAGAGTAAAAGTAAATGGTATCACATGCAATTAAAATTTTCCTTTCGAATGTGGGATCTTGAAACCTAGACATACGTAAATAGTTAGTATTTTCTTGTGTTTCTAGGTATTCACATTTTACGTGAAAGCGAGGTATATTTTATTAAGTTACTAATTCAATTTTTTGAGTTTTATATGGACATTAGCTCAAAATTTGCTATCAAGACTAGTTTGCTCGTGCTACATATCATTATTAAAAGACCAAGATGTGTGATTTTTGTCAAAAAATGCTCACTAAACTGTAAGCTGTCATTTAGTAATAGCCGTAAGTAGCAAATAATTTAGAGAAATATATATACGAAGAGAGTTGAGAAATGTTCAGAAAGAAATATAATTTTTTTAATCATTCTCTGAAATGAGTAAATAGCGACCGAATATGATCGTAATGCATTCCTTGTTGATAGAACCATATATTATGTTTCGCAATAGATGTCATGTTATGCTAATACCATACGATAACTGTAAGCGACTTTAACTCTATACTCTTTACATTAACTTAATTCTCAACAAAGCAGAAGATGCCGGATGTGTGAAACTAACTCAAGCTATTTCTTTCACAATTGGGTTCGAGTATTATGTTGCAAAGGTCAGCGATTGTAAGAGGAATTGAGATTTCAGTTTATAAAATAGTAAAAGAGCTGTAGCAGCTCTCACCTTATTCTCCAGCATTCATTATTTCTATTCTTAACAACCAAACAATGGTGGAACGGATCCGAATTCTACTGTCAACAACCAGACAATGGTGAGAGAACCCGCAAACATGGTAACTATTCTAGTTTGTAGAAATTGCTGTAGCTGCGAAACTAATTAAGGGGAAGTTAGCATCTTGATCATGGTGTGCAAGTTCTATGAATCGGCTCTTGGTTTAGAATAATTTTCTTAATTAATAGTACATGTCCGTTATATTTCAATATTCTCACTTATAGAAACATCATTTGATACCTAATGATGTTTCCACATCTTATGAACTAAACTTTTTTCTTTGAGAAAATTTAACTGTATTTGTCCAGATAGAAACTTTGAATCATGCCTGAAAGGTCAAACTGACCAGCCATTTTCAATCATGGCTTTTGCTGTAGAACAACAAGTTCCTGCACTCTTTACCTAACGTTTTTATTACCAACCAATGATTTTTTAATATTATTAAAGACCACAACTTTCCAGTATCTAGCCAACGATCCCTTACTTATGACGACAAAATTTTTAACCTTCTTTTTATCTAACCCTGCCCCCCACTGGCTCAGCGGTATGTCTGCGGACTTCCAACGCTAAAATCCGGGTTTCGATACCTATGGTGGGCAGAGCACAGACAGCCCTTTGTGTAGCATTGTGCTTTATTAAAAAACAACAACAACTACTACCTAACCCACGGATGCTAGGTGAGATAACCCAACTGTTATCAGTGAGCCAGAAAGACGCATCCCCCGAAAAAAACGAAAAAAAAAAGAATACAATGAGGTCTACCATTTCTGTTTGCACTTCTGGCTGTTTACAGCGGTTCAGAACCATAGAAAAAGGTATATTCAGAGGAGAAATATATTACTATAACTTTTAAAATGAGATTCTGTTATGTTTACAAAGAAAATATTATATTATATAAATGATAATATAATGTATATTGAACTCTTAAAAAGATAGGATTTTATGCTTCATCTTTAAACTTGTATGTATATATATACATATATGTATGCATGTTTTGTACAATAAATTAATTAATTAATATAATTATTTTCAGACTGAATATATTTCTCTGAAGACGTATACTTCTTACCAATATGATCCAGGTACCTGGATGTTCAAGTACAGAGAAGAGATTACGGTGAAAGACCACTTGAAGGATTATATGTTTTTTTTGGTTCTCCTGCGAAGTGTCCTTAAATTTAACAACACGAATTCATCACCTCACTTCTCAGAAGCTTTTCATGTGGGATTTGGAAATGTTTGTGATTACAAAAATATCACCATCTACGATAAACATCAATGAAAATGTGAAGGTAATTATTATTAACTTCTGAACTGTAACTTTAAAAAGATAATAAAGTATATTAACTCAGACATGTTTTAGTGTAACCAGATATTTTACTTCCAGAATAATCTGATGTAAATCAGACAAAATTATCATTAAGTTAGGAAAAAAATGGACATTATTTTATATGTAGTGTTAACCAGTTAGTGTATTTAAAAGTTGCAATCTGCTTCCACGATATGTAATGATAATAGCAGTGAGAAAGCGAGGGTTTCCACGACAGAAAAAATACATACACTCGTTATCACATTAATAATAGTATATAAATACATAACGTATTAATTATAGTATAGCTAAAACTAAATACTTTCATGTTTGAACACAAGTTAGCAAATGTTATCCTTTCAAATAATTTCTTCTGTGTTATACAGAATATTATATAAAATATTTGGACAGCAGTCCTTGCAGCTAATAATTGGATTTGTTAGAGAAGCACTTAATTCTTTGCTACTTAGAGTTTTTAGGGTTTATTCAGTTTGTCATCAGTTAATTGTTGCAGAAAACTTTCAACTTTTCCGTGTATAATTTACTTTCCACTGTTTCAGTCTTATTACCCTTTGTATTATAGTCTCTTTATCTGACATTACAGGCTAATGCACTATTATAGTCTTACATGTTTGTTATGACACGAAATCTCACTTTTCTTTACCAGGTTGATTTTTCGTTGAATTAGAGTCCGTATTCTTAAGGACATAACAAATGTTGTATTTTTCCGTTGGAGTTTTAAGTCAAGTCATTTAGTGTATGATTACAATTACACTGTTGTGTCTCTTGAATACCACTCTGATTTTAGGCTATTTGATTATATTTTATGTTTCCAAAAAGTTCTTTTACATTGAGAATATTGCAGTTTTTGTAACTCTTGAATGAAATAGCGAATCTGTTCTGTGAAATAAACAGGTAATCTCGGTCCGCAAGTTGCTAGTCGAGAACCTGAACCACTAGTCCATGGCAAGCCAATCTGTAGTTAAGATATTTACTAAGAAACGTATATTGAGAAGATATTCCCAAGTTTTGACTCAAAACACCTTAAAGATGTTAAAGTTTATCTCTTTAACCACCAGAGGGCAGAGATAAATCCTATTCAATATCAGTAAATTTTAATTTCACCTCCATGTATGGCGTACGAGGTCAAGTATAGGTTTTCGATCCCCGTGTTATGCACGAGACAGAAGTACTGTTGTGTACCTTTGTGTTTAAGAACGACACCAATAAAAAATGTGCATAATTGTTCGCAGAAAATGTTCACGAATAACAAACGTTTTAAGCACATGTATCGACTAGTATGTGTTGCTAATGTATTGGAACAAAAGCAGAAACAATATCTCGTTGATTGAATTGTTTAATTGTCAAACTCGTTTAATGTATATTTATATTTTCATCTCCATCAAATATTAAACTTTCCACAACTGTTTTAATTTGACTTTATAGATTCTTAATGCCCTAATGGTTCAACGGTAAATCCAAAAACTTATAATGCCAGATTTCGATATTCAAATATTAAACAATCCAAAGGTAGTTTAATTTGACTTCATACATATTGAATAACCTCAACGGTTCAACGGTATGTGTAAAAGGTTTTAACACGTGAAACCGGGTTTTGATACTTGATGGTCCATTACTAAGCTTCGTACTTCACAATGAATAAACAAACAAATACATATATATTGATGTATATATGCAATTTATTTTTAGTGATATTTTAAGCATTGTACAAATTATTATGTAAAAATAGCACATTATATTTTAAACATAAAATAATAGGCTTTAAAAGAAAATAACAAGTCATCGTGCAAGATGAAACAAAGTCACTTGGTGGGGAATTCCTTAAATTGTGAATTATTGGTCTCACAGAATAATTTGTGTATCGTGTCTGTTTTATTATTATTTTTGTGTTGTTTGTTTCTTATTTATAAAATACAAAACAAAAATCTGTATGAGAAGTATCGCTATTTATGGTTTTCTGCTGTTCCAGGTGACAGTGGAATTGCAAAATAAGACAACATCGGGATTATGGTGTTTTTATTGCACTTTTAAGGAGATTAACACATTTTCCAAAGCGATTATTTTGGGGCCTTATTCAGTTCAGTGTGATATTTTTGCCACCTCAACCAGTAATTCGTATAAATTGATGATAATTCCTGAATCGAAGATTGTAAATAATTCAACACGTATGTCAGCGTAAGTTAATTTGTTTCAATTTTCTCTTAATTCTATATTTTATTTTCAGAATAAAAATAGTTTGTGTAAATAGTTATTCGATGAAGAATATTTTTCAGCGAAATGTATTTATGTATAAAAAGGAAACCTGTAATGTAAGAATGGTTACTTTCCGTATTGCAAAGTTGATTATAGGAATATTTTGATGCTTATAAACAAATTCGTTTTGTGTATAAATAATATATTTCTATTAATTATATATAAGTGTGTGTTTTATAAAAGTTTAATGATCACAAAAACGCAAGTAAGCTTCCTGCATTTTACCCGAGAACGCCAGAATGTTAAAGACATATCGACATGTGACAATGTTTTGGCCCACCATGAAAGGAACAACAAAAAAGAAATACTTCTTAGACAATTTCATCAAATAAAATGTATCTTACAATACTCTAGCAAAGTGAGTGTGATGTCGCTGTCTATTTAGTTCGTTTTACTACTTTAGGAAAGGCCAATAGAATCACAGCTTACTAATTCATAAATTGAGAAAAAAATTCTGTCAGGTTGTCCTAGTTTGTAAATTAATTGTAATTTTATAAATAAAAAACAACAACAATGGGAAATTCAATTTTTGTTTCTTACCAGTTAAGAGAAAGTGAAAATATAATGAATATCTTTACGTTACTGATGAGACTAGAAAAATGTATTCAACTTAGAATTTATCTTCGTACAACAGTCGTGTGTATATCTGAAGATGGTAAAACTGGCTCAATAATATGGAGAATCTAATTTAAATCTGGATAACAACACGTGAACATATGTTACTGTTTCTGAATGCAAAAAAGTTAAATATTGTGAAAAGGCAAGTGTTCATCTGTTAAATCTGTCTGAAAAAGATCAGTTTATCAATTTCCAAAGGGGTCGAAACTTTAACAAATATTGATGATTGATAAGAAGTCATACTGTGTGAATAATGGTAATACTTTTAGTGAATGAATTTTTTCATGATTATATTATTAAGAAGTTGGGTAAATATTCGAGAAAAGAGGAAAAAGGTGAATGAATAACATCACAGTTAATGTTAATGTTACAGCAAGGCCTGGCATGGCCGAGCGCGTAAGGCGTGCGACTCGTAATCCGAGGGTCGCGGGTTCGCGCCCGCGTCGCGCTAAACATGCTCGCCCTCCCAGCCGTGGGGGTGTATAATGTGGCTGTCAATCCCACTATTCGTTGGTAAAAGAGTAGCCCGAGAGTTGGCGGTGGGTGGTGATGACTAGCTGCCTTTCCTCTAGTCTTACACTGCTAAATTAGGGACAGCTAGCACAGATAGCCCTCGAGTAGCTTTGTGCGAAATTCCAAAACAAACAAACAAACAATAATGTTACAGCAAACGGAGGTAGTAGGTTAAAGACTGTTTCAGTTAGAAATCTGTACAAAACTACACAAAGTCTCTCTTTGCACAGCAATCACTCATTTTGAATTCATAAACTAAAAGAAAGGATGACATCATCAGCATTTACAGCTAACTCTTTGCCTACTCTTGTGTGACTGTTATGTAAATGTCATGTAAATGTTATGTAAACGACAAAGATGTCATATCGTGTTTGAATTTCCATACCTATTATTTATATTTCCATATTTATATTATTGTTTCGAAGTTTAAATCAATTAAATATGTTGTTATTCATTTAAAATAACATTTAGAAATTTCTAGAATTATGTTGATCAATCATATGTTTATAAATAATTTGTATGTCGGCCTGTTGTCTAGACTACGAGTCTCGTGCAAAAACAGACATGCGCAGAGTACTCCGGAACTCTGTGGAAGTTACGCGATTGTTGGAGAACACAGTAGGCTTACTAGTTTAAAAACAGACGGTGACGCGAAGAAAAAGTAGAAGAAGAAGTGTCAGTCATTCGTTTTCACTTTCGATTCAAGAGATATTGTCTCCGTTTGAGAAATTTTCAACGTTTGTTGTGTGTTTATTCAACTTGAATTTGTGACTGGAGCTAGATCTACAAAACTGTGATTTTATTTCGTCAATCTTTACGATTCATTCGAATTAGTGGTTATACTGAAAGTCATCACGTACAAGACTGTTTAGGGGAGATTGCAGTAAACTTCGGAATTTCTTCGTGGGACCAAATTCACACCATATACTGGAATTTTGGATTTCTGATCTGGACTTTTGGACTTTCATTCTAGATCATATTATTAGACACAGACCAGTATCATTTTGTATTGTGATTAACTTTGAAGGTTGAAGCTGAATATATGTGATTGTTATTATAGAATTTATTTTATATTTGTCACATATATAATAGCTTATTGTAATAAATTATATAAGCTGTTATCTGTGTTTTTCTGTTGCGTTCAGTCTACATACATAAAAAACGTAACAGTGACCAAAGAGTAAGGATATCACTTTCACTTTGTTTTTTGTAATGGATCACAAACTATGAATTCTGAGATTAAAACACTAGGAACACTAACCACTAGGCCATACTTGGCCTTCATAAAGGAGCTACAGGCTTACAAGTCAAGAATGTTTTATCTTTCTGTTGTATATCGAAGTTTACCGCTGTTTTTACAAAGAATAAGAAACTGGCGTTAGAACATTCTAGTTCTTACACTTTTATTATTAAAGAATCCAATGGACCTGCATTGGGTTTTAATGCTCTAATTTGCACAAATATAGTTTATAAGCTAACTTTCACAAATGGTGGAGATGAGCTGTGGTAAGCTTCTTAAGAAGTGTAACATGCGATTCATCTCACCATCTTCAGAAGAGTATTGTTACAATGAGAAGTGTTGCATCGTGAACGAGAGCCTTATCAAGGTCATCACACTGAGTAAATCAATACCACTAAAAAGGAAACAGTTAGTGAACTTTAGTTCAGTTAATGGTCAATGATAACAATAAATAATATACTGTAATATATACTTCGACACTGTAAACAAAAGTAACTTAAAATTTCTTAAGATTACACTATCACTGCGTTGTAAGTGAACCAATTTTTAGTCACCTTTCCAAGCTGATGATTGTTTCATAGCCTTTCAATCATCAGATATTTATTGATTTAATAATTATGTTAATGTTAACTATTAAAGTATTTCAATAAATCCGTTTCAAAATGAAAGAGCCAAAAATTGGTATTAGACTCTATAATGTGATTATCCACTAACTTACAACCTAAAAATACTTTTTTATTAACTTTTATAACTGATAATGAATGGTAAATTGTTTTTGTTTCATTATCTTTACATTTTGTCTCATGAAATTGATATCAAATACAAGCTTCAAATATGCTTTTTGTAATTTTTATAATTACACAAAAACAGATATTACTGATGAACTTTAGTTCATAAATTGCTCATATATGGCGCTCGGAGTAGAGCATCTTAGAAATATAATTAGAAATTATAATGATCTTTTCTTTCAACAGATGGAACAACGATTGCGTTGTATTTGTAGTTCTGATATAGCAAATCACACTCTATTTAATTCATATATTATCACATAGAGTGTCATGATGCAACAGAATGAAATACCCATATTACTAAATACTTCAAAAATACGTGATTGAAAGCAGTTAACAGTGTGAAATAGCGTTCGACAAAAATATCGTACGATTTTATATTCCGAATAATATATTTACACCAGATTTACCAAATTGTTCTGAATTCCTGGGTAAATATAATTTCAACTTTTACTTCTTCGTTTGTACAAACTAAAGAGCGCGAATGATGGAAAGTACATACAATGGAATCGAGGAAGACATTCAGCCTTCTGTTGTACTTCAAATTATCTTTCAGTTTGCGTTTCATTATTACTTTAAGTTTCACGTCACATACAACTATCGCAAAGACAAACTGAATATGCATTGTAGAAATAACAATTACTGTAAATATGATACTGAGAAAAACATTGTTTGAACTAGTTCATCATAAATGAATTCTGAACAAAGGAAGGCCTCACTTTTTCTCATTTCTCTTTTTTTACATCTTTGTCCTTGTTTTCTTTCCTTGTCAGGTAATTGGGTTGAAGGAACCAGAATTGCACGAGATTATAAAATTACTTCACCTCAACCTTGGCTTAAGAATTGTAAACACAGAACTTTGTGAGGAAAGGGGACGCCTAATACCTTGATTTCCGGGGACGCATCCACTAAACAAGGAAGGCCCGGCATAGCCAAGCGTGTGAAGGCGTGCGACTCGTAATCTGAGAGTCGCTGGTTTGAATCCCCGTCGCATCAAACATGCTCGCCCTTTCAGCCAGGAAAGCAGAAAAAGGCACCAAAAGTCGTCAATAACTCTTATCTTTCCTACTTAAGGGTCTTTTTTTCTTGTTCATCCTTTTGATTATACTAAGTAAGCTTCAAGTAAACTATACCCTTCAAAATCATGAGATTTAAGAAGAATGAAATATTATCGAAGATACTGAAATTCCCGAAAACCTGATCTATGTGTTAAATATCGAGTAGGTGAGTACCCCAAAAAAAGTGCTCGTAGTTGAATATCATTCGGGAAAGATAAAAGTTGATGTTACTCTTAAAAACATTATTTAAGAGCATTGATTGCCCAATAAACAGTTAGATGTTTCTCTTTCGGTGGTTTCAATCAAAACAAGAATGGTATGGGACATTTATTTCTGTCATGGTGCAAAGATGGCGCTCACAGACAGAAATTGTTTTTATAACTTGTTTTGTAATTTTTTTAACAATAAAATGGGTATGTTAACTTTAGGACTTCTTCGGTATGTGTAGGTTTTTGTTGATCGTGTTCAGATACTGGTTTGGAGACTGGCATTCGATAACCAATTCTGTTTTGCTGACTTTGAAACTTTCTATATATATTATGTCATATTGCAAGTTGTGATACAGTCATATTCTAGATGTAGCCTGATTAATTAGCACGATATACTGATCTTTGATGTCTCCTCTCCGATTCTTTTGTAAGGAAATAATTCTTTGGGTAACTGTTTGATAGAGTGAATTCAAGTGTTACACTTTGGAGGCGGTTCCTCGAAATTTAACTGTGTTAATGAATTTAATTGTCATGTTGTACAGGTTTAACCCTGTTTCAGATAATTTATTTCTTTGCTTATTAATAGATAGTAATCAATTGTAACATAGTTAAGAGCCACTTACAATTTGTCGCAATAATTGACAACCATAGGATCACGTGTTCAGTGTGTTTGCATCATCAGTATATTGAGATGCGTCAGCTGAAATAAAAATCAGGAAATAATAATCATTACAGAAATAATATAAAGTAGTAAGGTGAAAACTGGTCCTTGAGTAGCACCTGCTTGAAGGGAAGGAATTAGAGACTGCATTATAACTCTGGGTTGAAGGAAAGGATATACAGGTTGTATTGTCAAGTTCTACTTTTGTAGAGCTGTTTTAGATAAAACTTGAGACTGTGTGAGTGAAATGTGGGTATGCGTGTTTTAATTATAGCAAAGCCACATTGGACTACCTGCCCAGCCCACCCAGTCGCATCGAAACCCTGATTTTGGGGTTGTAAATCCGGAAGACCTACCGCTGTACTTGCGGGAGACGTGTAAGTGAACAGAATTAGAATGATGCAATTGAATAATCAGTTTCAAATCATTGTGCAATAAACAGTCAAAAGTCATTTTTAGACCTCACTGAGGTGGCAAGTGTCATGTACTCGCTGTGAAATATATAACCTGAACACGTTAACTTAACTAAGTGATTAGCTGTTTGTCTTTTGTTGCGAGAAGCTTTTGCCTAAGATGTAACAAATTGTTAGGTTCAAAATGCGATGATGAGTTGTAATTTTTTTTCATGGAGTCTACCTATTTTGTTTAGCAGACGATAATTCTTTATGTTGTCTTTAGAAGGACTTTAATTATCACTGTTTTTGTTAGTGAAGGATGGTAGCCTCATTGAAATAGAATATTAAACAACGCCTGCAGAAGCATAATAGATTGCCGCCATTATCCTCTCTCGATGTTGCAGTTTTGAACTTTTAGGCTCTCACTTTGGGTTTGTTGTAGTAAAGCACCTTTTGTAATGTTCTTGAACAGGGGTGCATGTGACTTAGTTTCTTGAAGTATTTCCGAAAATGCAAAAATAAATAAATTATTATTAACTGTAGTCAGACTGTCTTCTTTGATAAAATGCTGCTCACCAGAAGGAGTAAGACTGGAATTCTTTGATGTGTTAATATAATAATCTTAAAAGTTCGAAATTTTATTTGTCAGTTGTAGCAGTTATGGTTAGATTGAGAAGATAATGTGTTGCAAATTTGTCCAGAAATGGGTCTTGTTTAATCTACTGAAACGTAAAAACATTTTTGAGTTTAACTCTGTTGTTGCATGATTAGTTTTTTAACATCTTGTATTTGCTATTGGTTAGTAGTTTAAGACATACATCTTTCCCGCTGGGAAAAAACGTAACAATCATTGTATGTCGAGGACAGTTAAGGTCACAAATCTTAGTTTCTGTGATCACTATAAGTGATAACAGGGGAAATTAGTTTAGTAATCGTGAGTCTTTGATCAACACGTTATAATTGTACTTTCCTGTTTTGATTAGTTCAATTTAGCCCACTATACATTGTCACATTATATTTGTTCTAATATCTCATTTTATACACAATCAGGTTGTATATATTCCAACTGCTTATTTCATATATGCTTAAATTTCAGTCATTTTAATGTCTTATATTTTACACAGCAGTTGAACTTAGTTATCACATGGAAAAACTACGTAGCTCATGTTTTTTATAATCTTATAGAAATGTATTTGTTTCCAATCCCCTACGGTGTAATTCCTAAAATATATTTGTAAACTAATCTAATACAAAATGATGTTATCACTGTTATGTATATGTAAATGACAACATGTCGTGTTGTGTTTAAATTTTCGTTTCTATTATTCATTTTTCCATATTGATATTATTGTTTCGAAGTTTAAACTAATATTTTGTTATTTATCTAGGGTAACATTTAGAATTTTCTTGAATTAAGTAGATCAATCATATGTTTGTAAATGAGTGCTGGTGACTTTGTGTCTAGACGCGTAGTCTCGTGCAAGAACGGACACGCGCGGATTGCTCTGGAGTTGTATGGAAATTGCAAGATTGTTCGAGAAATAGGCCTACCGGTATAAAAGACGGTGACGAGAATGAGAGAGGCAGTCATCAGTTTTTATTCGAAGAAAAGAGAGAGATTCAGTCATTAGTTTTATTCGAAGAAAAGATAGTGAGATTCAGACATCAGTTATTATTCGAAGAAAAGAAAAGAGTCAGTTATTTGAGAAAGATTAAGTGTTTGCTGTGATTATTCAACTTGGATTTGTGTCTGAAGATAGATCTACAGAAGCTGTGATTTTATTTCGTCAATCTCTACGATACATCTAAATTACTGCTGGTGCTGAGAGTCGGTGAATTTATTGAACTGTGAACTGTTTTAGAATTTCTTCGTGGGACCAAATTCACACCCTAGACTGGAATTTGAGACTTTCATTTTAATTCATTATATTAAATACAGGCCAGTAACGTTTTGTATTGTGATTAATTTTGAAGTTTGAAACTAGTATTATTTTGTTTTGTAATTAATTTCGAATGTCGTAACTTAATATCTGTCACTGTTTTTATATAATTTATGTTATATCTGTTATATTTGTTAATAGTTTAGTGTAATAAATTATACAAGCTGTTATCTGCGTTTTTCTGTTGCGTTTAGTCTACGAAGAACATAAAACATCAAAAATACGTAACAGAAAATTGGGGGCTCGTCCTGGATATCGAACAAGCAATTTAATTTTATTATAAAATAAGATTTATATTCTTTACAGATAGACAGCTTGTATGTTCAAAATGGCATTCCAACTTGAACATTTAAATAAACGAATTTAATCAGATTCCCTCTTTCGACTTTATCAGTGAATTAAAAAAATCTGAATTGCTTGAGGTTGGTAAACATTTTAATTTAGAAGTGAAGCAATCAATGAAGAAAGCAGATATTAAACAAATTATTGTTGAACATTTGGTCAGCCAAAAAGTTTTACCTCAAAAAGTTGCACAACAATTGCCTGTCGCTCATTTTGACCCAGATTTCGAATTAAAAAAAATGGAAATGGAAATGAAATTTCGTTTAGAAATTGAAAGCAAACGACTTGAGGCAGAACAGGAAAACAGACGTCTTGTTCTTGAGGCAGAACAAGAAAATAAACGTATTCAGGCAGAACAAGAAAACAAACTGCTTTGTTCTCGATGCCGAAATACAAAAAGAACGCATTAATGCTGATAAGGAAATCAGTATGAGAAAGGCACAAACAGAAGAAAAGGTTGTCCAAATGCGGTTGGATAATTTTGACTTCTGAACGAATTCGTTTAGTACCTCCATTCAATGAAAAAGCTGTAGATAAATATTTTCAGCAATTTGAAAAATTGGCCCTTAGGCTAAAATGGCCTACCGAATATTGGACAGTATTATTTCAGAGTGTTCTCAAGGGTAAAGCTCAGGAAGTATTTTCCAAACTCACGGCCGAGCAAAGTTATGATTACGAGCACGTCAAAAATGCATTTTGAATGCATATGAATTGGTGCCAGAGGCATACAGACAAAAATTTCGTGGTTACAATAAGTTTGACAGCCAAACTTATGTCGAATTTGCTCGTGAAAAAGAAACTCTGTTCGACAGGTGGTGTGATTCCAGAGAAATTAAAGATGATTATACAAAACTCAGAGAACTCATGTTAGTTGAAGAATTTAAAAGATGTATTCCCGTAGAGCTAAAAACTTATATTGAGGAACAAAAAGCTTCCAAAATTAATGATGCTGCTGTCTTGGCAGACGAGTATGCTTTGACTCACAAAGATTTCTCATACAAAAGCAAAACAAGCCACCCAGCAAAGAAACCCAATGACTCATTCAAATATTATGCAAATGTCGACAGAGACAAAAAGGAGCAAACCTCTAATTCTCAAACGAAGACTCCATCTTATTGTATAAGCTCATCATCTACTAAAAACGTGTCATTCTTATCCAAAACGTGCTTATTGTAGGAAACCTGGCCATCTGATTTCTGAGTGCTATAAGCTCAAAAACAAGCCATCACCCAATAGTTTCATTTCGCCCTAGTTTGATACATCATTGGTTCCCAATGATTTTGACCCTGTTCAGTCCACTGTGGATTCCAAGTCCAATATTATTGATGTACCTGAAGATATTGTTGAGGACAAATTTAAGCCTTTCATGACTGAAGATTTTGTTTCTTTTGTTGGCGATTCACGTCTACAACCAATTAAAATCCTGCGTGATACTGGAGCTATTCAGAGTTTGTTTTTTTATGCAAAAACGGCTCCTTTGGGTTCAGAAAATATTTTAAATAGAAGAGCGAACAACGTTTCGACCTTCTTCGGTCATCGTCAGGTTCATCCGTTGGGGCCAATGTGCTCATTTCTGGTGTAGAAGGTGGCGTCGTTTCTATTCCTTTTCATAGATTAGATTTACATTCGGACTTAGTTTCAGGCCCAGTGACTGTGGGTATTAAAGCTTCATTGCATGTTGAAGGTGTGTCTATGCTTTTGGGGAATGATTTGGCTGGTAGTAAGGTTGTACCAGAGGTTCGTGTTGTTGAAGCACCTGTTATTAGCCCCAGTACAGAGCAACTCAATGAAGAGTTTCCTGATGTTTTTCCCGCCTGTGCTGTTACTTGTTCTCAGGAATCCAAAGAGGATTTCTCTTTATCTGATACATTCATGTCTCACATCGATGAGATTTCTGACTCAACTTTAAGTTCTACTGATGACTCTAAGACATTTTTCGACTCTCTTCATCGTAACAAACTTATTGAGGAACAGGACAACGATCTTGAAACTCGTTCTCTTCTACACCTGGCTGTTGATGAAAATGAAATAGTAACTGTCCCTATTTGTTACTACCAGAATTCAGGTGTGCTAATGAGAAAATACAGACCTCCTGACGTTGATTCTGATGAAGAGTGTAATGTTATTCACCCATATCATCATTCCAAAATACTATCGGAATAATATTCTTAGTCTTGCTCATGACCATGTATTGTCGGGACACTTAGGTGTAAGAAAGACCTTAGTTCGTATCCGACGACATTTCTATTGACCAAAGATGCGCCAAGATGTTTTTGACTTTTGTAAGACATGCCATTCTTGCCAAATGACAGGAAAACCAAATCAGGGGATTCCAAAAGCACCACTGCAGCCTATTCCTGCCTTTGAAGAACCGTTCTCAAGGGTCATTATCGACTGTGTTGGCCCAAAGCCAAGAAGCAAAGCAGGAAATGAATACCTCTTGACGATCATGTGTGCTTCTGCACGTTTCCCTGAGGCAATCCCTTTGAGGAAAATCACTGCTTTAAACATTGTTGGGGCTCTTGTTGAATTCTTTACCATTTTCGGGATTCCAAAAGTTGTGGAATCAGATCAAGGCTTAAATTTTATGTACAAGCTATTTCAACAAGCCATGCATGATCTAAACCTCCATCAAGTTTCATCCAGTGCTTACCATCCTGAGTCACAAGATATTTTTGATCGTTTCCACCAAATTACTGTCACAAACACTCAAAGAACTGGGATGAGGGTGTTCCCTTGTTATTATTTGAAGTTCGTGAGGTTATTTCAGAATCTACTGGATTTAACCCTTTTAAGTTGGTTTAAAAAAACAAATAAACAAAAAAAGTTTTCGCAAGCTCAAACTTTTTTTTTTTTACTTTTAAGGGGGAGAGTGTTATGTATATGTGTAAATATTTTTTAAATGAAAACATGTCGTGTTGTGTTTAAATTCTATTTCTATTATTTATTTTTCCATATTGATATTATTGTTTCGAAGTTTAAACTAATATTTTGTTATTTATTGAGGGTAACATTTAGAATTTTCTTGAATTAAGTAGACCAATCATATGTTTGTAAATGAGTGCTGGTGACTTCGTGTCTAGACGCGTAGTCTCGTGCAAGAACGGACACGCGCGGATTGCTCTGGAGTTGTATGGAAATTGCAAGATTGTTCGAGAAATAGGCCTACCGGTATAAAAGACGGTGACAAGAATGAGAGAGGCAGTCATCAGTTTTTATTCGAAGAAAAGAGAGAGATTCAGTCATTAGTTTTATTCGAAGAAAAGATAGTGAGATTCAGACATCAGTTATTATTCGAAGAAAAGAAGAGAGTCAGTTATTTGAGAAAGATTAAGTGTTTGCTGTGATTATTCAACTTGGATTTGTGTCTGAAGTTAGATCTACGGAAGCTGTGATTTTATTTCGTCAATCTCTACGATACATCTAAATTACTGCTTGTGCTGAGAGTCGGCGAATTTATTGAACTGTGAACTGTTTCGGAATTTCTTCGTGGGACCAAATTCACACCCTAGACTGGAATTTGAGACTTTCATTTTAATTCATTATATTAGATACAGGCCAGTACCGTTTTGTATTGTGATTAATTTTGAAGTTTGAAACTAGTATTATTTTGTTTTGTCATTAATTTCGAATGTCGTAACTTAATACCTATCACTGTTATTGTATAATTTATGTTATATCTGTTATATTTGTTAATAATTTAGTGTAATAAATTATACAAGCTGTTATCTGCGTTTTTCTGTTGCGTTTAGTCTACGAAGAACATAAAACATAAAAAATACGTAACAATCACTATGTTATTAGTTACATAAGAAAAACGGAAGACATTTTTCTAACTTATTCCAACACAAACGTGAATTGTATTCATGAATTCATAGTATATACGTTATGAATAGTGTCTGATTCAAGTTAGTAAAATGGAACACTTCAACTCTGGTAGCATAATGTAAAAAAAATATAAAGCAATATTACTACGTAAATAATAAATGTTTGGAAAAAATATAATCTAAAATAAAAATACAAAAACTGTTGGTATTCAGGTTATTAAAGTCTTAAAAGTAAAGTGCAGCAAATTATTTTCTAGAAGCTCTACCGAAGACATTACATTAATAAGCAGTATGCTTGAGTATATTGAAATTACGGACTTCACTGAGAATTATTGTGAAAGTGTTTTAAAAAAGAGTTGGTAATTTTACTTGAATATAGTAATGTTCTAGGGTGTTTTCAACTATAGCAAAAGAAATTCCAAAACATAAACACGAGTATTACATTCACCTGATCAACAGTTTGTGATAATATATTAATTTAAAAATCATTGTGAAGTTATTCTCGATGTGCGGGTCGTTTGTTTGTTGAATTCATCGTTTGAAATGTCCATTGGAAGATGAATATAGAGCAAAATATTATTTATTAGGGTTTTACTGATTTGTACCAGCTGTTGAGTATTTCAAACTGTGTAAGTATTTTAAATTTGATGAAATTGAACTCTAGAATAGTGTATATTTGCGCATTAAATTGTTTATTCAACGGTTTGCTACATTTTATACATAATTATTTTGTTAATATCCACACTACCTCTTTTTGTGAGTAGTACAACACGCAAACGTGTGTTTCCTGTATCAGTAGTCAATGGTGAATTTCGTTGTATGTAACAAAATGTACTGCGAAAAATGAGATGGTTTCTGACTGACTAACACAAATTACATTCTGTTATGTATATGTGTAAATATTTTGTAAACGACAACATGTCGTATCGTGTTTGAATTTTCATTTGTATTATTCATTTTTCCATATTGATATTATTGTTTCGAAGTTTAAACTAAAATATGTTATTTATTTAGGGTAACGTTTTAGAACTTTCTCGAATTAAGTAGACCAATCACATGTTTGTAAATGAGTGCTGGTGACTTCCTGTCTAGAAGTGTAGTCTCGTGCAAGAACGAATATGCGTGGATAGCTCTGGAGTTGTATGGAAATTGCGAGATTGTTCGAGAAATAGGCCTATCGGTATAAAAAAGACGGTGACGTGAGAGATAGTCAGTCATCAGTCATTAGTTTTATTCGAAGACAAAGAGTGAGATTCAGACACCAGTTTCATTTCAAAGAAGAAAGTTAGTTATTTGAGAAAGATTAAGTGTTTGCTGTGAATATTCAACTTGGATTTGTGATTGAAATTAGATCTACGGAAGCTGTGATTGTATTTCGTCAATCTCTACGATACATCTTAATTACTGCTTGAGCTGAGAGACGGCGATTTCATTGAACTGTGAACTGTTTCGGAATCTCTTCGTGGGACCAAATTCACACCCTAGACTGGAATTTGAGACTTTAATTTTAGATCATTACATTAGATACAGGCCAGTACCGTTTTGTATTGTGATTTATTTTGAAGTTTGAAACTAATATTATTTTGTTTTGTAATTAATTTCGAATGTTGTAACTTAATATCTGTCACTGTTATCATATAATTTGTTATATCTGTTATATTTGTTAATAGTTTAGTGTAATAAATTATACAAGCTGTTATCTGCGTTTTTCTGTTGCGTTTAGTCTACGAAGAATTTAAACATAAAAAAAATACGTAACACATTCTAATATTTATG
Organism: Carcinoscorpius rotundicauda; assembly: GCA_011833715.1. Lineage (NCBI taxonomy): Eukaryota > Metazoa > Arthropoda > Merostomata > Xiphosura > Limulidae > Carcinoscorpius > Carcinoscorpius rotundicauda. The sequence goes on along the minus strand of CM022401.1, from coordinate 68,498,783 downwards.
TGGTGCTAAAATCACGACTGACCTTACAGTTTCTTTCAATCAATATTGAGTTTTCTTTCTTAAAAAGCTATAACTTTGCTGCCTTCCTTCTCCATATTTCGTATCTTTCGTTCAAGCCAATGGCTTTTACAAATTATTATCAGTTGATAAGATTTACTGGAAGCATTTATTGAACTAAAGTTGTTTTGTCTGTCACCAGTTACCGAGGTACATTGTTTTTAAACCAGTCTAATACAGGTAATAAGTTCATTTTCAATGTACTAATAATGCTCTACCATTCTTTGCAATGAGAAATTATTAACAGGACAAATGGCAAGTTTAGATTAACATCAAATACTTCTACTTTATGGATTATTTCACACGATCTTATTTTATAATTACAGGCAAATGGTTGCTAAAGACGTATAGTTATCAAAATATACTGTTTATTTCGCCATATAGAAATTTGAGTTCAGATTTTTAATAAGTTTTTCGAATACTGAAAAAACTATTTCTTCCCGCTTGTTTATTGAAAATGGATGTTAATATTTTCCAAATAATTTAGAAACAATGTTACTTACATAATTCTTACAGATATAAATTAAGTTCATTTTTGTATATTTTAATGTAGCATATAATTATTGTGTGTTATGATCTTTGTTTTACATAGATGTCGAAGCAATATAAAAGCGTATATTAGACCCAACACGCCAGCCCCACTGGCGATTGAAGCTGTGATAACAGAAGAACTGACTGAAATTAGGTTAACGTTTGATGTTAATCTCGACAACCATTATTCGACATGTGGAGACATTTTCACTTCAGCAACTTTACAACGGTTAGGTGTTAATGGTAAGAGTGAACATGAAATATTAATTATTTTTGCAGATTAATATCTTTGTTGATTTTATAAGGAAGCAAGACTGAAACACGATAAATATTTTACAACGAAAAGCTTGCACTTTTAAAATTATTTAGATTTTCTGTGAAATTCTGGTAAAGTTATAAATTAGTTTTGTTCTTATATTTGGTTTTATCGATATGAATCAGTGGAAATCAGATACTTAGGCTTAATGTTGATAGTAGAACGTAGCAGCAAAGATATGTTTTTTCATGCTTTATAAATAATGACAAATTTAATTTCTTATTAAAGCTTGTAGCATTAACAATATTGGTAATAGAAGCTAATATCAGTTTCACCGTTATTTTAATTTTTACATTTGGAGAGACTTTCTTCTTTTTTTTGCATTTAAATTTAGTATATACATTTCACGCTGGCCTAAATTTCCTTAGGTGGTTGAACATGTGATTTTGTTGGGTTTGTCACAAAATAATGATTTAATTTATGAAATATTTTTGTGTTTTTAGTTTGTTGACTTCATATACTGTTTTTTAAGCTTATACATGTGGTTGGTCTCATTAATCTTGTTATTTTCTATATACTCAGCTATTCTTTTTTTAAAAGCAAATCAGAATAATTAATTAATTTTTTACTTGATAATTTTGTTACAGTATTTAACGCTGCTGATAAGAGTAAGTTCGCTTGTTATAACCTGTTGATCAGGGTCTTTCACTAACAATCTGCAAGTCAGGATGTCGAAACTC